>OZ026627.1:86275409-86730409 GCA_964020975.1 Hermodice carunculata | reverse complement strand
TTGAAGTCTCGCCTTTTTATAATGATAGGTCATACTTTTCAAAATTATGCAAATGAAGTCTAATTAAAGTTTTAAATCTTCAATATCTTATATACTATAGTAGATATAGTTCCAAGTGTATAGGAGTTCGATCATAGTAAGGCCAAGGTCATCTCAAGGTCAAAGGTCATGTCAAGGTCAAAGGCCAATTTTAGGTCAAATATCCCTTAAAGATCAAATTTTACTTCAGGTAGAGGTCATTTCAAGGTCAAAGGCCACTTTCGATGGTGGCTTTCTTCTAGCCATAACTTGGTCAATCTTGTCCAAACTTGATCATGTTTGGCTCAAATTGTAGCTATTGCAACACTGCACATTTTGAAAATTACATGCAACCCCCAAAGGTCAAAGGTCAACGTCATCTGGACCTTTGAAAGTTTCACCTAGCCATAACTTGGCCAATGTCCATCCAATTCTAATCATGTTCGACTTATATTGTGGGTTTTGTAACACTGTACATTTTTGCAATTTACATGTAACCTATAAAGGTTAAAGGTCAAAGGTCAAGGTCGTTTGGACCTTTGAAATTATCATCCAGCCATAAGCTTAATGGAATGTGAAGTACCAAAGCACAAAATTTGATACCATTTAATATTAACAACTTTGGAAGGCACACAGACAGATTTGCTTCGAAGCAAGTCTTCCTTTCTAGATCTTTCTTTCTTTCTTTACCGGCAGATTTGTCTGACATTTCATTTGAAAAGTATTATACGTAGAAACTCCAAACTGGGCACAATTGTACTTCTATAGATGAAGTCAGGTCTTTTTATAATGAGAGGTCATGCTTTTCAAAATTATGCAAATGTGGGCTAATAAATTTTTTTTTTAAATTCTTCAATATCTTGTATACTGTAGAAGATGTAGTTCCCGAGTGTATTGGAGTTCAATCATATCAAGGCAAATGTCATCTCAAATGTCAAGGTCAAGTCAAGGTCAAAGGTCATGTCAAGGTCAAAGGTCAGTTTTGAGTCAAAATGTTATTTTAAAACCAAAATGTCTTTTTAAAGGCCAAGGACCACTTCAGGTAGTGGTCATTTTAAGGTCAAGGGTCATTTCAAAGTCAAAGGCCAGTTTCGATGGTGGCTTTTTTCTAGCCATAACTTGGTCAATTTTTATCCAATTTTGATGATATTGGGCTAAAATTGTAGCTATTGTTACACTGCACATTTTTAAGTCTCGCCTTTTTATAATGATAGGTCATACTTTTCAAAATTATGCAAATGAAGGCCAATTAAAGTTTTAAATCTTCAATATCTTATATACTATAGCAGCTATAGTTCCAAGTGTAAAGGAGTTCGATCATAGCAAGGCGAATGTCATCTGAAATGTCAAGGTAATGTCAAGGTCAAAGGTCAGGTCAAGGTCAAAGGCCAATTTTAGGTCAAAATATCATTTTAAAGGTCAAGGGTCACTTCAGGTAGAGGTCATCTCAAGGTCAAAGGCCACTTCCCATGGTGGCTTTCTTCTTGGTCAATTTTTATCCAATTTTAATCATGTTGGGCTCAAATTGTAGCTATTGCAACACTGCACATTTTGCAAATTACATGCAATTCCTTATTATGCAAGTAAAAATGATGAATTGTCTTGTGTACCTTCTTACGACTACAGTGAATTTCATCTGATTTTGATATATTCATTTTCAAACCCCATTTATTATGCAAGAATTCCAGAAAAGTCAACACATCCTGCACTTTTGGCTCGTCATCACTAAAAAAGACTAGTTCATCCGCATATAGGAGTGAAAAAATATGCCTTGCTCCGGTATTAATGCCAAGACCCAATTCGTTTGATTGTAAAACTAATTCATTAATAAAAGTATTGACTGTCCAGGGCCTAGGGACAAAACGTGTTCCTGTTTAACTCCAAATTCGGTATTAAACCATGATGCTTGCCCGCATGGCAATTGAATTGCTACCATAGTACCCAAATATAGAGATTTAATGGGGGTAACATTAGTCCAACAATATCATACTGCAAAAGCTTATATAACAGCATATCCCGAAAGATGCAGTCAAACGCCTCATCCACCAGTATCTAAGCATATTCATAGTACTCGGTAACCCGATTATGCAACACAGAGGAGTAAAATTGACTGATACAAAATAAAAGACTGATTACTCTGTAATTCAAAAACATGTATGGGTCTTTGATAGCACTTTAAGGCAACGGGGAAAAAGATAGCTTTCAACCAAACAGAAGGAATTTGACTACGTTGAAAACTTTTTCAAAATAAAGTTTGGAGGGCTAATATCACAAACTCATCTTTCAAAATCTCATTAGAAATATATCCATACCCACTTACTTTTTACAAATAAGATTAGTGAGCACATTCTTTCACACAACTATGAAATTTCCGACCCCCATTTCCTTTTTAACTTTACTTGTATCTGATGTACATGAACCTGATTCATCGTGCACTTGAGTTATACATGGCCTGTCTTTACGTGGAGCAAGTTTTTATATGATCCCGAAAAGCTTTCGGGGTTTTTTCCTGAGACATCTTCGATTTCTTCAACCATACTTTCATTACATAGCCTCTCGTCTTGTTTGAGTCGTTTATCGAATCTGTGACGAGCGTCTTTAAACCTTTCCTACAGCAAACTCTTAACGTTGTATTCCTACCCTTATGTCTAAAAAATCCTGATTGGTTCTCGTGCATGTTGCTTCACAATAATGTGAAAGAATCATCCCTATAAGGTCTTTACGTTGTAATTTTTTCCAACCTTTTTATCTACAACACTATGGGCTACATAAGTATCCATTTCTTTAATCAGTTTTGCACAAAAATGTTCATTATGTACTGTCAATATCAACTAGATTGGCTTGAAGTTGCTGAAACGTGTCAATAATTTCTAAAATAGCTTGTCTCCTTGAATCATTATTTCGAAATAATTCAGGGGATACATTGAAATAACACCTTTTTTTTCGTGAGCTTTCTATATCAATTTCCGCACCCATATTAAGTTTTCTGTCATTGTATACATCCCAAACCAGCAACTCGTTCAATTTCAACTTGTCACGTGACAAATTGATCTGTCGCCCTTGTTCTGCAGCTCAATTTTAACAACGCTCGACTTTCTGTCTCCGGCCGGGGTCCGTTCGCATCTAACAGCCACTATGTCTCTCAAACCCAATTTAGTGTGAATCATGTCTGTCATTTTCACCTCATCCTGTTCGAATCTCACATTAAATGTAATGACTGTGACTTCAGGGCCGAAAGGCTCATTTCTTTCATGAAACATTGTCTCTAGGGCTTCGACTCGCTTGGTGACATTTCGCATATATATTATATTTCGATTGACAGCGGTGAAATCAAGCTCGGTCTTTTTCTCCAATTGATCAATTCGCGACTCAAAGGATTGAATAAGCTCATCTTTCAGTTTTTATATGGTTAGAATGCAAAGTTCCCTTAGGGTCTAAAGTGGAATTTACAGACGCAGTACATATGTTGTAAGGTATCGCAAGTTATTGTGAACCTTCCTTCATAACCGCCCCCGGCGACCCACTGACACTCATCTGTTTAGATTCGGGCTTGTCCCAAATTTCAGCATCGGAAGACAGACTTCTGACGTGTTTATTTGTATCCCTGTCCTCCACTTGGCTTTTATTCAGTTCTGCCACAATATCTTCTCCGTCACTATTCGTATTTGTATCTATGCTCTCAAAGGAAAACTTGAAAACAACCAGAATATAACATGTGGTACAACTGGATAGTGCATGTTGCATTTTGAAATATTTTGACTTTAGCGCAAAACACCAGATTAGAGTCTTCAAAAAAAAATTCATGTGGACCTTAAGGCCCTGCACACTGAGATAGTCATAGTGCTTCGTGGATTTTGGTGAGGCTGGCATCACTGGATTATGTGCGTTGCAGTCCTGTAACAAAATTTCTATCCCAAACCCAGCAGAGTAGGGATGGAGGATGAGGGATGCAGTGTCACGTCCCAACACAACAGGCCTGTGGCGAGCCTCATTCAATATTGATCAGACCAAAGTACATTTCATGTTTCATTTGAACTCTAGTAAAGTACACAAATATTGGACACGAACTGCTCTGGAGGCACAAAGTGTCAGGGTGCACTCACGCAAAGCAGCTGTCGACTGCATATGAAGCTGCCTGAAGTTAAGAGAGAAACATATGTGAACAATACCTTTCTTATTAACCTTGAGGGACCTAACGTCAATGCACAGGCATGCAACTTTTTCCCATTTTAATTTACACGACAGTGTCCAGTGTCTACGTTGTCTGTTTCTTTTCTGTTACCATGAACTTTAATGCATTCATCAACAGCTTTCCACGGCGCACACAGGGGGCGCTGCACATATGATGGTCGTCAACTCATTCGCCCGGGGTGCAATTCTATATTTCATTTACCTGTATCTGTGATTGGTACTTTATGGTAAGTGATGTAATGTGACCACCTTAAAGGGACTGCACAAACTTGTAATTACACATGCCTTTAGGTTACACGCTAACCCAAAAGGTAGCTCACCCACTCACGCAAATCTATACAGCCTACCTTTGTTTTACAAGATTATCAGCTTCTTTCCCCGGCTTCTATCTGCCCCAGTTTTCTTTGCTGATAGTTTACGATGCCACGAAATGTTTTTATGGTGGCCTTACGGGAGTCTTTTTGGAAAAAATTAGTCCTAGTCAACAATTGGCCCCAGAGACAAGAACATCCAAACAGCTGAAAGTGTTGTTCGGTCAGTACTCCTGTGATCCACCAAGTGGAGTTGTTAACCCTAGTGTAACGTTTGATACCCTCTGTCTCATGTGTGCTGTGAATAGCAGGGTATGTTGTGTGGCCCATGAAGTCACGAGGAAAGTGAGCGGACGAAGTTCCGTCACTTTCTGAGTGACTTTATGGGCCGCACTGGACACCCAACTATTAATTAATTGTGCCTATTATGAAATTAAAAGAATAGATGAAGATGGCAAAAATGAACCAAAAAACTACAAAACAAGTCCGCTTTTACTTTCCTGGAAATTGGCTGTTACCGTTTGCGTCAGCTCCCATTTTACGAAGGCCGTCGTCCCAGTGGAGCCCTACAGCGGAGGGAGGGGGGGTGGGGGTTAAGAGCAAAGGTATAGCTTCAGTTGAAGGCACAGTTACCAGTATGTAGTCTACTAATAAACGTGACAGAAATGACACACATGCATTGAATAGTATAAAAAACAGAGTGGGTCTTCTATATCTGTCATAGTGTTCTAACATAAAACATTTTATATGAAGCATAAGCTTATACAATGAAAAAAAATCACTCAGCTTCACTTTGGACTCCATCATTTTATAATATAGAACCTGATGTTTCCAGGAAAATTCACACTTGAATTTTACATGACATATATATGTATATATATATATATATATATATATATATATATATATATATATATATATATATATATATATATACATATATATAAACATACATACACATACACAGACACATACATACATACATATGTGTATGTATGTGTGAGTGTGTGTGTGTGTCTGCTGCTGGGTTCTTAGCGACCTTTTGCCTCCCTCAAAAGTTATGAAGGTCAAACAATTTTAGTTGATCTGATTTATTTCAGTAAGTCATTACAATTCATTGCATAAAATTATACAAAAGGTCACGTAGCATGGTAACATAATGTATTTCAAATATTACACTTAATATAGCACCTTGACCTTTATGAGATCACAGTTAGTAAAGCTAATGTTTTTACATGAGGGATATATATCCAGAGAGAGAGAGAGAGAAAGAGAGAGAGAGAGAGAGAGAGAGAGAGAGAGAGAGAGAGAGAGTGTGTGTGTGTGTGTGTGTGTGTGTGTGTGTGTGTGTGTGTGTGTGTGTGTGTTTCGGAACTCCAAATAGTCATTGCTACTTTTTTTTTCATTTTTATCAACCTTTATGCCTTACATTTTTCTGACAAATTTGAACATAGTTTTTCCAAACATTGCAAACTACTTGAGAGTATTACAGTTTTAGATGATGATGATGAAGATGATGATGGTGATGAAACGCACGCGGTTTTTATTGTAGGACACAAATTGTAATTATCACAACCTAGGATCAAGATTCAAAAAGGCAAGAGATTACTGCAGCCTCTGACAGGACAGGCACTGCATGCGGGTTACAAAGTGGAAGACAACCCCGTCATGTGCGAGTGTATTGGCTGGGCGTGTGTGTGTGTTGTTCACAAGGAGGCTAATAGGTTTAGCTTCCTTGTTGTTCATTACTGTCTGTACCGTTAACCACAGTGCATGAAATCATGCTGTCATGCCCAATGCAATATGCTTGTGCATGTATGGTAGATTATTTACTTGGTGTGAGTCCTGAAACTTGCTGCGTAATTTTCATTCAAATAGTAAGTTTTATTTTTGGTCATACATACATATTAATATATATATATATATATATATATATATATATCCACCCTTTCATCGATACATATTAGACATGCCATAGTGTCAAAGCAGTAAATATTTTGATCAGCATGCAAATCGCTGATGGCGTAATGCAAAGGGTTGTAAAGTTGATTCGAACGAAACTGAGAAAAGATCTTTCCACAACTTGCCTGAAGACATTCCTTTAAATTAGGCGAAAAGAGCGATGTATATATTTATATGTCACAACACGGAAGGCAGTTTAATAATGTATGTCAGGAAGTTCTCTTTTTATAGCCGCCGGGGAACCACATGTGGGGAGTAACTGTGTAACTTGTGAGTACAATGCAAATTTGCGTGGACTGCACTTGACCAACGAGTTGAATAAAGCTTATACTCGGATGACTGTGTCTGGCCGCCCGCCTGTGACGTGTTCAGGCTGTGGACCACTTCGACTGCATGGCCAACTGGGGCAACAGTTGATGATGGTCGCCCCAAATTTGAGTATTGGTGGGCAGTCAAGGGAGTCGCCGGGGACAGCTGGACGTGCCTCATAAAGGTAAACTGTAAAGCGTTAGGCGTCAAGTTACAAGGTCCACTGTGCCCTACCTGTTGCTGTTGTGGTTAAACAGCCACAACGCACTCACAAGCTGCCAAGGGCCGGTGACGGCACTATATCGACGCAGTCTGTCTCACAATACTGCATGGGACACTTTGCATATTAGGACGAACTGACAACGACAACCGTGAAAGCAAATACTATAGGATGACGGACAGGGCGCAAGTACAGTGCCGGTAAGTCTTTAACTTTGTACTGTACTCGCAAGTTTAACTTTAGGGCAGAAAATACCCTGACCATGGAGGTAATATTAGGCTACATCCATGCACCGACTGGGCAGCTGGACTTTCGATGCATTTATGACCACGCACGCAAGCAGTGAGTGTATACATGATAATAAATTAATATCACCATCATTTTAAGCTATACACGTGTGTGTGTGTGTGTGTGTGTGTGTGTGTGATTAGTATTATCATCTTTATCGTTATATAAAGCGCGGTCGACAGCATGCCCCGTTGTCACGAGTACGGATATGGCGTAGGCTACTCCTTGTAGGGTAAGCTTTGGAACTTCCGTCAAAGCACGTCTGCCGAAGTAACCTTGCTTGGTAATTGTCAATTGCGGTACATAATCATGACGTGGGAGGGAAAGTTTGGTTCAACCGGCGCATATATTATGACGTCATGTCTGTGTCACCCAAACGGTCCAGCAATGAGGGGGTGTATCTGTATGCATAGCACAAATCATGGAAGGTAGAGACAGTACCCTGCTTGGACAAATTAAGAATAGATAAATTATGATAAAAACCAACAATAACAAGAAATAAAAATGCAAAGTAATGTTCCGAGTTAGACTTAATCAATTAGTGCCACTGCTGTTGCTTAGCTAGTTCTTGCAACTCCATGAAACGTCACGTATGTCACACTGCAGTCTATCTTCCAGTTTTTTTAGGATTTAAAAGAGAAAAATTCCTGGAAGAATAGCATATCTTTAACAATAATACACAAAATTCCACTAGGCTTTGGACCCTTTAAATCTATGTCAGGAGTGTGTCTTGTTTTGAAGGAGTACTTTGCCCCCCCCTGTGGGGGTAAAGGGTAACAATGGGTAGATACTAATGTTAGGCATCGGCAGCCCTGAGGTAATGCTGCATTATGGGGTGCTATTTTGTTGTAAGAAAGCCATCATGGAGTTATGATTTGTTGCAACTTCTATAAGAAACTACACGGGTTATCATGGCCTGCAGCAAAGAGGTTCCTTTGGGCCAGTACTTAGGAGCCCGACCAGTTTTCGATGCTTCAGGCATTCTGCTGCAGGGGCCGGTGCAACATATTTCCAGTTTTTATTGCCCAAGCTTTTAGGAAGCAGCCACAGATTGCTGAAATGCACACAAAAATACTAGAATTCATGTTTTGTGATCCCCTCAGTTTTGTGGGTGTATGGAAAGACTCGCGTTATGCTGGCATAAAATGTGGAGTTTCAATATGTGATTTCCAAGTGCACATAAACCTTACCTAAGTCATCTTTGCAACTTATCCTGTCCCTCATACCCCACGCTTAAACAGTGATTGTAAATATATCATGTCACCTGTTAGATCTTGTAATTGTGTGAAAAAGATTACTCAGGCAGCCCATGATATGAATCCTTTTGGGTCTATTAAATTATTTCGGTAATTCCCAGGTATCCAACAGCATGTTAAGCCAAATGGGGCAGTCATAGTTTCAGTTGGCTTATTACTTGACAGAAAACATGGTAGATGAAAAAATACACTAGAAGAGAGTGCTAAGCCACAGTGGAAGTCACCAAGCGTTAGATCATATTGGACGTTGAGACTATGGACCGCTTGTGGGCTACCGTCTGAGTCAATGGGGGGGGGGGGGGGAACATGCTTTTTACACACTTGAGCGCCAATGAAACGCTGCTGTGACCTTTGAGGATCACTTTGGTAACATTGGACCGCGACACTTCCCCGTGCGGCTCAATAAGGAAGTACCCGTATGTGTGGGCAGATTTCTAAATCAAGCATGATAAAATGTGTTGTTCGTGTAAAAACAACGACTTGGATTTTTTTTTGTTCGGCAAAGTGATAGTGATATTTTCAAAATACCGCTTCAGCTGGAAATTATCCTGTTTAAAACGAGTTTCCTTGTTTCTAGAAATGCTACTCCCGCCGCTGCTGTGCCCGTCAACACGCCTCCATCACGGCAAATGGTTCTCGCTGTTGGTTGGCGAGAGGAAAGCGATTGTAGTGGGGAATCAATATGCATGTGTCGCAGCAAAATCCCACGGGGTTTTGGTCGTAGAACCTGGTATATGTAAATATAAAAACGATAAGCATCAAGTGGCGTATAAGCGGTCAATTTCAAATCAAACATTGAAATATTTTATATCAAATACAAGGGGTGACATAATTATGTCTGTGTGCCAATGCAGGCATTTTTTCTATGAATTCGTTTATTCTTTTCTTCTGTTTTGTTTCTTTCTTCTTTCTTTTTTTTAGTAGCAGATTTTCTTGATATTTTATTTGGTGACTCATACACGTAGAAACTTTAAACTTGTTACGATTATACCTCCATACGTTTAGTCTGGTCTTTTTGTGAGAAGGAATGAGAGTTTTGAAAATTTTGCAAACTATAGTCATCTAAAAATTTAAATCTTTAATACTTTCAAAATTTTACAGGTAGAGGTGTGATTCCAGTTTAATTTATAGGTTTGTGCTGTTGACGAATGCAAGAAACCACAAACAAAAGTTGTTTAATATTAATTTATGCTAATAAGGGGCATTTCAAAAGTTTAAATGTTAAATATCTTAGTCAGCAAAGTCTTCAGAAAAGTAGTTTTTATAGATGTTTTCAACTTTTTCGGCACAATGCTGTTTGTCCGAATATCAGTCAAGTTTGTCCCGGGAGATAGCACGGTCAATCAGTTGGTTTATATGCATCATCATCATCTTTGTGGAAGTAAGAGTTGTATTTTGTGACGTTACTAAGGCTTTTTACCGTGTTTATCGTCCATGACTACTGTTTAAATTACGCAAAGCAGGTATTTATGGTCCCTTATTAAACTGGTTTACCTTTACGATAGACAACAGCATGTCGTTGTTAAGGTGGGGGTCCTCTTCTATTTTCGATTGATATTAACGACATAGTTAATATTGTTAACCCAACAATTCGATTATTTGCAGACTATACACTTCTTTACATATCCGTGGAGGACCCAGTCCTTGCGGCGAACGCATTAAATTCCGATCTACAAGCAGTAGAAAATTGAGCACAAAAATGGCTAGTATCATTTAACCCAGCTAAAACTAGTACCATGATCGTATCCAGGAAACATATTTTAACAAACCCTTCAGATTTGTTGTTGTTTATGAAAGAACCCTTACAGGATGAACTGCAACACACATGGGATTGGTTTTACGTTCAGATTTAAGTTGGTCAAGCCATATTGATAATTTGGTTATCACAGATATGAAGATGGTCAATATTATGAAGTATCTACAGTTTCGGTTAACGAGACGATCTTTAGAAATTTTGTACTTCTCTTTCATTCTTCCAAATCTGGAATGCGGTTCTGCTAAGTGGGGTGGGTGTACATCCAATGACTGTCAACAAGTATAAAAGGTAAATTTGGCCGCTGTAAGAGTAAGTGCAGGAGCCACAGTTAAGACAAATCATCATATAAGTTATCTGGAATCTGGAATTGTAAAATTATCAGAAAGAGGAAGGAAGAATAAAAAAATAATTTTCTATACCATTTTAAATGGTGACGCATCTCAGTATTTGAGAAATTTACTGCCAAGATCTGTTTGTCAGCGAAACCAGTACAATGTTAGAACTGGTTATAACTTATCTTTAATTCGAGTTCGGACCAATTTATTTAATGCACCCTTCTTACCATCAGTTATTCGTCTTTGGAACGACTTACCGCCTGCCATTCGTGATGTTGAGTTTTTAGATGATTTTTTAAATACATTTAACCGTAATAAGTTAAAAGCAGATCCATTATTTTACTTGGGGATCAGGCGAGTGGCTGTTTTACGCCCACGTTTGTGCATGAAATGTAGCATGCTTAAAGCAGACATTTTTTTTTTAAATGGTCTTGTTGACTCCCCTGGATGTGCCTGTGGTTGTGCAAATGAGGACGCTTTTCATTATTTTCTCGAATGTGCAAATTTTTAGGACAGACAAGGTTATCCCTTTGGTACCATTTATAGTGCAACATTACTGTTTGGTTTAAAAGACACTGTACTTGTAAAGATTACGAAATAGTTTTCAACGCTGTACATTCATATATCCAATCAACAGACAGGCCTTGGGCAGTCACATGATTTGCAAAAGTATACATGTGCGAATAACGAAGTACGTATTCACTCTGGCATACCCCATTTCCCTTTCATTCTATCAGTGATGTCTTTTCTTGTCAACAATTCTCGTTGTGTGGCTTTGCTGATCTGTCTGCTTCGTGCCGTAATGTCAACTGTCGCTACCAGCGTCTTATTGTTGTACATCGTCTTTTTCTCTCTTACTTTTTCGTGTGCGAAAGGGGTTTACATAGTGTGCAAAAGGGATTAATATAGGGCTGTACTTTGTTTCCCAATCGCCTTTTTCGGATAAAAGTAGGCTTAAATCAGATATCTTCAAAACCATAATAGGTAGTGGTGTCACTCCAACTTCAATGTATGAGTTTAAGCTGTAGGTGCATCCAATGAACCACAAACTTGCAGAGTTTGGAAGTGGGACCTGAAAATTTAAATGTTGCATATATCTACGTACCTTCAAAACTATTAGGTGTAGATATGCCAGTCTGACTTCACATCCTAGTTTGTCCATCATCAATTTTGTCCAGACCCAAGCAGTCAGACCACTGATGCTAGACTCTCTGAGCAGTGTGTGGCCCCATCAGTGAAGTTGAAATTATGCAAGTTCGAAATAATAACAGAGTTGTACATATTTGTGATAGACCAGGAATACAACAGACCCGGGTCTCTCGTCAGCAGTTAATTATATATATATATTTATCTCATGTTTGGGTCGATTTCAGTACCATAACAGACTTTGATATATGCCATATCGGCTAGGCCTTGGCAAAACACAGGAAGGGTGCTATATGCACAATGTTATAGAACTCTTCCGGGAGAACCTATAACCGGAAAAGTTCTATAACTAGACCGGAAATGATGTAGGCCTAGTTCAAAACGCAGCGTCTGCTAGGCCTACGCTGTCTTCAAGTTGCTAGATAAATTTACCATGGTGTTATTTGAACTTAATCGACACAAACATGAGATAAATAAATTATAGTATAATTTGTTGACGATATGAAGTATATGGACTCGCACAGGATACCATCAGCAGAACTCGTTCTGCTATATGGCATCCAGTGCTCGTCCATATTCTTCATATCGCCAACAAAGTATACTATAATCTATATATATATATATATATATATATATATATATATATATATATATATATATATATATACATATATATATATATATATATATATATATATATATATATATATATATATATATATATATATATATATATATATATGCACACCACAGGGATTTTTTACACGCACGTCAGACTTACACTTTTGTGCTGCCGTATTGTGTAGATCATGATATAAGTTTATGTGGTAGTGTCAACAGTAATCTATAAATGAATACAAATTGCAATGAAATGAGCAGCGTCCTGAAATTACGTAGAATTTCTCACTACATGACCATATCTTGTTTATTTTCTGACACTTGGCATTCTATTTTATCCCGCATTCTTTCTCTATTTACTCCTTACTTTCTTTCTGGCATTTCCGTTTTACCAGCAGAATTTTTTTTCATGCCAAGAGCCTTATTTTGCTGCAGCGTTTTTTCTGATATTTCATGTTTTCTGTCATGTAGCTATTCGAATTTCAATTTGAATGTACAAGGCAACAACTTTCCTTTGTATGCACACATACATATTTCCTTGGAAGCAGATCTTCTTTTCGCGGTAAATGTTTCCAGTTGGCAGCGACTCGGGGCGTAGCGAGATGGCTGAGTATCATGGACTGTGTTCTTTGCTTCACCAGTAACAAGGGCAGCTTTTTGGTGTGCCTGCTGGGTTTCATCCATTTGTACTATAACAACCAATGTTGTAGAGTGTTCTATTACGACACCACTTTTGACACAGGTACAGAAACACTATGAGAGAACAAAATGATCATTCAAAGTCTGAAGGACGACTGACACACTTGTCTTTCTCGTGTGACAAAATTCTCCTGACAAATGGCTGGAAGACCCGTGTTAGACATGTATGTTTTCACGAAAATGAAATCCACATAGAAGGTGCGCATTCCCACGTTTACTCCCGTCTAAACACATTATTTAAAGGTTTTGGCATAATCTTCAGAATATGTGTACAGATACACATACAAACATGTATGTATGTATGTATGTATGTATGTATGTATGTATGTATCTATGTATGTATGTATGTATGCATATGTGTATGTATGTGTGTATGTATGTATGTATGTATGTATGTATGTATGTATGTATGCATACACGTAAGCATGTACTTTACCGTGTGTGCGGGAGAGATAAAAAGAGCGTGAAATACAAAACATCAAAAGGAGCCTGTTACCCCTGGACCTTTACTTTTGTCTTTTTCTCGGTTTCATTATTGAAAAATCTCGAAGCCAGTTTTTTTTTAACTCAACAGACTTATCAGTCAGCTGAGGTTATGCTATGATTAGCCGTCCGTCGTCCGTCCGTCGTCCCTCGTCAGTCCGTCGTCCACAATTCACATTTTCGACTTCTTATCCAAAACCGTTCGACAGATTCACTTCAAACTTAGTGGGGCTGTGCCTTAGATGGGTCTCTACCAAGTTTCTTCAAATGGTCATGCTCCAGTGATTTTTTTATTTTTTATGAATTTTCTTGTTCTTTTTGGGGGAAAATCTTAAAAAGTCTTGTTCTCCGAAATCGTTCACCCAATTGCTTTGCTATTCCACAGGGACATTTCCGGCGACTCCTAGTTTTGAATTTATTTTCGAGGTAGCTCTGCGATTTTTTTTTCCAATTTTTAAATAATTTTTTTGTGTTTTTTTGCTGTTTTTGACTTCTCCAAAACCGTCACTCAGATTGAACTGAAACTTGATAGATAAGTTCCATGTGGAAGGGTCAAATGTTCACTAGGTGGCACTGCTGTGGATTCCTGATTTTTAACGTTTTTTTTTTCAATTCGGGTAGTTATTGGTCAATGCAGCTTTCCTATTGATTACTATGTAAGTTAATAGGCATTCGAATGCTAATTCACATTTTCGACTTCTCCAAAACCTTCTTCCAGATTGGTTTCAAAGTTTGTGGCAATGTACCTTTGGTGCGTTTCTACCAAGTTTGTTCAAATTGTTACGCTGCAGATATTTTTGGATTTTTAATGATTTTTGTTGTTGTTGGTGTTTTTTGAACAAATCTTACAAAATCTTTTTCTCCACAATTGCTTTGATATTATATAAAAAGATTCCTAGGGACTCCTAGTTCTTAATTTGTTCACCAGGGGGCGCTTCAATAATTTACAATTTTTTTTATGAATTTTGTGTGTTTTCGTTACTTGTCACTTCTTCATCAGAACCGTCTCTCAGATTAAGTTGAAACTTAGTGGATATGTTTCTTGTGAAAGGGTGAACCAAAGATGTTCACTAGGTAGCACTGTTGTGGATTCCTGGTTTTTGACGGATTATTTTCTTAATTTGGGTATTTATCGGTAAATGCACCTTTCCTTTTGCTTACTATTAATGTCAATGGACATTCTAACGGTAATTCACATTTTGGACTTCTCTGGAGAAGCTGTCTGTCAGATTTACTTCAAATTTGGGTGGTAATGTACCTTTGGGTGGATCTCTACCAAGTTTGTTCAAATGGTCACGCTCCATTTTTTTTTTAATGATTTTTTTGCAAAATCTTTAAAAAAGTTTGAATAGGAAAGTTTAACATGGTTATTTCTTGTAATGGTTATATCTTAATTGATTTTGGCCAGATTTGTGCCAAAATTGGTACAGATGTACCTTGAATAAGTGTCTGCCTATTTTGTGGCAATGGTGATGCTCCAGTGATGTTTGGGCCTTGACCTCATTCCCAAGGTCACAGGACAACTGACTAAAAATTCGCTTTTCACTTGATAACTTGAGATCTGTTTTGAGTTAGGATCTTGATGGTGCAGCAGATTATTGTTTCTCTATGAGGGTCATGCTTAGACATTGCATGAGTGAACTGGGCCTCATTTCTGGGGTCACAGGGCAACATACATGAATTTTACTCTTCACTGTAGTTTGAGAACTACTCGAACTGGGACCTGGGACCTTGATGTTGCACATTTTTAGTGTTCTTCTATAAAGGTGAGACTTACTCAGTACATGGGTGACCTTGATCGTATGCCAAGTTCACAGAGCAGCAAGTGTGATGAATGTATAGGTCAGCTGATCATGGGCTGTTCACACAGCCCTCTTGTTTCTTTTCTTTTCTTTTTTTTTTTTTTTTTTTTTTTTTCTTTTTCTTTTTTTTTTTTATTATTTCTTTGGGGGTTTTTTGTTTTTGTTGTTGTTTTTTTTGTTTGGCTTTTTGCTTTTTTTTCCACAGACCCACCTTTGATTTTATACAAGCGGACTGTGACAGTCTTGTGCGCAACTGACCTTGGATGTACAGAATAGGTGATCCTGTGACCTTCAAAATTAGATAAAAGTCACCTTCCTTTAAGACTGTCATCATGTATAATTATATCTTAGTACCTACTCAACAGTTTTTTAAGTGACCACTCAAAACAATGGCTCAATAGTTCTCACCTAAAAACACCAAATGCAGAAAAGTAGTCATGCGACCTTGGTAATTGGGTCTAAATTGCCCTTATATGCATCTCACTTTATCTCTTAGAAAGGACTATGACCATGTGCAGCATTAAAGCTTTGCTGAAAAAGCTCTCTAAATAGTAAGAGAACAATGCAAACTAGGAAAGATGATTTGCTGCATAACAAATCAGTGTGTGTGTCTTCAAAGCATATTGGTATGGCAAATGTACAACTCTTCCATAACACAGGAGTACAAGTTGGAATGGCATCTCTATCTATTATACCTCTACCAGGTTTTTAGCCAATCTATCAGTTTGGCCTTCCAAGGTCACCGCAGATCACCGTTAATTACACCAAAAGAAACCCCATAAGTATGGTAATAGAACTCAGAACTGTATATATTTGACAATATGTACACAGAGCAGGTAACAAAAAGAAAAAAAAACAAATAGTCCAACTTCAATGGGCTTTACCTTGTAATCTGCAGAAATATTGCGATAAGGTGTTTCGATGTAATATCAAAACACCGTCAGTTTTACCAAATACGTCAGGATAACCCCAATAAGGAATGAATCCACTGATACTAGGGCCACCTAGAGTGAGGTTTACAAAACTTTATATCATGACTGTAAAAACAATGTAGGAATACTATGAGAATATCAAGTTGCACGTACATAGCAATTATCTGAGGTGCAAGTTTCTGAATATTGCCTTATAAGGTATAATTTAATGTACTTAGACTAACCATCCGTTGAATGTGTATGTACTTTGTACTTTATCAAAAAAGACAAGAAGGTGTGTTCTTCAAAAGAGTAGGAAGATAATATCGGATAAATTACTGGTTTTATTTAATTTTGAGGGAGGAAGCTGTGGAATATGGCTATTGCTTGTTTTGGAAGGATGAATTACTGTCAGAAAAACAAACAGCTTCATCAAATATTCAGGTAACTGGTTCCGAGAATATCTGTGATGAAATTTCAGGGCTTTGAGTTCATATATACCTTGCAATTTTAAACGTTCTAGTTATTTGAACAATGGATCAGTATGGGCATTATATCTTTCTAGACAAATAACCCGTATTGCCGATTTTTGAAGCTTGAAAATACGATCCATGAATATCCCCAGGCAAAAATTAAATAATTTAAAGGAGAGAGAAACAAAGATCTGTATATAAGCAGTAACGTTTTCATTGGCAAAAAAAAGTATCAATTCTTTTAAACATGCCTTTTAATTTGGAGTGCTTGGTAGCAACCTTATTTACATGTACATTCCAATTAAGTGTTTCATGAACAAATAATCCGCCCTCCCCCCCCCCCCAAAAAAATGAATTCGGTAGTACGTGATATTGGAATCTCACTTATTTTTAAATCGAAAGTTGGAATGAATCTATGCTGTGGAAAATGTAACACCATGAATTTCGTTTTTGGTAATATTTTGAGACACTTTATTTACTGAAAGCCAATTATGTATCTTTGTCAGCTCTTCATTAATTTTTTTACTGATCACCATTTGTGTCTAAATTAACAATTGAATGGAAAGAACACAAGGGTATTACTAGGGTCGTATCATCAGCATAAAGAATGGAGACAGATTGTGGAGATGCACGGTAAACATCATTCGTATAAATTGTAAATAACAAAGGTCTCAGAACTGAACCTTTTGGGAAGTCCACTTCCTCCTGTAGTTTCAAGAGGAAGTGGACTTGATACAGTACCATCAAAGGAAACCTGTTGCTTTCTATTAGTAAGATAACTATAAAACCTTTTTAAAGAGGAATCACAAATACATTTTGGGCTTCTATTTGAGAAAAAGTCATTGAAATGGTCAGCTATTTCGTTCTTGTCGGAAATATTTTATTCCATCAATGCGGAAAAAAGGAGGAAATCAGATTTACTTTTATTCATATGAAGTACCAATTTTATGCTGTCCCGAGTTTTTCTTATGTTATTTTTTTAATCTAGCATACTGGGAATAAAAACAGTCTTGCTTCAAGTCACTTCTACTCTGCTTTAATATTTCATTGTACACCTTTACATCATGTTCATGTGTATAAAAATCAGAAAATGAACACTATTATAATATTGCGGGGATAAACTTTCACTTTTTTAGATTATTTATTTCAATATTTGATTGATTTTAGTATGCCATATGTTACCCATGATGAACGTTTGTGTTTATATTTATGAACTTTAACTATTTTGACTGGCAAATACTTCTCCATTGCATAACAAAGAATATCCTCCAACACATTGTGATTATTGCTGGGATCTACACTAGGGTCAAAATTAAGTTTAGATATAATATGTGCACTATTTACGTCATTATAAAATTTCTCTACAGATGCACTATCTCCAGTCATTAGCTTGACATATATTTCTGGTTCGTTAAACTGTATTTTTTTGGTTAAAGCAAGAAAATGTAGGGAAATGGTCAGACAATCCAGTAAAAATAATTCCAGATCAACATGATTTGTCAGTATATGAAGCATTACAAAAAATATAATCTATTAGCTTTGCTCGTCTTACAGACAGACGGCTTGGCAAAGTTATTTTTGGAATGAGGCCATTATTTAGCATTACGTCAAGATATTCGGCATACTTTTCTCTTGTACGTATACTGATTTAGTCAATATTGAAATCCCCGACCATACCTTTATCTGAGATTTCCCTGCAGAAAATGTCTAAGATGTGCCTAATATCATCAATAATTAACTGTATTTCACTGTTGCGGCCCCTCGGTGGTCGACAAATATTGCAGAGAGTTGCCATTTTTTTCAGCCTATAACCAAAATATATAGAAGAATTGACCTTCCCAGACATTAATAACACAAAACAAATCACGTATATTATACTGAAACATATTATGTAAGAAGATAATCAGACCACCATGAGAATTACAAGTTGGATTCAAAATAATCTGTTTATCATTGTCAATTTGGAAAAGTGATTTATCTGAATTGTCAGTATTCAGCCATGTTTCTTGCAAACATATTGCACTGAAAAAGTAATCGTCACTGGCAAGTTCATCAGGTAAAAGTGTGAGTTTATAAATTTGGCATTAAGTCATCGAATATTTAGACTTAAAACAGAAAATTTTGTATTTTGAGACTTTAAATAATTAACAACATTTTCCTTATGGGTGTAAGGTGAATCAGACACAACAGTGATAGCTTTATTTACATCATCTGGATTAGACAAAAATTCATTAAGGTTAATTCTGTTGCTACCACCAAAATTTCCGAAGAAAAAAAAAGAATGTATGCATTAAAAGGTGATTACCAAAGTGAAAGAAAAATGATTAAAAATAAGGGAGCCGGAGCATAAGTACCTAGGGATAGCTTTATTTGGACATGTGCCATTTTGAAGCAACTGGCCAGGCAGCTTTGGAGTACCCCCCCCCCCCCCCCCGCCCACTTCCCGTCAAAAACAAAAATATTAGAAAAGTCCAAAAATCACTGGGGCATGACCATTTGAACAACCTTGATAGAGACCATCCCAAGATATATCCCCACCAAGCTTGAAGGGAATCCGGCTATCGGTTTTTGATGAGTCGACATGTAAAATTGTTGACGGACGGGCGACGACGGCGGACAGAGGATCTTGAGATAAGCTCTCCTGACTGGCAAGGTAGCTTACCTACAAACCAAATGATCCATACTTTCATTGAATTCCAAAAATGTTATTGAGGATTTGCAGAAATATGCTAATTATGACGTGTAATTAATACTCAATTTGTAGCTACGATTGTCTACAAAATACCATCCAACGGGTGAGCAGCTTTGCTGAGTTGCTGCGTAGACTTTGGCGATCCCATCTTGATTGTCCAAGTAAGTGTTCCCGTACTTTGGCTTGAGCATATTTTTATTTCTAAGAGCAAAGGCCATCAGAAAATGGGGCAAAGCCCTATATGCACCCAATGGCACACAAGAAATCACCAAATGCAGAGAAACCGTACTTTACAGAAGATGAGCTGGTTTTATCAAGAGAGAAGACTAACAGCAGGGGAGATGGAAATACACGGAAGAACTAAAACATTTAATACACTTATTGAAAACTCTTCTTATGTGTTCATAATAACAGCAAACGAAAAACCTCTTCACGTGGTATTTAAGTTCCAGGTATGGTACTCTCCGTACATTGGACTAACTTAGCACTGTCATGAAAAAGACCTTGTTCAAATACACAGTGACCGATTTAGCAGTCTCATCCCACACGTAAACTGTATATAAATCCAGACGATTATTGTTATGACCCACTTTTTTTATTTAACGTCAAGAACAGATCAACCAATTTGTTTGTTTGTCTTATGATAAGACATAATTAAAACAACAATTATCTCAATTTCACCTCGTTTGTCATCACTTTGGCTGTGGTGACAAATGATTAAAAAATGTTAATGATACAGACATATTATACTTGCAGTGTTTCCAGATTGTCCTTGCATATAGGTCAATGTGATCTCTCTCTCTCTCTCTCTCTCTCTCTCTCTCTCTCTCTCTCTCTCTCTCTCTCTCTCTCTCTCTCTCTCTCTCTCTCTCTCTCTCTCTCTCTCTCTATATATATATATACATATATATACCTATCTCTCTCTCTGAGTCTCTCTCTCTCTCTCTCTCTCTCTCTCTCTATATATATATATATATATATATATATATATATATATATTTGCATGTGCAGATTTTTATTATGAGCAGGTCCATGAGCGCTCTCCTTGTGAAAATATTTTGACCATCTTTACGTTCTGGTGATGATAAAGAAGACAAGTCCGTTGCCTATATCACGATGATATATGGTCTCCTGATTCCACATTTAATTCTGCTCTCATGTTTCTCGTGTTTTATGTGACCTTTTTATCTCAACATTTGTTTCTTTATGGGAGACTTGATTTGCATAACGTCTCCTGTATTTTATGTTTTGTGATGAGTTACAGGTTTTGGTTTTTTTGTAATTAGCTCATTTGTCTTGCTTTAGTTCTAATATTTGCATATTTGCCGAATGTAAAGGTTGTGTCATCATCGTCCCCTTCATACTTAACTATTGGTGTACCATGTTTCTCACCAATATACATTGCTGATGAACCTTTTTCGAAATTGAATAGAAGGGGAAAAAGACAGAACTATTTTCGTCTAGTTACTAAGAAAGTTTTACCGTTTCTTTCTGAAGGAGGCACAGGGTCACCAAGTGCGTAACAAGCAACTAGACCATTGCTGTCACGCCGGTTTAAATGCCTTTTATTGAGACTCAATATTTTTGTGTTTCGTGTAGAATTATTTTCCTTGAAAAACTTATAATCATGTCTGTTTCAGATTACTTTGGACTTGAAAAGGTAGTTCTGAACATGATTAGCTGGTTTAAACACAGTTATTATGCCCCCCCCCCCCCTCCTGCCGGAGGAGGGGCATATAGAAATCGCCTTTTCCGCTTGTGTGTCCGTGCGTCCTTCAGTCTGCTTTCGTGTCCGGGCTATAATCTGCTTGTCCTTCGACTAAGATTATTGATATTTTACACATAGATGCATCTGGACATAAGGGTGTGTCATGTATCAAAAGTAGGTCACTGGGTCAAGTATCTGGGTCACAGTGACATTATAAAGTCGTGTCCGGGCTATAATTTCTTTACGATTTAATTCAGTTCCATGAAACTTCACACACATATATGTTGACGGAAAGGTGTGTCATGAAAGAAAACTAGATCACTGGGTCAAGTGTCTAGGTTAAGTTAATAAAATCATGTAAAATACATTATACTTTAAGTCCGAGCTGTAATTCGTTTATCCTTTGACTTGGAATCATGAAATTTTACACACATCTGTGTATCTGGGCACATGTGTCATGCTTAAAAGTACGTCACTGGGTCAAGTATCTGGGTCACGGTGATGGCCTATTTTTATTGACTACAGTCATTCCAAAATGTGACCTTTGATTAGCAAGGTTATAAATGAGGCGAGGGGGGGCATGGACCCAGCAATCTCTGATTGCATTCTAATTTCATCTAGATATGTCTGACACAGTGTAAAGAGAAGCATTTGTTTCTTACATTCTTGTATTTTAAACTTTGATTATGACCTAAGTTATGTATTGATTTTCCATTCTGTGATATTAATGCCTATATCTACCTGATGTGTTATACTTTTTACAGTTTCTTTCTTAGATATTGATAATCGTGTTTATTTATGGAAGTCTATGTTTTACAAATTTGATTAATTTTTACAAATTTTTACTATCATTCATGAATTCATATGTACCATTACCAGCCAGGGCCTGGCATAAGACCAGTGCTGCGTCACTTAGCCAGTGAACCTGGTTAAAGAATAAATAATTAATCAAATCAAATCAAATCAATTGTTCACCGTTTTGGCGAATTGCATGACCCTGATACGCTGTTTTGACAGGCATTTGCAAAATGGCTGTGAATTCAAGTGCTGAGACTAGGTTACAGATAGATTTTTGGCTTTGATTTCAAAGTATACTCAGGAGAAATAAAATCCACCATGACCGTGACGTGAGTGATGATTTCAGACAGCGCTCGTTTCAAACTCGGCACAGCCTCGCATTGAGCTGTTTTCAACTCGGGCTGTCTGAGTCACGCGTGCCGCAGTCGTGATGAATTCCATAAATCCTCAGCAGCAGAACCAGCAGTGTGGCTATCATCATCATCATCATCATCATCATCATCATCATCATCATCATCATCATCATCATCATCATCATCATCATCATCATCATCATCATCATCATCATCACACTTTGTTGTAAAAATGCCGGGGGTGTACCCTCCATACAGGCTTGATTGACCACTAAAAACCCACGGCACTCTGTGGAAAACTACGATACTATACAATACAAGATGACATTGAGCAGGCAAGCTGTACCTTTCTTTTTATTGCAACGAAAACTTTAAATGTGTCCTTTTTTTCGTGAAGAATTCCAATGAATACCCGACCATAAGTTACGCTTCCCCATATGTCTGACATAACACTCAGGATAGACTCACACGATACAGCTGAAGTAAGTTCCTGCAGACTACATGAATACACAGGGATCATGCCCTTGTCTGACCCCACATTTCAACATCGCATCCCGCCAGGATCTCTTGAGTTTTCCCACGCAGCCTTGCGCCTTGTTGCGAAACCTGTGTATCATATCTGTGCATTTCAAGAAAACACCATGAGAGATAAACAGATGGTATGGTGGTATTTGTTTTAACTGGTCTTGGGCTCGCATTGGGACACATTTTCAGTGAAGCTGCATGATATAAGTATTGTTCTTGGCTTTTAGTTCTGTGTGCAAACACGAGTTATCGACAAGCCTGAACCAATGTACTGAGAATTTACCGGCAGCTGAGCTTTCTGAGCTAAAACATCTACGTGTTGACATCAGAGAACATTTGGACAAATTGCAGGAACTCTCGTAAAAAGTGATGTGGAAAAAAAAAGACAGCAGAAAGGTATAGGAGGAGTGATAGATCTAGCGGCAGACGATCCGGCAACTTCATTTTGCCTGATTTTGTAGCTTACGCGATGGTGTGCGGATTTTGCTATCAATGCCAACTGTGATTTAATCTGCATCCCACAGCGCCATGGCAACCGAGAAAAAAAACATACACACACACACACACACACGAAAAGCTTTATCCTAGCCCTACGGTGTAACCCAGGATTTATAGTGCGAGAGGCTGGAAATCATCTTAACGTTTCTCTGTGCAGGGATTGTACTTACGCCTTGCAACTTGGTTCAACTTTATTGTCGTCTATACAAATCCTAGCATGGTATGTACTCTCGAATTTGCACACTTTCTACCTTGGAATTTTTGGAACAAAGTTATGCTTATATATCTATAAGATGTTCATTAATATGTTCTCTTTTTTGCGGTGTTTAATCAATGTAGCGACCTTTTTAATTCTGCAAATATAAGTATTTGAAAGGTCGTAGGACACCAACAACATTTTAATGAGTCGGGAAAAGCTTTTCGGCCCCAGCGCTTGTTTTGGGCAAGTCTGTTACCATGTACCATTGCTTTGACGAGTCTGTGACCTACTAATCACGTTTAACAAATCTGTTCACTCGGCCACCATGTTCTATTGCTTCTGTAGCATCAGCACCATGTTTTGACAAGTCTATGAGCCGCCACTTTTGCATTGTGGAAGTCATAGTAATTTAGTTTTTATTTATTTCCTTAAAGCCCCAGTACTGGGAAAATATGAACAGAAATATCAATGCGACTCAGTGTACATAAAGTAAAATGCATGCCTTCTTCAGAATGATAGTAAAAATAATGACAATAGCCACCAGGTCAGCACACTCCGTGCCTGCCAATTGACACACTCAAATGTAATAAGAAAATAACGAGTAAAATCCTTCACACCTCATGTTTTCAAAGTTAATGAGCACGGAAAACAAAGCAATAAGATTGCTGCCAAATGCTCACACCCGTTTCAGGTATACAATGTATAATGACAAGTAAGTAAAAGTTTCATTCACAAAAAATTCAGATCAGTACTGATCTATTGGTCCTACATACAAAATATTAAATTGCAGCATATGTAAGGGAAACTGGAGGATTATATACAACGAGATTGTGGCAATAAAGCAAGTTATTCATTTTAAAATATCACCACAGGTACTTGCTTCACTGCAAATGTGCCGTATAGCACCATATCGCACATCAAAACACCCAATCATTATAAATCTAATCTGCAGGCATACTCACTATTTGATTAGGTTTTCTCTAGTTTATACACTTCTTATATTGAGAATAGCACAGCACTGTATAAGTTGAAGGAATTGTTAACACTTAATGATGCTTGTCATGTGGCTACTTGCGACATTTGTAGCATTTTTACGATTTTCTTTCATACAGTTTAACCGTCCTGGCAGTGTTTCACAGAGCAGGCTGTGACGCAGTGACTGTCACCATGTAATACTAATATGTCACACGAAATCACTGCGCCATTGGTCTGACATGATCATTGTATTGTCATAATACTCCTGGTACACTTCCAGCAAGTCTCTTCCAATGATCGAATTAAAATAACAGGGACCCTGAGGTGAATCTACTATACGTATGGTGATGTTGTGAGATTCATTCATGTTCACGATATTGTGACATAATCACAGATATAGCGTTGTGACAATCACTGAGTGACAATACTATCATAGTATCTCTTGACAATATTGTTGTGACATGCGGTCCACGAAATAAAAGTCACTGCGATACTGTTGTGACGTCATGGTCGAAAGAGCGTTGTGTCTTTCGGTGTCACTGTTGTGAGACATGGCCGCTCTCGTCAATTCGGACTTAGTAGTCACCGTAGAAATGTTGCCAATAATTAATTTCCGTAACATAATTTTGAGAAATATGCCGAGTGACGTCATGACTGCTTAAACGAGAAATACAATGAGCACAATAACGCCCAGAATGATAACCACACAAGTATAAAAGATACATGGGATGTGCCCGGATAATAGAAATAAACGCACATCCATACGATTAAAATTAGTAACACCCGTACCGTAATTAACCAACACAGTAGTAGTGTAGTGGAAAAAGGACTGGGTAAGATGCCACACACAGACACTCACTCACACAGACAGACAGATGGACAGACAGATGGACAGACAAATGGACAGACAGGTAGATAGATAGATAGATAGATAGATAGATAGATAGATAGATAGATAGATAGATAGATAGATAGATAGATAGATAGATAGATAAGCTCACAGGCAGACAGACGGGTAGGTAGGTAGATAGATAGAGTGGTCCCCCTCTTATAAGGCCACCCCATGAGGGGGAAACAAAATGAAAATACCATGCTTGCTGCATGGGAAAGTGGCCTCTGTAGAGATGGTGGCCTCTCGTCAGGGGGCTTAGAAGAGGGACACTTAAATATATATATATATATATATATATATATATATATATATATATATATATATATATATATATATATATATATATATATATATATATATATATATAATCAATACAAGAGAAACACAGAGAGAGATAATTCTCTTTCAAACCTGCAGTTTTCCCCCAAGGCATGTTTGAGCGTATACCGCAAGTGACCCAGGCCTCGTCAAGCAAATGTAACCTGGGAGTAGCATCAGGATCGTACCGTCGAAGTGGATTTCCTTTTACGTTTGATACACAATATTCTGATCACAAAACTCACAGACAAAAACGACGCAGATTACATGGAAGCTGAAGGCGCTCGTCTCTGTTGGCCAGCGTCAGAATGAAAGCGTCAACAAGGCGTAATTCAGCCTTCTATCAAGAGATGGTTGTCTGCGAATCAGGCCTTCTACCCCTGTACATGAACATCAGAACATAAAAAAGCAGAGTCTGCTTCGCAGGCAAAAGAGGTGGATGTCACTCCCACAAGAATGCAAGTTTTCACTTAATGTGTGCTATTGTCCCTAAAAACTTTCGGAAATTCTGCTTCCTTCATAAGTCTGGGTGGGACATGACACTAATTTTGGTAAGTTATATAGCCCTGTGTATGCAATAACCTAGCAATAACGGGTTTTACAAGTTTCAACACATGATGTAGGCCTAACGCTTATTTCGGGAAAATCTAAACCCGCTTTTCCACCTTTGCGTGATATATATGTATATATATATATATATATATATAGAGAGAGAGAGAGAGAGAGAGAGAGAGAGAGAGAGAGAGAGAGAGAAAGACTCGTACACGCACTGTTAACACAAAGTATATGTGTTTGTATTTATGGATATCATATATATATGTATATACAGTATATGGATATATATTTACGTATAGAATGTATGTATGTATGTGTGTGTATGTATGTATGTACGTATGTATGTATATATGTAATGAGTCCATTTTGTCCGCAAAATTAGACACTAGTCCACGAGATCGAAGCGGGATTATAGCGGATGCCGCGAAATTATAGATACGGCTGGACTTGTAAATGCCATATAGTGGTAAATAGAGGATTTGCGAGAGAAAAGGCACAAATGGTCTCTCTGCACCAGTCAGTCGCTGGCATTTGCCCAACTTTACAACTGGCACCAAATCATAAAGTGAAAGATAATGGTTTGTTTGGGCCTGCCGGACCTGCGCGTGGTACACTCTGTTCTGTTCTATACACCTACAATAAATCTCTGATGAAAAACCACGCAATATGAAAGACGCCTAAATGTCGCCAATGAGAGTTCTTGCGCGTTTCTCTCCCGACCATGTGAGCAGTTAAACATAAAACAAACCGACCAGCGCGTTTGAATAGCTGAGCGGAGGATAGTTCGGCTTGAGCGCGAAATGAATCTTGAGAGTTTTATTTCCAACAGTTCTCTGCTCAAGTTTGTAGATAGGCCATGTTAATTTCTAATATCACGAGTTCCTGAATAATAGTTGTCAGGTCAAACAATTGCACAAAAAACCTTCATTGATTACAAATAGCTCTTTACATTTCTAGTTTAAAAAAATCCTAATTTAAATGGTACCCACGGAATCTCAGGGGAAAAAATGGTGACCCTTTTTGCAATTGACGAAGCGCTTTCTGTAGTTGACATAAATTAATGAACCGACGCCATCTTATCTATCTATTCGTTGTTAATTTTCATGAAGACCTGAACAATATCATGTGTAGTTCCCTGGCTATTTGGTTATGATAACAGTGTATTATAAATTTTGTTCCATTTGCAAGAGCTTGAAACTAGCATCTCTGCAGATTTTAGAAAATGTAGTTCCTAAAGCTGTCGTAACTCAAAAGTATACAGGCTGATGATATGCTTTTAAGTAGAGTGGCCCAACGTGTAGTTTTGTAAATACGGGGAAAAAAATCAAGCCTGGAATAAAAGTTTGCTGCAGAGCGTTTTAGCTGTATAGCTAGTTCTTCTCCTTCTCCTCTTAGAGAACTTATATAGCTGCAAAAAGTCATGTGCTTTTAAAGTCGCACTGATGAGCATGACTAAGTGTACTCCGTGAATACCCGGCACGCTCAGGCACTGTTTAAAGTGACAGGTTATTCGGAACTATACTAAACTCAAAACTACACAGTCAGTCTGGAATGTCGGAATATATCGCGTTAATAATGTCGTGCCAAGGGCTGTATAATTATGAAAAGGTTCAGACCGGAATTGAGTGCGGCATGGTCGTACGTTTGTTGGGTGACATAGTTATAACTGTCAGTCGGTAATATTGAGGTTGGAGCACATGTGATGTAAATATTGCTAAACCTGGCCCACTCACGCAGTGCCAAAATTCCATTGGTTTCGTTCTTGGTGAGAGCTTTAATAGTCTCATATCGAGATTGAAAAAAACAAACAAACAAACAAAACCGTAGCACATATATATGAACCAGGATCAATTGTTCTATCAAGATTGTCACTGTATCGTATTCTTTATGATGGTTAGTATAGCTTGTTTGGTAGTACATTATTCTTTCTTAAGATCCTTTCTTAGTTAATTCGGTATGAAACGAAATAGCCAATGAATATTATAGAAATAAATGAGGGGGCGGTCATAGCGTCGAGATAGAACAAGCCAGGCTGCCAAGTGTTCCTGGGGAGGAATTGAAGAAAGGCTCTTTTTAACTTGGCATGGTTCCGGTGGCATCCGTTCTGCGACGCTGCTGTGCCGGTGGAAAAACGCACTGGCCGGGCAACAGCCACCCGAAACACGCAGGTACACTTTGCTAACGGGTGTTACAGCAGGTCCACCGGCGGGCAACAGTGTTGGAGGACCATGAGCTGCGCTGGCAGCTATAGTGTCTGGGCGACATTCAACAGAGGAACACAGTCAAAATTCATGTTGCATTATACATTTTATGAACTCAGTCGGGTGACAGCCGATCAGGGAACGGGTACTATTTAATGACAGGGTCGCAGCATGATATGGCGATGGCCAAGCAAGGTAGGCCTACTGTCAGAACGGTGCTGTGAAAAGTAGCACCAAGGAGGGCAGAGTCTCGACTCTCCTTGGTAGCAAGTAGGCCTAAGCTTTGGCAATATGCAACCAAGTGACATATTTAAGTTGCCCAGCAGGCCCACAATAAGAAGCTTGTCCATTGGAATTGGAATAGCTTCTGCTAAGTAGACATAGGAGATGCAAGTAAACTTTATGTGTGGGAGTATATTGACAATAAATATGAAAAGTACGTAATTATCTAGTTTAGACCACTGTATTCTACATGCAGCGTGAAGCAATTGATCTATGACATAGTCCCAGCGGATAAGCTTGCAAATTCACTGCCGTTGCTAGCATTTGGCTGCATGATGCAACATGAATTTCGACTTTGTTCCTTTGTTGGATGTTGCCCAGACTTCTGTACCACAGCTGCCAGCGCAATTCTTGGTCCTCCAACACTGTTGGCCCGCCGTACACCTGCTGTAACACGCGTTATCAATGTGTACCTGCGTGTTTCGGGCGGCTGTTGCCCGGCCGGTGTGTTTTTTCCACCGGCATCGCAGCACCTCCCTACGGATTTGACTGGAGATCGGCAAAAGTTAAAAAAAAAAAATACTTTCTTCACTCCTCTTCACGACCGCTTCGCGGCCTGGCTTGTTTCAGCTCGACGCTATGACCCTCCCCCCTCATTTATTGTTATAATACTGATAAGCTATTTTGTTTTTATACCGAACTAGCTGAGAAAGGGTCTTAAGAAAGACTAGTGCTACATGTGCACAGACAACATTATGGCCTATGAGCCTGTTTTGTCTTTGTTGATATCATTTTGCAAAATTGAATCACAACACAAATGATTCAAACCTTTTCAATTAAGTTTAATTTTCTGCTATTATATATATAACAGCTTTCACTCTTGAGAAAAATTTGTATAACCAGCTATGATGATGATACTCATGATAAAACTAACTATTCCAGTACCAAATTTTGGATTGAGTCAACAGCTTTTCTCGGCGTGCATTGGGCGCATTGCGCCCAATGCACTCCGAGAAAAGCTGTTCACCTGGGGTATTCTCTCTGGAACTAAAGGCATGCTGGTACTTGAATAAAAGGTCTTTTCACGAGGAATACGAATCTGGAATCCATATGATAATTTAGACTAGTTTGACTTAACTATATCGACTTAAGTAGTGCTTGGCACTGAGTTAATATACAAATTTTGTTGATATAATAAAACGCTATCGCAGCGCATGTGCCACATCCAGTCATGACTATAAACGATAAAGTCTACTGCGCTACAGGCTCGAGCTCACTGTTATGCACGGTGGAGCTTAACAACTACACACATTAGTGAGCAAAGGTTCGAGGATATGATCACAACTCCATGGCTTATTACCACTCCATCGACTTGTGGGCATGTAGATTGACTCAGACCAAATTCACCTGGTACTCTAATTATTTGCACTCTTGTCTTGATACCCGGAGAATTATTTCAGCCAGAACTTCAAGGTTGCACATGGAGGTAAGGGCTAAAATGTAACGCACCTCCTGACACAACTCCCAAGGTCATGACTATGTTAGTGAGTTGAATGTTTTCTGTTGTCATTTGAGAGCTTTTGAGCCTTTGTTTGGCGGTCACTTGAGAATTATTAAACCACTTCTTCAATATTTGCATATGACGATGACTCAAAAAGGTGACCTTGACCTAATTCCGAGAATCCCGTGACCACATCAGTCTGTGCATCCAAGGTCAGCTGAGCACAGGGCAGTCATATTTTTCAACATAAAAGTGCAGAGAATTTTTCAAGCGCTAAATTTACCACAAGTCTAACCGGTCATCAAGGAAATACATCCAGAAAGGAGGATTCAAAAACATACGTTTAATACAGTGTGCATATAGGATACGAACACACCGCTAGTGTTAGCTGGGACACACATACACACACACACACACACACACACACACACACACACACACACATACATTATATACATATATATATTTATATATACAGAACTTACATAAATAAAATAGCTTAAAACTGTTAATAATTTGATTTAAACGTATATATTTCATAATCATGGAAATGCATCCAAAAAACGACCCGAAAGTTTGTAGGTAAGTCAATTTTGGATGGAAACAATATTTCGACAAAAAGTAACATCTGAAAAACAAATGAATTATAAAGATTAAATTGATTTCTGGTCATTTACTAGAATTAAAGTCAGGTAACGAACGATCACAACACAGAAAAAGGCTGTAGGTTATCTTGAGTTACAAAGTCGGTATGGTCGTCCAAACAGCTTTGCAATTTTGTATAAGTGAGGAGGGAAAATCCGACATGTGTATACCTATAATACATATCTAGAAATTTACTCTTCACCCCAGTTGGTATTTACTTCGACATTAGAAACAACATTTAGAGATAAATCACCCATAGAAAATGTTCTTGTGTGTGTGTGTGTGTGTGTGTGCGCGCGCGCGCGTGCGTGCCTGTGTGTGTGTGTGAAATCCTCGTAAATCTTATAATCGTAGCATGTACGTTACTTTGATTGGTTTCACCACTAATGGGCTCACATTCACATTGATATGCATTCCGTCCTCTCGCAATTAGCGACTCATGCATCATAAGTGATACAGCGGATGTATATCTTGTTTATAAAGTCTTTGGTATACCCTCTCCCGTTCCCCCGGTGGGAAGACGGGATCCAAATTATTAGTGTTAATGTGGAGTAATTGTAGCAGGGTAAATCAAATTTTCAAGCGTCTGAAGCCGGTTTATTGTCTCGCCAGCATAAGCTGTTGGCGAGACTCGCTTTCCGGACGTCCCTCAACAAAAAAAAACTTCGAAGTGGCATTTTTTCCACTAACTACACTAGGGATGGTTTTCATACGATTTATAGAAATAGTCATTACAGATCTGTACCATTACTGTCACACTTCATAGGTCACATCATGCCTGAACGAGCATTACAGAAAAACTTCGGAGTGGCATTATCTCACAAACTAGATTAGTTAAGGTTTTCATGTTTCATACTAGATAGGGCTTTCAATGATTTATAGTAATAGTTACTACAGATTAGTACCGTCACTGTCACACTTACTTGGTCATATCATGCTTGAATGAGTATTACAGAAAAACTTTGGAGTGGCATTATCTCGCCAACGAGATTAGCCGGGGCTTTCATTTTTCACAGAAATATTTATAATAATCATCACAAGAGATATGTACCAACACTATTACACTTCTTTGGTCTGGTCATGGTTGTTTGAGCAATTTTGAGAAAACTTCAGAGTGCCGTTATTTCACAAACTAGGCTGGTTGAATAATGCTGGCGAGACGTTCATGCCCCCTGGGCATGTCTCTGGTTGTATCAAATATACATGCAGTTGAAAAAAGGCCCATTAATTTGTGGGGTCGCATGTCAATTTTCTGTATTTCCAGCTCCCTCTGACTACCAATATTATAAAATGTTTCAGGCATACCGAAAATTTACTCAAGCAATGAACAGTTTTGAAAAGGAAAGAACAGATCCAGATCAGGAGCATGTAAATAGAATCTTTGAGATCATGTTTTATGTTGGCTTTCAGTATTTTTTTCTTTCTTGCAGAAAGCTGATGGCCATGGTTTGGGCAGACAGATATCTCGAAAAGCTGAGGTGACGATATTTATACGGCGTTGCTGCAACCCTCCAAAAGGAGGCTACATTCTGATCTGACGTCTGTGATTAGTTGCTGTTTTCTGCCATGTTTTGGTCAAGGTTGATTAGAAAAGTGGCAACCAGAAATATACTCATCACATTCCTAGTATCTACCTGCACTCTGATTTACCTGCCCTACTTGTACTTAGCGGTGGGCATGTCATCCAAAAACTATAATCTTGCCTTCACCGCCAATGGCTTCCAAAGTGTTGCCCATCGCACACACCGAATTTATTCTGCCTTCTTTGACAATCGGGTAAAGAAACTAGGACCCCTGATTAGGATTATCGGTTTCATGAAGAGAGATGATAAAGAACCAATTTATTGTAAGATATATTACAAAGACAAGAGGACCGAGTGTTTACCCTACCCAGTATTACTTGAGGATCTTGATCCTCTCAACAAGCAGTACAGACATGTAGAGTTCGCCTATTTGTGTCGGTTGCCGTCCCCTGAAGTCCCTGTTGCTGTAACATTGACTGCTTCCAGGTCTTGCGCAGTGGATAAAAATATACTTCCTGTTCAAAATGAAAGGCCCGAGGAAAGGCGAGAGTTTGGTGTATGCATATCTGCGCCAAGTTATGAGATGTATCGAGGAGATGCTCAAAGGATATTTGAATCTATAGAAATGAATAGGATACTTGGCGCTGACGCTATTCATTTTCACAACGAGAGTATGTCACGTGATTTATTACGGCCCTTGATGAAGCATGTACAGGATGGCCTGGTGACGCTACAGCATTGGCGACCAGGAGACTTTGATCTGCACACATTTGCACAAACTTTGTCAATCAATGAATGTCTCTACAGAAACATGTATAAGTATCAATATTTAGTTTTTTGTGACATTGACGAGTTGATTGTACCACGTGACCACATGAATTGGTCCAGCATGATGTCAAAGATTCATAAAGATGATGTCGGAGCTTATATATTCAAAAATATGTGGTTTTATGACGAAAGTACGAAAGAAAAATCAAAACAAATGAAAAAGTCGCTCCATCCATATGGGACAACATACCCACTTCCAAAAATCGTAACTCATAGGCTTCGTCACAAGAGACCTCTACCGGTTCCTCATTACACTAAATATATCGTCAATCCAAGGTCTGTCATAAGCTTGACGGTTCACCGAGTGTTTGACCTTTTACCGGGCTTTCATAATTACACAGTACCTGAGCATATAGCACTTCTGCATCATTTTAAAGCGCGTGGAAGGATAAAAACAAAGGATTTACATCTCGATCCCGTTACCGACAAATATGTACCCGAATTGTTGAAGGTTATGCACCAGAACTTTTATGGTCACTGATTGGCCTAACTTTTTGAGCTCAAACAAATAAGCCAAATGTGTCTTAATGTCGACAGGTTAAAACAGAATCATTCAAAAACCACTGCCGTCATACATGTACAACCGTATTCAGGATGCGCCTTAGTTTTCACCAATCAGTTCCAAGTGGTCTCCATTCCAAGCTGTTTTCAGAACATCAACAGTCGAAATTTAACGAAATGACTGAAGAGAATGATATTTGTAAGTAATGTTAATGCGAGAGCGGTTCGGAAAAAAAAACGTAATTTTACGGACAAAAGAACTCATTCAAATTCCTACGGCGAGGACCAACATCCCCTGTTTGTCATTGAAAAAGTTGTCATCAACATCTTGTAGTTTTAAAATGTATCAACTAGAGAAGACAGACGGACGAGGTTTAACATTTTTGTGTGTCTTGGGACGTTTTACGCGGTACAATTTTGTGTTAACTCAATACCAAATCCTTTTACGCGTTCACCGGCATCCATATTGCTTGTATTTATTATTCTGCAAAGCAGAGACTCTCACTTTTAAACACGTGTTCATCACCTTAATAATAAATTATCTGGGTATGGATTAGGCTTTAAGACTGTTATATGGCACATATTCCTATTTTTAGGCCAACTGACTTGTCAGTCAGCTGAGCTTATAGGATGGTCAGTTGTCCGTTCACATTTCACAGTCTCGACCTTTGCGAAGCCGCTGGCGGCAGCATTTTCAAACTTGATAGGAATGTCTTTACCAAGTTTGTTCAAATAGTCTTGCTCCAGTCATTTTTGGATTTTTTAAAAATACGTTTGTTCACTTTTTTTTTTTTTTTTTTTTTTTGGTCAAAAATCTCCCCAAAAAATCTTCTCCAAAACTGATGGGCCAATTGGTTCGAAATTGCATACATAGGGATAATTTTGGGGACCCCTAAACTTTAATTTGTTCAAGAGGTGGCGCTGCGATTTTTAAACGAATTTTTGTAGGCCTATGTTAAAACTATTTCTGACTTCTCCAGCACTATCACTCAGATTGTGTTGAAACTTGGTGGGAATGTAATTGATGAAACAAAGTTTTTAAGTAGGTGGTCATAATGCTGAATCCTGATTTCAGTTTGGGCACTTACTGGTTGATGTACACATTTATGTTGATTACTACTGTAAATTGCTTTATTGTCGCGCGTATAAATTTTCATGGTTTTTGTATTTTTGACATTTCAATGTACACTTGATTGCACTGTTTTGGCCATAATTCCTATTCAAACAATGTTAAAGTACTGTTTCAATGTGTTTTTATTTTCATGGTTTTGTGCCATCAACGAAATAAGAGAAAATAAGAATACAGCGAAATTAAAGGAATTTACACTATGCAAGTTAATGGGCATTGCAACGGCCATGCACATTTTTTACTGCTCTAAAACCGTCAGCCAGATTCAGTGCAAACATCTCTCTCTCTCTCTCTCTCTCTCTCTCTCTCTCTCTCTCTCTCTCTCTCTCTCTCTCTCTCTCTCTCTCTCTCTCTCTCTCTCTCTCTCTCTCTCTCTCTCTCTCTCTGAATATTAAACACAACAGATGATATTTTTACATCACGTGGATTTCGTATGTAAATCAGGTGCAGTTGCCTGAGACTAACATTTGATTGAGCCTACAGGCTTTGTTCTTAAAATGTCAGATATGACATTCCATGTATTCTTCTGAAGAGAAATGCTTAGAGGAAAGATGTACGACTATTTTGGTCCGTAGTCAGACATGCCAGTTTGGCAAGCGATGGGTATGCGCCATTAGCGTCAGCATTCGTGAAAGTTACCGGGGATGGCTGCACAAACATTACAGTTTGGACTAGATTGAAAACAACAATAAACAAAATGATGTATTTTGTAGGCTCTGCGCACAGTCTGATTTGGGAATGAGGCGACCCAAAAGTGTGACTGATATGGAGGCCAACGTATTATATAAATATAAGAAATATAAACATCAATGAATTTTGATAGACAAAATTGAACCCTTAGGGCGCAAGTCGTATAAAATAAGGAATACGTCTACTGACCTATACATTGGTAGGTATTTTGGAACGCTTAGACAAAGGCACCGTGAACCAAAACGCCTAGACTTTTCGTAAGGTATTAATTTTAACCCTGAAAACCCAAGGCTTTGTGAGACAGAAAGCCTGTCTTCTAGGGCCTATGCTGTCTTCAACATATCTGTCTTTGGAACGTTCCCCTTCCCAACGACCACGTCGTTTGAACATCCCATCACGGATTCCTACATCGGGGGCCCTGCCAGCAGCGCCCGCACGGAATGTGTGGGTTGTGTACTTGTTAACATCTGGAATAAAATTCTTCAACCGCAAACAAATAATCTTATTGACCCTGATATAACTCAGGACTTTATCCTTGGAAATAAATTTAGCTTGCCCTTTGTGTCTCAAACCTGGTTTGAAGATAAAGTCATCTGAAAGCATATCTAAACGACTGCGAGAGATATACTTCTCTCGATTATTAACTGGGCAAGTGACTTTGCCAGATCTTGCAATATTGCATTCCGTCCATCTCTGAATTGATCAGTTTTACTTTAAGGTATCTGAATAGTCCTGTAAGAATCAGAAATGTTGATGTGTCTGCAACACAAAATTATTATAATGCTTAGGCCTGCAGTCCTTTTGACAATTATGTGGGGAATATGCTACATTACACTTAAACAGGCGAAAAAATATCGTTCTCCCCATCTACACCTAATATGATAGATAATAGCTTAAATGTGTCCAGTCGTAGGCCTGCATTGCGGTAATCCTTGTGTGTCGAATTGTATTGATGGACTACTTCCCCCTCCCCCCCCCCCCCAAGGCTACGAGCTGATTTCTCCAACGATTTCTTGTCCTTGGTGTGTCTTTTACCAATGTGAGAGGAGAATGTGCCCCCAGTCTCATAATTTTGTCACTTTGTAAGTTAGGGGTCCACACAGGTGACAATGCTGTTGTGCTCTTCAAACAGGAATTCCACGTGAGGTGGGGGCAAAAAGGCGTTTTTTTTCTTTTCAATATTTTTTATTCTGCCACATAAAAATGAGAGCTATAATTCCATATTAAAAAAAAGAACACACACACATACTTTACAAACATTTAGGGGTGATTTCCTATTTTGCTCTAAGTCTATGTAGGTGCAAAACTCCCGAAAGTCCTTCTCTGCTTTACTGCCGAAACAGGCCTAGATGAAACTCAACATTCCAATCATTATCAAAAAAGACAGAACAGACTATACCATAAGTAAGAGTAGGACCTGGTGCATCAGAATAAATATATTACTTGCTCAGAACCTGTACTTAATTAGCAACCAACTTATCTCATACTTACCACGAACGAACATGTGGTGTTGGTTTGATTCGGTGATTCCGTCACGTAACTACATCAGTTTTCAAGCTGGTTGCTATAGTTTTACTAGTTATTTGTTCGTATTTCATACTCAATGCTAAATTTTCAGTCTTCTTCAGAATCTGTCAATCTTTTCAGCCATATCTAAGCCATGGGCCTAAAAAAAGTGATGGAATCACATTACACCCACTGTTTCTGTATATACTACACCTGATGCAGGCGTGCATACTGCAAAATAAATACGAATGATATATAACAATTTCCGTTTTGAGTATGGTTGAATAATTATAATGCAAATTGAAATAATCTATGTATCTTCAAATCCATCTTCATAATTAATGTGTTTGTCTGACTTAAAATCATAATGCAAACAGGTTTTTTGTTTTACAAGTTATTGCGTGATTCTGTCGCTTCGTTTGTTTCTTTTCTATCATATAAAATCGCATAGGGTAAGCATAGTGCCATTGTAACCTATACTCTATGAAACAAATCCACGTTTAAAACCCGAAATTGAATTTATCATTCTCGCCGCCCGATCTTGCATAATATGCGTCATAAATCCAGCAAAGTGTGCGTGACGGAATCACCAAAGAACAGTTGTTTTTATCATTTAACTAGCATATTCAATCAAAGCACTCTGCGAAATTAACATTTTAAATAAATGTATGTTATCCTCACATTAGGCGCTAAGCATTGGCATTCTGCCGATGAAGTGAGGAAATATTGTAAGGCAGATACTCAAGAAATAAACAGATGTTGATAAAAAAAATCCTGCAATTAGGCCTACGTATACTGCCTCAACTTTCTACAATTGACAGTATTCCCCACACTGAAAATTCCGATGAGCATGATTAATACATGAAAATATGACGGATACGAAATCTTTCTTCGTCTTGTCGAAATCTTTATTACGTCAGTTAGGCCTAAGCATATTCCATCGAGAAAATGCAACATTTAAAAAATTAAAATGATGGAGCATTTGTCTCCGCACTGGCGACGGTTCTTAGATATTGAGACCAGCCTGAGCACGTCTGTTCCCAGAGGCAGAACTGTCGATGCAAGTGAAGAAGTTCAACAGTGACTGTATGTTTAAATCAATCAGCGCCGTTCATTCTAGTAGTAATAGCTCCTGCAGCCTGCCAATGCTAGATTCTGTTTCCTTAACCTTAGAAGGCCAACGCCTTTTTTTATAATTTGATGACGTGTGATAAATATAGAATTCCACATGGCCGTGTCATGGGGACTGGATTTAGACAGCACGAGTTTTAAAAATGCTCACTGCGAGCCTTTGGCGAGCAGTGAAAGGTTTGAAACGAGTGCTGTATAAATCCAGTCCCCATGACACGGCCGTGTGGATTTTTTTTCTCCCATAGAGCGTTAAATCCTATGTTTTTGTCAAAACCCTACTCGGTTTAGCGTGCTTGCAGCAGCCGTTTCGACTCCATTTTGTTCACTTTCAACATTGCGTTGCTAAGGTACGTCACTAGAGAAAGAACTTTCCGTTATTCTTCTCTATCTTACGTAATCTGATTGGCTTACAAATAAAACAACAACCAACAGGAATCTCTCTTTTTATTTCATTTCGGTCGTGGGTAACTATGGGAGAACAATGGATCTATTAGTACTCCCAAGTAACAGCGCTGACGTTATCTCTGTAAAATACACAGAGGACGTTTGACATTGGGCCAATTTGGGGACTGAGTGGCATCCGATCTGAAAATGGCGAAATAGGCCTAATCTTTCAAATTTCATGCGTGGTTTGTTAGCTATAGCCATTGGGTTACAAAGCTTACAGGATTAAGTCAGTCGTGAAGAAATAATCATTCTAAAATGTAGCCATTCTCGAAAATTGGAGGAATAACCATGCAGTTTGGGTCGGCCCTGGTCGCAATGGTAGGCCTATCATTTGTTTTGTTTCACCAGGCTTGCTGTTCAGAACCCACAGCCCTTGACCTTTCCGTTGAAGTAATGCTTCCATGGAACAACAAAAAGACCAATTTCGACGTGACACAAAATTCTGGAACATGGCCAGATACAGGTAGTGTTAGTGGCAGTGGCAGTGGCAGTGGTGGTAGTCTTGGCAGCGGAAACATCGACGATATTTCCCATGAATCGTATGACGCAGGAGTGATATCGAAGTTTGTGAATTATGCAAAAAAAGGTGAGTACTGAGCAGTAGATACTAGACCGACAGTAAACACATTAAAATTTTAAAAAATAACCCGTTTTTAATAAAACTAAAGGACTTTTTCTTTGTGGGCGTAATAGGTCTAATTTAGCTCTACGTTGAATTTGAATTGATCGATAATGCACTGCCAATAGACCAGTTTATACTAGGACTCGGGTATATTCGGTTCACTTCGTGAACCGCACCCTGCTTTGTTTACATTTTGTGCTCGACCACGCAGGTCGGTTCCGATTACACGTGGAAGGATCAGAAGGTAAAACACAGGATGTGCTGGGATTTAATGGAAAATCAAACTGCGCGTTTCACCAATGATGTGACATTTTAGGCAAAATATTTGCACTGTTCAGCACAATCCGTGCGGTAATCACTGGCATTAGCCGTGGCATCCGTTGTAAACATGAAGGTGTGGGCCAGACTCGGCCACTGCTGATTCGACAGGTACAATCAGGCCAACAATGGAATGCATAATTAATTGCGGTACGGAAAAGTTCGGTACAACTCGGTATGAACCCTACTCCCACCCTCACCCCCGATCCTCGACATTATTTTGTTTATGTACAGGAATTTCCATGGGAAACCCCGGAGTTTTGCCTGGCTTGTTTTAAGGTCAGGTCTTTTGGGGGGGGGGGGGGGGCGCATTTACAAGAGAATTTCAGCGGCATATAATGCTGTGTCTGGAGGATCTACCGGGAAAGTACATTTACTGTCCTCTGCCTCTGGTCCTGGAGGAAAATACCAGGGAAACCAGTGGAGAATTAATGGGTGGAGAATTGTATTCAATGGAGTTTTCCAGAAACTTTATCCTAGGGGCAGGTTTCACCGCCACAGATGGGGGAAATTTTTTGCTTGTCTTCCTGAACAATGTACCACAGTGTGATTGGGAAATTTTTCAGCCATTCCCCAGGGGACCCGTAGTTTAACGGTAAGAGATAACAATTGACCAGTGCGTACAGTTTACTAGATTGAAATTAGGTGAAACTACATACGCTTGCCACATCCTAAGTTTGGAAGCAAGACATTCTGGCGAAACCCCATTAACGTTAATTTACGTGGTTTTATGATATGGCTTCATGGCACACATATAAGATATTCTTTCTCTTCCTACCGTCAATAAAACTGGTCCAGGGAAAATGTGACCCCAAACAACCGTGAAATGGGGTCACAATTAACTTTTTCCTTTGTTTATGAAATTTGAAATGAAGACAGAGTGCGTTTTGTAACCTACATTAATTGACAAATGACTCAGCTTACGGTAATTTGTGTCCATCTTACATAAATTGTAAAAAAAAAGAAAAACCTCAATTTCAACATATCTAGTTTGACAATGTAGGCATACACCAATTGCAATTCCAATATTGTGAATAACAAGCATGACACAGGGTTATGCGCTGTTAGGATCCCTCTTGCAGAAAAAGACGAAACAACAGGATAATATACTAGACACACGGGTGCATAAAAGAAAAAGCAGACACTGACAGTATAGTGGGGCAGCGACAGATCTGATAACACCAGCTAATATGTGTCAGCAAAGTCATATATATATATGTAAATTTCCCCAGATATACGGTAAAATAAACTTATATATATATATATATATATATATATATATATATATATATATATATAAAACCGTCTTGGATGGTTTATGGGCAGTTATACACTGCCCCCCTCCCTCCCGAAAAACACAATGGAATAGGTCCAACAACTGGTTTGTGGGTCATGCCTATTGTCTGCGGGCCAATTATAATCTTCAAGCCGGACGGTGGCCAGTAGGCCTATAAATATCAAGTATAGCTTACCACAGTTACTTGGCATTTATAGCTTCCCACAATATATGGCCAGATTTGCTCATTTGTACGTTTCTGAAAGTCCCTAGGTAGCGCATTGAATTTAAGACAAACATGGTTCATGGACATTTTTCAACTGCCCATAAACCACCCAAGACATAACTATACATACATACATACATACATGACATAACTATACATACATACATACATACATACATACATACATACATACATACATACAGACATACATACATACATACATACATTTGCGTGTGTGTGTATTGATTTACCATAAATTACCAGGCAAGTTGAAAAGTAACAGATGACAACATACAATTAGTTACCCACTAGTTGACTGGGTAATACAGCAAGCATCTCCCACGAAGCCTAGGGAACTGGTATTATTACCCGAGGCGTCTAACGCCTCGGGTAATAGGGGTAATACCAGGCGTCTAACGCCTCGGGTAATACCAGATTCCTGAGCGGGACATTACCGCTGTATTACCCAATCAACTAGTGGGTAACGAATTTCCCATTTTTGTAAAATTTTACTGCAAATAAAATCACAACGCAACATATCTATTGTAACTTTACCCCGTTCGCCTGTGTTTTCTTTTCCTTACTCCATTTTGCTTGCAGCTGTCGTCTGCTATATACTGCTTACTTTGTAACAGCATTTTCTGCCGCTAGACGGTGAGGCGCCGTATTTCCACACGCCTGATTAGAATTTACTAAGACTAAAGTAATGACTCTTGGGAAGAAACCAGATGTGAATAAAAATGGAGAATTGGGCAGTTCCAATTCCAGAAGGTAGGGAACAGTTAATTGGAATTGGAAAGGTTGATCAGTGTGAATACCTTGGTGTTAAGATAAAAGCAACGGGTAAAGGCATGTTCAGGTATCAGGTGGAGAAGATCAAACAGAAAGTGAATCGTACAAAAGGAATGATTAAAGCTACTACTAAACAGTTTCAACAGAGCATACACATCAAGGGTATTATGGGATAGAGTTGCAATACCAGGGATAATATATGGCTTTAGATGTGATTTCAATAAGTGAGGGAGATATCCAGGGAATGGAGAAAGCACAGAATGGGATGGAGACATGGATGGGAGCACCACCATGTACAGCAACAGAAGCGGTCCTAGGAGAGTTAGGATGACTTTGAAGTTGAAAGGCTGATTTAATCAGTTTAATCTGATCAGTCCGTTAGGTAGGCCTCGTCGGGTGAGTTGTAAGACCAGGCGCTGTAGGTAAGTGTGGGATGGTTTATTATTTTATTCATTTTTGCTAGGCCTAATCATGAGTGTTAGGTGTAGTTTTATCATATTTATGTCATGTGGGCTACGTTTTTAAGTAGGCCTATTAACTAAGGAACATCATATTCGCTTTATTCCGTAATACATCAGCTCGGGATGTTTGTATTGGAAATGCAAACATGGTGCCGCCAGTTAGCAGAATGACTTGTCCGGGGATTAATGGCACCGAAACAAGTCTTGCGCTGGTTCCCCGCTGATGACCCGATTTTTTAAAGGCTAATAATGCCTAAAACTTTCTTCTAAATTTCAAATTTTATGAATATGATTTGTTCCTTTCATAAATTAATTTGCTATTATGATTTAGAACAATACAGTTTTTCAGTGAATGGTACGGAATAGGACTTTGCTCTTAGAATATCGGACTTGATAGTGTTCAAACGGTACATGGGCTTACAGAATTAGGTTTGTAAAGTTTCTCTTTGTATTAAATAAAATCACAGACAGAATTGCCAAAGCAAAACTTAAGTACTGGGGGTATCTACATGCAGTAAATGAAGACAGGTGGTGCAGGAAAGTTTACAATGAAGTAGTCAAGGAACAAACAAGATGGGTCAAAGATATAAATAAGTTGACAGAAAGATATGAATTGAAAGGATATGATGAGGTTGATGACTGGAAAGTGTATATAGGTAGGACTGTCACAGAGGACTGGGAGGAAGACTGGAAAAGAGGAGTCGGTGAAAAAAAGTAGATTAAAAGCGTACGAAGTACTAGAAAAGCCAAAGAAAAGTTTGTGTTGGGGTGGAGGGAAGGGATCCAAGTTTCTTTTTCAAAGTAGGGCAGGATTGATCAATCATGAAAAGAGAAAACAAAAGTAGACAACAGTTAGTAATGGTAAATTTAAGGTATGTAGACAAGAGGCAGATGAGACAGTGGATCATTGTCTGTTGTGGTGGGATGCATATAGAGAGATAAGAGCAGAATTTTTCAGAAAGTGGCGCAGGGAAGACTTTAATATCAAGGATCTAGAAGAGACTTAGTGTTTAGAGGAAGAGGAACGTGTAGCGTGGAATTTAGGTTGGAAGGGTGGCTTTCTGGGAGGCAGGAAAGGTACTAAAAGTGTACAGGATTACCTGGTAGGGTGCTGAGAGAAAAAATGAATTGATAGGGCTAGATAGCGACAGGGTAAATCAGAATTTCAGAGTGCACGGTGGAAAGGGAATGGTGGGAGCCCTTTTAAGGGCTCCCATGGGGTTCCCCATGGCAAATGGCTGACCCTTAGAGGCGGGGATATGGTTTATGAGGGAAAGTTTTTTGGGGTGGGGGTGGGGGTTGGGGGTAGGACTACAAGCGATGAGTACAGTCGTCAGCCAGCCAACTTACATGTTCATTTAAATTAGATGGCATTTCTGTGTTACAGGCAAAGTGACTTGCCAGAGTTATTCAGTGGATAGTAGTGGATAGAGTAGGGGTGGATACCCTTGCATTTCGGGCTTTAAATAATTAAAAAAACGAAGAAACAAAATGGCCGCTAAAATGGCTCTCTAAAGTACAAAAATCAACATTTCAGCCAATAAAGTGTGCAATATGTTCAACTGAGCATTCTTTTGTGGGTCCTGTGGTCACACAACGTCTTATTAGCAGGTCGCATATTCTATTAGGTGTTCTATGTGAATTTTAGGATATCAATGACAAATTGCGCTCATTTTGGATTCGCAATATAATGCATATATTAGCCAGACAGCTAAATAGTGGTATCATACAATTCAATAAACAAGTCACACTGAAGTCCCAACATTGGCCTAAATTAATTTAGGTTGATTTTTTTTCTGTGTTCCGTTTTTTCACAGAACAAAGGCATAACTGGAATGGCTTTTTTGTGAGTTGTTTTAAATCATCTTAAAGACAGTTTACAGTGGGAAAGGTTTGTTATAAAAACAATGGGTGTATATCTCGTCTGAAAGCTAAAGAACACATAAATCTATTTCGGGTATTGTCAGCAAAATGCCATATGTGGCAACAAAATTAATTCCTCTGTTTGTCATATTAATACTGAATTATTTAAAGAAGTAGAAATGCATGTTAATATTTCATACTTTAATCGGATTTTGCTCTGAAGACATTCAAAAAAGGGCTAGAAACAACTGTGAACCATATCAAAGCTAGGTACTTTGATGCAAAAAACAACATGATGTATCATAAAAACAGGACATGCTTCTGCAATTTTTTAATATGCAAGGGATCACGACAGATCTGAAGCTTCTAACAGCAAAATTGATGGTAACTTCAGCTTGTTGTGATATCCATTTATCTTGTTGCCTATCATTGTTGCATTGAAAGCTGGTATGGGGCAAGTATAAGTGCTAACTATATTTGAAATAGACTGTCGTGTTCTGAAGCTTATACATTCTTATTCTTTATTGTGCACTTGCCGAACCAAATGTCGGTCTGCTGCTTGTAGATACATAATAATAGTAATAATAATAATAATAATAATAATAATAATAATAATAATAATAATAATAATAACAACAACAACAATAACAACAACAACAATAATAATAATAATAATGATAACAACAACAACAATAATAATAATAATAATATAATTATGGGTTAAATGTATCCAATGTACCCAATATAAGAAGGTTTAATTAAAGCGAGCAGTGGCTGCTATAAACTGATTTGGGCGCTTCCACCTATTTGGGCACAAACAGGCAACGTGAACTGAGGAATATACATACATACATATATATATATATATATATATATATATATATATATATATATATATATATATATATATATATATATATATATATATATATATTCAAAACTGTGCGGCGTTTGTCTTATTGTCGTGATCACATCGTTTAATTTTCACAGATATTCCCAACTTTTAGACAATTTTGGCCAGCGGCAATTGCCAGATGTCATTACTGTTACGGACGTTTACGGGCCCGGCTAGGATAGTTTTACACAGAGTATTTTCCAATTGTTGCCTAGTTCATCTTACTTATGTGTACGTAGGAAAAATAACCCACCAACAGGGCCAAATAAGTAAGTATGGTCAAATAAGAACAAATTTAACAGATAATTTTAGAAGTTTTGGTGTTGGGTGAAACAACTTTAAAGAAAATACGTGTTTCATCAATCACAATGAACCCAAATTCATGATTCAGAAATATAAAAGATGTCATTTGCAGTCGTGAAATTAGTGATTCAACACATTGTTCATAATGCAATGTTTGTAACGCGAAAAATTCCTTGGTAACAGGAACGACGTTGGTTCAGAAATGACACTTGCAGTATTATTTTACAATTATATCTGAAAAATAAGAAAATTACAATATGTTATACTAATTTACTATTAATATCCTTAATTAAAGTATTTCGAATTTTGTATTTACATATTAATATTACTTCAAATAACCTACAGCTCAAATAGAAATATTTGGCAGTGATAACAGGAATGACATTGATAACATTATTAGCAATCGGTAACAGGAATCGCATGTAACAGCAAGAGAAATGACATTTTGCACTCTTGGATGAAATAACATTTTATTTTATAAATATATGTCTCACGTGTATCTGTTTTATTTAACATGAAATGTTTCACTTTAAGCATTAGTTTGAAGACATTTAAATATAATTTGTTGGCTGTTTGCTGCAATCACTGTGCCAGTCCAGTTACTGTTGTCTGGGAACAGGAATGACATATCAAACCTTTTCTTAAGCTCAGTAAATATCGACTACCTATTTTGTCACCCTGTGTAGATTTTTCATAGGGATGTCTTATATTATATCTTTCTAGGGAAAATGTAGAATCGTAACACCTGTTATCTAAACATAATGAAAATAATACGAATAACATTTTGAAAACCCTACCCTACTAAGTTGTTAATGACAAAATTTGTTTTCGAATACATACTTACTATGAATAAAAAAAATATGGTTTTTGAAATTGCGTTTTGCCGCACTGGCATGAGAACCCCTGGGGACCGTAATGAGCCCAAATCTTTGGTATCACCCGTCTAGACCTGCAACTTAAAAAAAAACAAAACAAAAAAAAAACAAAAATAAAAACAAAAATAAAAACAAACAAAAATAAACAAAAACAAAAACAAAAATAAAAAACAAAAAACAAAAAAACAACAACAACAAAGCCCCATTATTTTCCAAAGATGAGCATTCGCCTGAACCGTAGTGTACAGCAAAGACTGTAAAACGAAGGGAGCCAAGCGAATGATTTGAGTGTGCAAGTGCACTGGCGGCGTATAAAATTTGAACAGAAGAAAAAATATAGTTATGTTTTTTCGTTTGGGTAATCACATGAACACTCAGATGGATCCTTTACGCCAATTCTGAAACGGTGAGAGTTTAGGAGAATTGTGTCTACGCGAAGGCATGTAAGCTGGGCAGCTGAAAATCTGCTCCCAACGTTGAATAAGTCTGGAAATTTTGTTGGCCACGACACTGGTTTAATAATTTGGGATTTAAAGGTCTGAAGTGAAGGTGAGTTACCAATATCAACTTACAGTTGTAGGACAGAAAGATTTATCAAAAATCAGTCCGTGCCCTAAAATCCCGCCTAAAATGAAGCAGGTCAAATTGTTGTCAAGTATTGTAGGCTTGTGTATCCATGCGGGCGCGGTTGTAAAAATAGAACATGCATAATGATTTGGGTGCAACTTTTTTTACTTTTCTGTACATTATATGTCATATGTACTTCGTTTTATATTCTAAACTTGTTACCCTGACAACCACATTTTAAGGCCTTCAAACTCCGCATTCAAGTTCAAATTCATGATGGCAAGTTTAGAATTGAAATAATGGATAGTCTAGGGTCCGGGCGCTACATTAATGCCATCGCTGTGCTCGGGCATTACTTGACGCGGACGCAACCTAGCCTATCCACCATTCCTTAATTCTATCATGGGCAGCGAGCAACAGCCAATCAGATATATGCGTTTTAATGTTTGGCCAGTGTTAGTTTCAGCACGAAACAAGTAATTTATAATGAACTTTTTTGTTTTGTTTTGTTTTATGAAAGTGAATAACATTTATCTATCCAAAAGAATCTTTAATTTTGTGTCTTCATGCTTTAATTATAAAGCAAACAGTTTGGGGTGTTTTTTTAAGTTACGCCAGAACACCTTGGTTACATACATGTAGCACCATTTGTTTACATAGGCTAATTGCAAACTTCCATTTGAAATAGTTGACCTACCGTTTCCACTATTTGACATTCCTAATCAATTCCAAATATGATGTTAAAGTTGAACACAGTGTTTACTCATAGTCCAACAGTGTGTGTGTGTGTGTGTGCGCGCGCGCGCGCGCGTGCAATGCTCTAAGGTTGGCAGAATCAATGGAACTTTTCGCTTCCATCACGGTACAAACACTTAAATTCAGAGCGGTAATTTGGCACTACGTGTAGTGAAGTGTCACTTCACTCGGAGATCAGCTAGGTGGCTGATAGCCCTGGGTAGGCCTACTATGCGAAAAGTGCTGCATTGGGGGTAATTATCGGAGTTAAGTCTGGCCATGATACAGTAGACTTTAATACTCACTATCCAGTGACTGTATGAGTTCTATGTTATCCGACGTCGGTCATAGAATCCACACAATCACTGGATGGAGAGTATTAAAGTCTATATTTCCCTACATTTGACCAGAGTCGTCCATCCAAGCTCCTCGTTCAACTTTAAGTCTTAGGCCTCTGAGTGCCTTGCATCGCGCCCCTGATTGCCAAACTATGGACGACATGGAGCATAATGATGTAGCGGATTACACGGAACTGTACTCAAAAACATTTACTTTACAGATTTTCACAAGACAGCTGTATGTTTCTGTTATCCATTCAGGTTTACTTTCTTAACAATGACAAAACGGAAGACAGGTTAATCTAATGCCGAAATCTGTAGTATCCTGGACGTCCGTATGCAGCTGTTTATTGATGATCCGTTATCTTTTTTTTCACAAATTTCTATAATGTCTGTGCGTAAAATATTCAAATAATCCGTGATTTCTGGACTTTGTGCCGAGCCCCAGTTAGTCCCGTGCAGGGTGATTATAGAATATTACTACATAACCTTGTATGCGAAATATTAAAATTACAAACAACTGAAGTAAGACTGACAGGCCTGCAATTACTTGCATCCTTTTTAGATCCCTTTATGTGTATTGGAGTTACATGACTCTGTTTACAGGCACTTGGGATGGCGGCTGTTTACAATGACTTGCTGAAAATAATCTGAAACGGTAGTTTTATAAATTCAGATGTTTCTTTTAAAATTCTAGGATGAATTTTTGTCAGGGCTCATAGACTTCAACTTATCTGGTCTCTTTAAGATGTCCTCACAGTTTTAAATCCTCCAGTTTATGTGCAATTTTCCTTTGAATTGGTTCTGATATATTACTTCAGTTTTCTATGGTGAATGCACTTACAAATTTTTTTCAGAACCTCAGCTTCCTCATGATTAATCACTGCTATCGTTTGCACCCATTCCAAGTCAGGAATATCTCCCTCTTTTTTTTTATATTTTGAGTGTATGTATTTCTAGGAGAGTTTACAGTTTTCCTTTATGTTCGTAGCTATTTACTTTTCATACTCTTTCATGGCCCGTCTATGGTGGCCCCTCTTGCTTCGTTTGGAGCCTTTCTGTATTGTATGTAGTATTGGTCAGATTTTATTTCACCATAATTTTTCTACATTTTATACTTTTTGTGTAACTTGCTCTTCGTCCTTTGATTTATCCAAATCACTTTATTTGTGACTTCACCAACTTGTACGCGGTTGATTTGCTAAAATCAAGAGGCACTTCTGCTCCCTTGTCCTGCAGCCATCACACCACATCTCCTTTTGGCTGTTGGATGTTAGTGTCTTCAAATTTTCTGCCAATACATCCTGGTAGCTTGCATGAAAATGACAAAAGGCTCATTTAGAATAGGCATAGACAATTTTGAAACCGGTCAATCAAGGTAGACCCATTCATCTGGCTATGGTAGTTGCCATCAACCCTTTTTGCCTGGAAACCCAAGTCACAGTCCTCAAGAAGACCATATTTGTCACAACCAGTATGAAAAACAATATTTCTGTGGCCTCCGTTCGCAGTGATTTTTGGGAGAGTGGTGCCTAATCTGCCAAAGGCTTGTGATTGTCTGTCACTTTCCCTGAAAGCTGATCTGCCCCTCTGTATGCTGCTGTATGGCACTGGTTACCTGAGGTTTTATCCAGGTAGACAACCAGGTAGTCATGCCTTCAAAACTGCCATATCTTCCTGATGTTTTCATTTCTTCCAGCTATGGTAGCAAAATCTCTGTAGGTTATCTTCTTTATGCTGTTTGTACTCCAATACTTGAAGCCAGTTTTTTGCAATATGGTGCATAGTTCTGTGGATAAAATTTGTTGCTTTCTTCTTCCAGTGCTCTCTGTGGCCAGAAGATAGTTGGCAGATACTTTTCTTGATAGAACCTGTTCATTCATTGCCTGATTATGGGCGTGGTGAAAGAGTCGTATGATGTTGGCTGTCTCTTTCACTGTGCTTGACAACTCTGATGACAGTCATCTCTGATGTGCTGAGAGCAGCTGCAACTCTATCACCTTGTATTAAGGACACAGTACAACACCACAGGTCATTAAAGCTAGTTTCCATGCAGTTTAGGTGCTTTGCCAGATCCCCATAAAAAACATGGATCCAGTGCTATCACCATGCTGCTGCAATGAACACATCCAGCCCCCATGGCATGGAACAGTGCTCCAAATGGCGATAATGCACACTAGCAAGAATGCGCAATTCAGTCTCCTACTCTGGCATCCATTTGCGGTGGACATGTATTGTCTGGAAGCTCCTTTTTTCAGCTCTTTTCGGCATCCTTGTTTCCTTTATCATCATGTTGATAAGTTTCCCCAGGGAACTGGTCCTATTGCCGGCATAGTTAGTTCAGAATAAATTTGTACATGGAGTTGGATGTCTGGGGGGATGCTAGCTACCACAGGATGGCGTACTGGGAAGACTATCCAGCATGTCACTCCTGCATATGCAAAAGAGGCATGGTCTGCACTGAAGAGAGTCCAAGCAACATTTGCCAATGATGGACCACTTCTCAGTGGCATAAAGTCCCTCAGGCAGATGTTAGGTCTGCAAGATGGAAGATCCAATGTGTCAAGGCACATTGCCTGCATGAGGCCTTGGTGCCTTGTGAGGGGGGCACTGGTCCTTTGTTAGAGGCTTAAGGCCTCACAGCCATGTTGAAACTGGTCTGAGAATCAAGGCCTCTAATGGGGGGGGGGGACCCATTTGGCCACGCTCAGGCTAGTCCTCCAATTGAGGCCTCCCTCAGGGATACAGGGCCTAGCACAGATTCTCCATGGAAAGTGGTTGGGCATTCCCATGCTGGGGTGGCGTCCACTTTCACAGTCACTCCTACATGCGGATCTGTGATGAGTGGCCCATCCCAGCCTTTGGTCCTGCTGCAAGCTGCACATTAGTAGTCAGGCAAAAGAATGGGACCTTGGTGCAGTGACCACCAAAAGGGGAAGAAAATCAGCCATAGCTGCAGGTCAAGCCCGGTCATTACTCCCTGTCACTCCGCCAGGGTTTCCTTCCCAGCCCACGGATGGGCAAGCTGTGGCTGTCCAGGCAGAGACCTCTGCCAAAATGTTGATGGGCAAAGCGGAGGCTATGTTTGCTACTTTTGGAGAGTGTTTAGTGAGGTTGGAGTACTCTGTTCTCTTGCGGGGAGCATGTGAGTGATCCTCCTTTCTCTGCCCCATCTGAGGCATCTGAGGCATCTGGCCTTACGTTTGAGAGTGGCGCTGAGTCGTTGTCACAGGTGGCTACACCTAAGCCCAAGGTGGCTTGTGCAGTTAGGGAGGTAGCTTTCATTGCCCTCCACATGGTGGCAGTGGCTGGCATTGGGCCTCTGAAGGCCCAGGTCTCTGACCACATGGTAGTCCTCCGTGGTGAGGACTCCACCATCATGATAATGTTAAGGGGGTGATGAGGCCACTTCCCAGCCCCTCTCTTCCCTGCACCCTTCCCCTGGTTGTGAGCTTTCACATTCCCACCATGGAAGGGAGAAGACAAAGAAGAAGAGGAGGCACTGCCAGTGTTCTTCTACTTCTCTAAAAGGAAAGGTGCAGCACCAGAACAGGTTCAGGCACTTGATTTGCTAGGTAGAGGCCTCAGCCTAATTTTGGATGCCCTGCTTCCTGAGGGTAAACAGGACAGTCACAGAGGTGTTCTCTGAGCCACTAGCCCTGCTGCCAAGACAACTTCTGTGGAGACGATGTCACCTCGGTCTGTCCTTTCCCCCATGGAAGTTGATCAGCTTTCCATTCTGGAGGTCACCTGTCCAGCAACTTATGCCAATATGGCGGCAGGCCAGGGCCCTTCAGTACTCAAGCCTTTCCCTGATGAGGCTATTTGTCTTTCAGGTTTGGCCGCCACTCTGCCAGTTCAGTAGGCGGCAACAGTTATCACCCCTTCAGTTCCATTTAGGGCTATGGTTTTATGTGTTCTGGCTGGCTGGTGTTGCAGGGCCGGACAGCATATTTGGAGTCTCTGACAGCCTCAGGTGCATGGCCTCCTCAGTGGAGGTGGTTTCCCATCAATTGGCTGGAACTGGAATCGATTCCTCATTCTCTTGTCAAAGTTTCAGTCACAGCTGGAGAACAAACACATTCTGGTGATATGTGACAATCATAAGGTGGCTGCCTACATCAACAAACAGGTGGTACCGGGTCAAAAAACGTTCTCTGGCCAAATATCTCCTGCTCTAATGCCAACAGTAAGGCATCATGATCTGCTGTTGGCACATTTCGGGCTCCCTGAATATTAAGGCTGACTTGCTTTCATACCGATTGTACGTGATTCAGACTAAGTTCTCACTGAATCCCGAAGGAAGCAATATAGGCCCTTTGGAGTCGACCGCACATCAATCTCTTTGCCAATAGAGACAATTGCAAGATTGACACCTTTGTGTCCCCATTTCCAAATGAGTTGGCATGGGTGATAGACGGCATTTTGATTTTGTGGCATGGAATGATGGGGTATGCCTTAACTCTGCCCCAACTCTTGCTGAAGATTTGCGATGAGCAGCACAAAGTCCTTCTCCTGAGCTCATGGTGGCCCCATAGGGAGTGGTCCTTGGATCTGTTGGAGTTGATTGTGGAGCCTCCCCAGTCACTGCCTCTTTTCCCTCAACTGCTCCAGCAACCAAGATCCAACAGGTTCCACCCCAACCCTCAGTTTATCAGGCTTCATGTCTGGTGACTATTGCCAAGAGCATTACTTTAGCCAACTTCTCTAAGGGAGTGGCTCAACAAGTTGGGGAAAGCTTTGTCAGTCTTCTTTGCAGATTAACGATTTCAGGTGGAACAAGTTTGTTCTTAATGTTTTTCTAAGGGCTGTTAGCCTGGGGAGGCACCAGGCAAACAAATTGCAGACTTTCTGTTGAGTCTGTATGTGGAAGGGCACTTACAGGTGTGCACCATCGTGGGAAACAAATCTGCCATTGCGGCTTCACTTGAAACCAGGGGACAGAGTTTAGAGATGGACGCTTTCCTCTTTGGACTTATTAAAGGCATCTACACAAATCATCCAGCAGAGTGCAATCTAGTGTCGTGCTGGGATCTCTCCATGGTGCTTGGGGTTCTTATTAAGCTTACATTTGAGCCAAAAGATATGGCTTCAATTGACCTTAAGATTCTTAGCTCCAGCCAGAAGTGCTAGGTGCTGGGAGATACAGGCCTTGAATAGATCCTTCATCAGGTGGTCTGCTGATGGAAATGATGTTTTTCTCTAAGACCCTGTGTAGGATTTGTGTCTTAGACACAAGTGGCGAGAGACCCTTCAACCAACTTGAAGCTTTCATTCCATTCCAAGGTGGTTGTTGCAGGTTCCTCAAGCTTGTTGTTTTTTGATCGGTAAGGGAAATACTTGCTCCACCCAAATCTTTCACAACTGGTTCAACCTGAGACCAGGATATGTTAAACAGCATGCGATCCACCTTTTTCAAAAAAAGGTGAAGGAACATTTTATATTCTGGTGATACCCTTTGTTTTCCATACAAAGTTTCACACACCACTAGTAAAATCTGTAAGATTTTGATATAATGTTAAATTCTTGTGTGTGTGTATATATATATATATATATATATATATATATATATATATATATATATATATATATATATATATATATATATATATATATATATATATATGGATGGGTGTGTATGTTTGTGTGTGTGCACTGTGGAATCTCCCTATTAAGATCACCCAAGGGATTGCAAAATATGGTCTTAAGAGGAGAGTGGTCTGAATGGAATGGGTATAAAATTTAATTAAGGTTAAACCAAAATGAGTCTGTCAATTGGTGGTCTTAATGTAGAGATGGCCTCTTTATGGAGGTGGTCTTAGTTGGAGATTCCACCATGTTTATAATGGCTTTTTACCTTGTGTGCCAATATAATTGTGGATCAAGAGCACATAATCACAATGAAACTTTTTAATCTGCTGTTTTATTGAGTTTTGATAGAAGATGAGATACATTTTGAAATAATGAGGTTTTTTTTCTTGTTAGGCTTAGAACATGTATTATAAAAACTGATATCTAAATACAAAGACGTAAATATAAGTTTTATTGACACAGCCTGCCTGATAAGTATCATAAGATATTGATGTGCAAATTGCTGGCGAAAATCCCACAGTGACCAGAGGATGGGACTTGGATTTCATTCATCGGCTGATTAGCTGTCGACCAAATTTCAAAAGTTTTATGATTTTCGTGATATTGCGATTGAAAACCTAGCTGTACAATGATGATAGAATGAAGACAAAACCATATTTCAAAGTTATCATTATCTTTATTATTTGATATTTTAATTATAAAAAAATCCATTTGCAGATACAAGAAACTATTGTTTTCATCAATCATCATTATTAAAAGCGGACAGATGGCAGGACATACAAAGTTCCCACAAATTGTTCTTTAATTACAGTCCACACAGCCATTCTCTGTATGCCAAGAACTTCAAAGAAAGTGTAATGGTACCCATCGCTATAACCACTCACCCATGCCAATCTAGGTGTGAACCTATTAGTTTTAATTGGAGTAATAGACACACTTTCTTTTGAATTTTCCATATTTCTGCTTCAATTTTTGATATAATTCTATCACAATGTTGTGTAATTGCTTCTGAGTACGCAAGGGTCCCCTAACACACAATGACAAATTTAAAGTATTTCATAAATCACCATTGCTTTGGCCACCATTGTGGATATTATGGTCCCTGCTGATTTCAACGAGCACACCCTTCTACATGTAGTTCATGGATCAATGGGGCACTGTCTCTACACAATTTTGAATCTGAAAACTTTTTTGTTCAATTAAAAGTAGCAATTGCCATTTTTTGGAACAATGTTTTTGCCAGAATGCGCTAAAATGAGCTGGGACATGCAAGGGGTTTTTAAGCAGACGCACGGGGCATAAATCTTCCCAAATGCATGTTAAAGTAGGCCTACAAGGCTCCTCGCACAATCATTAACAATGTGAGTTAGCCTTTTTGAAGCTGTTGCCCTTTCTCTACCCATCTCTTGTCCTTTCCTACCCCTTCTCCTAGCTGCACCTCATCCTGACATGTCTACTACTTCTCTTGCAGTTATTGACTTTTCTCAAAATTCAATATGGTGGCGCCTAGGCTATACTGACCTACTTTCCATGTCAACAAGCATCCAGAGTTATCTGAACAACTGCCTCACTTTCAACGTTGAAACTTTGCCCAACTGGTCTCTATATTTTCATAAAACAAATCCTATGATCCAGTTGATCAGTAACTTTAGATTCACACTAAATTTGCCAAACTTTCTAGAGCACCTAATATTGCCAACCTTTCCCGGTCAAATCTCGCGCTATTCCCATAAAAAGAGTGGCTTACAACCATTCCTTGACTGTCTTGAGGGTACTGTTGCTGCCTCCCCCCCCCCCATACACACACACAAATGGAACTAAGTGATATTCTTACCCATATAACCCTACAATGTACCTGAAAATCCTCCATAATTAAACTTTCTTCAAGGAATAAGTATCACTGTAAAAATGAAGTCTGTCTCTGTTGTTGTCATTGGCATGTAACAGCGCGGCTGTTGGTTGGCATTTTTATGATGTCGCGATAGATTTTTTTATATTTATATTCATATTAACATTAATACCAGAATTAAATTTGTCATGTATATTTGTGCGTAAAAGTTTTGATAGCCACTGCGAAGGACCTTTTGTTTATCAGTGGGAGGAGCTATGGGTGTGGCCAGCCGCTTGTTACGTAGGAAAATAGGCATTGGCACGTGCCGTGCTGTACATGATGTTACCACCGACTGATGAAAACAAAATTTGTTCCTATTCTGTCAATGCTAACAAAAACTCCGAAAGTAAATATACTAGAATATATATGTGTAGCTGAAAACAATTCCAAGGTAGGCAACCTGATGATCAAGGACAAGGCTGGCTATGGGTCTGCAGGGCTTAAGCCCTAGTTTCTTTGCTGACATATTATGCATAATTAAGGATTTTACAGTGAACTCTGTCTGCTTCTCCATTTTTAAGTGAGACAGAGACGAAATGCCGGGACCTGGAACAATATGGCCAGTGGAGAAGAGTTTAATTCTGGAGATGACTCTTCGGATTCGACACAATCACCAAATGAACTGAGCGAAAGAAAGAAAGGTATGTTAAGACAGGGCCAAGTATAGTTTAAACACATAATATCATATATTTATTGATAATTCATTAATAATAACATTCAAGGTTTTTTTGGGGGGAACAGCAAAGTTAGTGTACATGGTGCAGACTCACAGGCAGTAGCCCTATATTGGTCTATATTCATACTGAAATTGGCAAATTATGCATGTGGGCCTATAGCCGTTATAGGCAAAAATGTGACATGAACAAGACATGTTAAGTTTGTAAAACATAGATGCCCCATGCCGCCATTATATTCGCCCCATTACCCGGTTGATAGTAATAAATGGATCACCCATGACCTTTGAAAGTATATGCAGAAACAAATTTCGCTAAAGTGGCCTTGTGACCTTGGAAATTAAGTCAAGGTCACCCGTTTTTGAAGGTGGTCTAGCCCTAATAGAAGACTATAAACATTTACCAAATAAAAGCTCTGGCACAAAACATTCTGCAGTCGTTAAGCAGAATCCGAATTCAGTACTGTGGCAATGTGACCTTGGGAATTGACTAAAGGTCATCCATTTTACTGCTTGATCTAGCTCTTATAGAAGGCTATATGCCTGTGCTATATAAAAGCCTTAGGTCAAAAATACCTTAAGTTGTCATGCAGAAAGCAAATTCACCAATAGGACTCTAGGTGGTGACTTTGGGAATTTGGTCAAGGTCATCCATCTTTTAGGCAGACCAAGCACTCATTAAGGCTTATTACCATGTGCAATATTGAAGTCATAACTTAAAATCTGAATTGCAATACGGAAACTAAAGTCAGTGTCACGGAAGTTCGGCTTAGTGTCTGAGACTGACAGCACGGGATGGTTTCATGTTTATATGTATTCTGCACTTGAAGAATAACACGCCCTTTTTTCAAGTAATTATCATAAGAAATTAAACTTTTATTCATGAAAAAAATGGTGGGCAGCATCACAGGAACATAAACCAATGTTTGGAGCAGGAACGTCAATGACAAAAGTCAAAGTAGTTAAGTGAAATTGGCCCCCATGTTGATGTTCCCACTGACTGTAGGCCTAAACGACATGTTTATCAGTGATACCAGTATTGGGCAACTTCGACAGACAATCTGACCACTCAGCTATTATTCTAAATTTAAATGATCAATGCAGACTGCAGGGTACCATGATCACAACAAGTTTGTCATGAAATTCTGTGCCAAAATGGTAATGTTCTTGGTTTGTATTCTGACTTAGTGACTAGGTCTACTCTGCGACCAAGTTTTCAGTTTCAATTTCTGTTTAACCATATGGTGATATGATACGTAACACTGGAGAAGGATGCATGAAACTCGCAAAGCTTTTTAGTTTTGCCATCTGTCTACAAGCATTAAGCAGTTTTAGTCGATTCATTCATCATCATCATAATCGTCATTGTGTCAGTTTGATAAGCCTACATTTTTAGCTCAGATAGGCCAATGAATCCTAGTCCCAGCCTGGCTAATCCTGTGCCAGTTGCATCGAGAAATATTGGCCTATGCCTGAATTACAGCCTTGTGTTGCATGTACACAACCACACATACTTTGGTCGTTGTTTCCTTTATCTTAATTGGTATCTCTGAATAGGCCTCCCCTACACTGGGGAATTTTATCAGGTGGAATGTTTTCAAGGGTCAAAGAGCCTGGCTTCCTTTTTAACCACTTGGTGCCCTATAAAATTTAACTAACAAAGATGGGCCTAAGGTTTTGTACTAAGGAAATTCCCAGGTTAGACTATAGTCTATTTGATCAACCATGAGCCAAAAATAATGGTTTGCATTTTGATTTAGAAATTGTCGGCTGTGAGTCTTCGCCTTGCCAGCACCAGGGGGCGTGTGTCACGACATCTTATGCTTACATCTGTGAATGTGTCAATGGCTACACAGGGAAAAATTGTGAAGGTTAGTATTTGGCACATTATGAACATTCAAACCGTGAACCACAAAAATGAAAAGGCATAAATTTGTGTACTTACTTACTTACGTACCAACCAACCTCCCTGCCTGCTTGCTTTTGCCAGTGGCAGCCTGCGTTGAAAGTTTAAAGGGTATCAAGGTTCAAACGCCGGCCACCACCAACTAGCGCTGGCTTACAACAACCTCTAGAGACTTAATTGGGTCTTGACGTTTACCAGCCTTGGTCAGTGTTGTACCAATGAGAAGCACTATGGAGGTCAAAGTTTATGCCAGCAACAGCTTCGTGAAACTTGTGAATTTGGTCTCCAGACGATAAATCGGGATTAGGACATTTTTGGGTTTGCCACACCCAAAGTGCTGTTGGACAATAACTTGTTTCTTACCACAAACACCTCATACCCCCCCCCCCCCCCGAAAGTAAGTCAGGGTGACGACATGATAGTTACTGGCCTGGGTCCTATGGTGGAAGAATTCCGATGGTTACTTTCACTCCCCCAGTAGTGGAAGGAAGGCATTATGTTTTTGGGTTGTCTGTCCATTCATACTTCCATACCAACCTTTGGTACAGCAGTATCTTTAAAAGACCAAATGGGATGTTTTTTTCCAAATTTGTTACAGAAGTGCGTAATTGGACAAAGCTCACCTGACTAGACTTTCAGATTACTGTGACCTGTTCATGGACAGTGGCTTACCTAGTGTGAACTTTGTTACCACAATATCATCAGGCACTGAAGTGTAATTGGCAAGAAAGTAGGTTCCTGGATTTGAAATGTTTGGGTCCAAACTGGGTGAAAGCATGAAAGCATTCATGTGCCAATTAGTCAGAAACTGGGTTCCTCAATTTAACTGGTAACTAGAACAGTTGCCAAATTTAAGCATGCATGCGCCACTCTAGGTTCTGAAGGAAGCTCAGGATTGGACTAAAGTTCACTTTATTTGCCTAACAATATTTGGGAGACAATCGCGAGCACAAACTAGAATTCAGATGCGGCTCGTGGGAAATGCACCATTTAGCAGTGTGCAGTAGTCAAGACCACAGATCCCCAACTAACATGGCATTTTTGGGGGCATTTCCAGATGATGGAATTGACAATATGGTGTAGTAACATGTTGTTACTTTGTTTGAAATTGACTATTTTTGGAAAACATATCAATGAGTCAGGCATTGGATGCCTATGAAGTTGATCCAAGGGACATGGTTTCATTTGACTGAACTTTCTGACACAATGCCAAGGCTTGCTACTTACCACACCCTTGGCCTGATAATTATCAGCCCAGGGGGTATGGCCTAAATCAATCTTTGGCAATGCATGCAAAGCATTTATCCTTTGCAGTACATCAAAGTGTCGACAGTCCAACTATACCATAAAATTAAGGATACATTACAACACCATAGGTGACTTAAGCTGGTCTGCAGGCACTTTAGGTGCTTTGCCAGAGCTCCCATAAAAATAACATGGATCCATTGCCAATCCATGCTGCTGCACTTACTAATATCAAGGCCCTGCAGCTTTGCACACTGCTCCTGGTAGCAGTAATGCATCCTAGCGAGTGTGTGAAAATCAGTTTCTTGCTCTGGCGCCCATTGTTGGTAGACATGTATTGTTGGAAGCTCCAGCTTTTTTTTACCTTTTTGGTACTTTGTGGCTTCTCTTTTTCTGTCATGAGATAGTTGATAGGGTGCTGGAAAGCTGGTCCTATCTCTGACCAAGTTAGTCCAGGTTTTGTGACAGTTAAAAAATCCATGGATCAGGATATGCACTTAGACATCTATTGGTACGCCAACCACCACAGGAAGGCATTTTGCGATGACCATCCTGCATGTCACTCCTGCATATGTAGGAGCTGCATTTTTTGCACTGAAGAGAGTCCATGCGGCAATTGTTGCCGATGGACTCCGTATCAGTGGCAGAAAGTCTGTCCAGCAGACATTCGATATGCATGACGAAGGCACCAAGGTGCTGAGGCTTGTTGTGAGCAAGAGGGCAGCATACCTCGTAAGGGGCCTGTGGATGCTTGCATTGTGGCACATGCTGTTGATGCTGAGATCCAGACCAACCAGTTTGCCCAGGCCTCACCGTCAGGTGCAAACTGGTCCTCAAATCAAAGCTCCTTTGGGGAGGGGGCAGCTAGCTTGACCAGGCCTCACAGTCAGGTTCAAGCTGGTCCTTGAATTGAGGCCATTGATCCTCAAATAGAGGATCTTCCTTGAATCAAGGCCCCTGTGGGGAAGGATAGGTCCTGCAGGGACCGTAAGTAGACTTCATACAGAGGTCCTGTTCAATGGTCCCCTCTACAACCCTTCATTGCAAGTGAGCAGGTCCATAGGAAAGGGTCCCTCCTATCCTGTGCATTCTACAGCCGGCCCTGTGTCAGTTGTTTGATAGCAGGATGGAACCTTAGTTTATCACTAAAGCAGTGAACACGAAGGTGGGAAGGAAATCAGTGGTAGCTGTGGGTGGAGCACCAGTGACATCGTCATCGCTCCCAACAGCACCTCCTCCTCCAGACTTTCCTTCTCATACCCTGCTGGGACAAGCTATGGCTGTGCAGGCAGAGGCGTCAGCCCAGATAATTATGAGTAAAGTGGAGGCACTGTCTGCTGGCAGTCGGCCCAGGGCTGGATAGGTTGGGGCAGAAGGTTTCCTCAAGGTAACCTATGGTCACTCCTCCTTCCCCCACCTGCTCAGATATCCCTGGCCCCTCTTGTGAGAGCAGGGCCATGTTGTCTTTTGAGTCTATTGCACCAAAGTCCAAGGTGGCTAGTGCAGTTAGGGTGGTGGCTCCCACTAAGTCCTCTGTGGTGGCCATGGCCGAACCCAGGCCCCTAGGGGGACATAGTTCTGGCCACACCATGGTTCTTTGTGGTGAGGACTGGGCCATCATGGTCAATTTTGGGAGGTGGGTAATTGATTAGCTTCACGGCTGGTCTCTCCCATGTCTTCCTTCCCCAGATGTGAGCGTTTGCACTGCTGCCATGCAAGGGAGAAGAAGGAAGAGGAGGCATCACAACCTTTCCTCTATTCCTTCTGTGGAAGGGAAGGTGTGATGCCAGAATTGCAGTTTGGGCACGTCACCAGGTGGGGAGAGGCAGTTTTCTTCCTAAGTGGTTCCCACTCTGGAGGGTGGAGCAGTGGCATGCAGGGATGTTCTCCAACTGCCTAGTCCCACCCCAAGAGTCAGTCAGGCGAAGTTCAAGGCTCTGCAATCTTCTCCCACCCCAATGTAGGTAGATCAACTTCTGTTGGGGAGGTAGCCTCTACAGTGACCTATGCTGATGTGGTGGTAGGCAGGGGAGCTTTGGCCCTTGAGGTTCAGTGGCCAAAGGGCCAATGCAAGAGGTTGCAGGAGTTGTCACTTCCCTGGTCCTAGGCCTCTTCACCTAGTGCATGCGGGTAGGCTGGTGTCACCTCCACAGCGGATTGAACTTCTATTTGGGTGCTTTGTCCACTGAGACTCTCCACGTTTTGGAGAAGCTGCAGTTTCAGTATAGTGTCACGTCTGTGATGCTGGCTACCGAAGTTACTCCAGTGATGGAGCCTCTGCCAGACACTAAGGTGAAGACTGAAGAGGAACGCCTCAAGGACTTGCTTTTTGGCTCAGAGGATGATCTGGAGAATTGTCCCATGGCCGAGGATATCCTTTATCATGACTGCTGCGACTCCCTAGTGAGTATTCTGAAGTAGAAGAGAGTGGAGCTCATTTCTCCCACCTGGCAGTGAAATGGTAGCAGGTGGAGTCACAGCCACTTCTTGCAACTGCCAAGCAGGCAAAAACCTTCAGTCATTGGCTTCAACTGAGGAGGTGGGAGATCAGGCTGACCGATCTCACACTTAGGCAGAGAAGCCGGGTTCCAGGTTTTGGGCAAATGTCGCTTTCATGCAGTAAACCCTTGCAGGGGAGGCAGTATTGCAGACCACAGTAGCACAGCCAATGGCAGTGCCTATGTTGTTGGAAGGTGTGAGGATGGCCCCCAAGTTGAAGGTTCAGTTTTCTACCTTTGTGGCTGGGAAGTTCTCCAAACTCTCTGTTAAACTGATTGGGTCGAGCGACATGCCAGAAGTTAGATCCTGCATGGATGGCATTTAGCGCAAAAATGTAAACCATCATCTGATTGGTAGTGAAGTGTAATCTGATGATTTTTTAATCCGTAATTAGAAAGTGGAAGGAATATCTTGTTTTGCCGTTAAACATAAAACTGTAAATTAATTTCCCGTAAAGTGTAGCCAAGGAACCGTCTACGTCCCCTCGATTATTAAAGACGGCATTCCCAAAGGAAAATTTCAAGCAAACGAGGTCTCTTCACAAAATATTCAGCTGACTTTGCATCTAGTGCTATGGTTCTTAAGTTTAAGTTGTTCTTACGTTCTCTTGAGTTGCCGCGCGTCTATTAGAATGCGGAAAAGCCAATGGCAATACGGCAGCAGAATGTACATATCTGACAAGCACCGACGTGTTCCTGTCAAAAGATGAAGGAACTAGAAGTTCCTCCTCCATTGAATGATGGAACTGAGTAAGAGATGTGTTGTTATTGTGCATGAGTGAAAGTGCCTTTTATTCCTGAGGTGACAAAGAAAGAAAACAATCCAGGATTTCAGATGTATTCATCACAAAATATACATGGTCATCCAAAACTATGCCATTCCAGTGGCGCACACTTATACCATACCATCAATTACCACCAAATACATCAATACAGGGCACCATTAAGGGTACATTTGCCATTTGGCACAGTTCGAGCTTGAAAGGTAAATAGGGGTGAACCATCCCATCTACGTGTAGATCTGGTATTACTCAGCAAAGCTGTATCACTCGGCTAGCAAAGAAAGCTGTAAAAACCATTCATGTGGCATCTAACAAATGAGCTCCCACCCCCACCCTGCATCCCCGCTCACCATCATTGCATAATGGGGACCCACACTAAAGCTAGGATTATGGCCTTCCTTGAAACCAGACTTGCCCATTGTGAAACCAGAACTGAACAGGAATATGCAAATTTACTAAATGAAACATGTTGGCTTAAAGGCTTTTACGTTGCACATGTAAGGCCTATGAAAACATTGTTATTTGTATGAGGAAAAATACGAGTTTTTATTTGAAGAAAACAAACCTTTTTGCTTATTGACTGAGTACTATGTGCATGTATGTGGGTGTCGTGGTGATAAACAGGTTATCGCAGGCCTAGCTTGATCTGTATCACTCTGTGTTTCAGGTGAGACGGTCCTGTATCGGCTGGGGCCGAAGGCCGACGCTGATGCAGGGCCATCTGACCTGATACACAGTGATACAGATCAAGCCTTATGATAACCAATAAATATACTCGGATATACTGACTGCAGAGTTACTCTGAGAACAGGAAAGTCTGAAAATTTCCTCTTGTCTTTTCTCTCTCTCTTTCTTTTTCTTCAGAAGTGGCAGAAAGTCTGGTCAAGCATATCATGACTGATGTTAAGAACCACGCCACCACAGCAATCGCAGTTTTCTTCGCTTTGCTTCTCATCTTGCTCATCTTGTTCGGTTGCTTCTGCAATAGAGTGAGAATAGAAAGGTAGGCATGCAGGTGCTGTAGATCAGGACTTTTGACGTCAGGTGGTGTATGGCCTCCACAGTTTCAAGGTCTATGAATCAATTTTACATTGCTATTTGATGAGGCTTCAACCCTCAGCCAACTTTGGAAAGGTTATTGTCGTTGTTTGGCCGCCCACGTACGCTTGCTCTCATGGAAGTAACTTAAGAATGCAAAGATCTACCTCAAGCAACTTTGGTCAGTTGAACCCTTTTATAATACCTCTGTTCGTAGGCCTATTGCATATCAGCGACCTTGACTCTCAAGGTCACAGGATCCAGCTTTGTCAGTTTTATGGCATGGTAATTCTTATCACCATTACTAACAATCATAAGAGCTACTTCAACATAATTTGGTACGTGAAAATGGAATCTGTGTCTCAAACGAAAATTGATACATGCGTTTCTCTTGTTTCGATGATACTTGATAGTGCCCGAGTAAACTTGACCTCAAATCAAGGTCACATAGCCCCCACCACCACCACCACCACCACCAAGTCTTTATGTCAAAGCTGGTTCCACAAATCTAACATATTGGCTAATAACCTGACATTTTGTGCATGTAATGATTGCATTAGATTCACGTGTGTCATCTTCAAGGCCTCAGACTGGTGTCATTGCCATTGGTATCTAGTTGTGATGATGCAGAGTACGCTGGCCAAGGCATATATGAGGCCTTAGACAAGCAATTTGGCTTGTTTTTGTTTTTAGTTTTGCTCCTTTTTCTTTACCCTTCCCCTGTTAATTTTCTCATTAATTTTCGTTTTATTTTTGCTTAGCCTGTCTTTTTTCCTTTTCGGTTCCTTTTTCGTTTTTCTTTCCTTGTTTTCTGGTTTTGCTTTCGTGTGTGTGTGGGTGTTTCTTTTTCTTTTGCTTTCAATTTGTGTCTTTTTTTTTTTAACTGCATGATGGCGGCACCTGCTTTCGGCGACGTCATTTATTCAACCAATGACTGAAGTTTGAACTGTTAACCCTTAAGTGTCTCCACCAGAAACACGTTGATGGGGAGGGGGCAGTTACCTGTTGGGTCACCAGGAGGTGACACGCCCCATTGGTTTACGGGATTCCACTCCGTCGCATTATAGCAACAAAAGCACATTATCAGAATGATTACACAGAAATGAGTTGAAACATTCATAATTTAACAGATTGCCATCTTTTTGTTGTTATTTTCTATAATTTTTTTGTGTTTTTGTATTTTAATGTATTTATTTTTTACAAAGTATCTTTTAAGCAATAAGTATTATGATGTGTTGTTGGGGACTCAATCCCTTGCAATTAAATTGTTTTTACTAACATTTTTTTCATGGGGTGATGTGAACCAATACACTATGTATTACTATAGGCCTATAACATGGAACCTAATGTATAATAATATAAAATTATGTGACGTGAATTATCACATATTTTTGCTTGTTCAAACAAAAGTTCCATATTTATATACAGTAAAGGTATATTATATTGAGTTCAGCAGATATTGACATAAATATTACCTGTAATACCAACATTCGCTTTTTTTCGTTAGCATAGAGAGAATGGAGGCAAGATGGCTGTCCAACCTGCTATAAATGCAAAAGGCCACTTGCACCAGCACGGCGCGTCATCATGTTCTTATTTTGCTGGGCAGTAGATACGTAGCCGCGCCCACTTGCTTCCTCGTACTTATACACAAAACAGGGATTTCTTGCGAAATTACAAGTCCAAATCTTCTACGAATCAAACAACAATTATTTTCTTACCTCTGTTGTGGATAGAAAATTCGTAATTAATGTAAATATAATCCCTTCCCATTACATTCATCGGGGCGCGTGTTTTCTCTGCTAGACAGCTATTTTAGTAAGTGCCAGAAAAGCTGTGCATGTGCGCCTAGCTACAGTTACCGCAGCAGACATGAACATTACTAATCAAATTTGGTAATTGTAGTCAGTACCGTCACATTACCAATCATTGATAAAGTCATACATAACATGTATAGTCATCTCCCATGTATTCCCAGAGTGTGCAGATGTAAACAGGAATCATAATCAAAAGCTCAGATGTGCGGTGTGAATGAATGAATGGCCTCATTAATAGCACCGTTTACAGTACATGTTAGTCATACAGTACAATGCAATACATTCATCAGACGCAGGCCTGAGAATAAAGATACATGTTAATGCTGAAAATATAATAAACCACGAAAAATGTTCACCCTACCACCAATTGCAACGTAGACACACTACGGTAGCAAGTGGCAGTGGGAACACTACCATGTCTCCCAATATCAATTCCTGGATGGTGAGAGTTGATTCCGAGTTGTCTTTATTTTCATTTTAGGGATAGGAGTCTTATCACGCAAAATTGACTAGGTTTAGTAATGACGAAGAAAGATTTAAGTGGACGTAAACTGGTGCATAACAGTGATACAATTTGCCAAAATGTTATTCAGCTGTCACTAATATAAGATGTTTCCCCGTAAGCTAGGACTGACCAATAGGAACGCGGAATGAGAGGTCGTACTAATGTTATCACGTAAACAAGGACTAACCAATAAGAATGAGAGGTCGCAGTAATGTTATTTTATGTACGAATTTTGGAAAGTATTGCGACCTCCCAGGTCCAAACAGCTACAGCACCAACAAGCAGCCATTCATCATATCAGAAAACTGACTAAACCTCGAACTTGTAGCTTGTGCCTGTACCCTGACCTGGCTGCCGCCACAAACACTATGGTGGGAATGTAGCTGGACTCGCACTCCACTAATTCTGTGCACTACCAGTGCGGCTGGCATTTGCGATTTTTAACGAATAATCGAAATTAGGAATTATTGGCAAGGGTGCCTGAACAGGTTGGCATTTTTATAAAAGAGAAAGCAGCGAATCTGACATATTGGCTTATATTTCGGCAATGGTAGGGTCTACGTCCATGGTTACACTTAACTCATTCCATACTATGGTCACAGGCCTGGGTCAGTGGTTCTAGAACTGCCTGGTAAGTCATGCTGCAGCTGCCCTTGTGACAGCTGCAGCATGACTTGCCAGGCAGTGCCAGAACCACTGACTTGAGACTATAGGCATGTTGGTACTTGAACAAAAGCTCTTTTCATGAGGAATTTAAATATGCAATTGTCATCTTAAATCTAGGTAAATATACGTAAAAATTAGGGACTGGTATGGAATGAGTTAAACACAAATGAGAAAGTACCTATGGAGTTTCCTTTTGTGTTGATACTTTGGACCTTGGCCTGAGTGACATTCAAAGGTCAAACTGGCATATCGGCTTATATCTTGGTAAACGTGGAACCTGTCACTTGTCATTTCATAAACCAATGACTCGTAAACTGTTTCAGTGAAGACTGATATTGCAAACGGTGATGATGGTCTTTAAGAAACGTGACCTTGATATTATTATGGAGGTGACAGGACTACCTAAGTCTGTGCATGACAGTGGATCCAACGTCAGCTGAACACAGGACAGTCACAGTCCTCTTGTTCAACATCGTAAAATTCATAAAGAAATGGATTCCATTAGCATCACCGTCACAATCAGTGGTCAATTTACATGTGCCAATGTATCTGTTATTTACACAGAAATTGGATTCTGGAAAGACACCATTCCGATTTAGAAGCGGGTTCTCGTCACAGCATACCGAAAACTGGGTGGCTGAACGTTACCTGGATGATTATCAAGCGTGGATGCTGTTGTGGAGAACAGAATCAGGCAGAACAGAAGACCAGTGTGCATCACTTGTGGACTATCCAGAGGCACTCTGGCGGGCAATCAGGTCACCAGAGATCTAGACGTGAGTTGATGCATACGGATTTATGTGTGAAACCGAAACAGACAGGTCGTGTTTAGCTCAAACAAAACGCAGGTACCGGATACCGGTGTTCTGCGCTGCTGTTTATGCAGCTTCTGCCTATATTTGTTTATTTAGGTGACTGCCAAGTCCGGGAAATCAGTTTTAATATGTGCATAAAAGGTTAGCATCGAACCCACTCCTGCCAATGCTGGGCCATAGGCTTGTCGCAGGGTGGTTTAGAAAAATTGTCCCAATCATTTTCAAGTGTCACCTAGCGTATCCGAGGGGTCCTGGTTGCCTGCAAACCCCCCTGGCGGTGGCCCAAGTAAATAAAAAAAAAAGAACCTTAATAAACAGTGTTATCACGTATAATATTCCTATCGTGAAGACTACTAACACATGTGTGATTATCTGTATTAAAAAACAAAAAGAAATCAAGCCATATTTCCCGCTAGGCCTGTCCTACTTAAAAAAGCAAAAGTGTGAACACGCGGTCTATCCATGAGCGTTTATACCCTACGCCTTCTGTTCACGATTTTTTGTATGAAGCTCAAAATGGAGGAGCCTGCCAAGGAGGAACAAAAGCAGACATCACTTTTGGGGGTATTTTAAGAAAACAGTTATGTTGTGAAGGTTGATCATCCGATAATCAAGGTTGAACAGTAAAACAGCATGACACAATCGCGAAGTTTAAGCGTGGGATATGCATGTGAAAGTAGCAAATGGTCTCACTATGACAGTCCAATTAATATGCCCATAGGCCGAAAGCGATATTATATACTTTTGGCCTAACAGATCTGATAATGCAAATGTGACGAAGGTCAAGCCTAATTTTCCTGTTCGTGCCAAACGGCTTGAATTTGTCTATTATAATGAGGATTGAATGGACAAAAATCACCACATTGTATTTGGCGCACTCACTGAATAAAGAAGTGCGCTTTTGAAATAAGTCACAGAGCTGTGTTTATTGACAAATATATACTGTGGGCTAAGTGAGTCATTATAAGTTAAATTCGCATTGATTCTCTGTCTGATGTGATATCTTGTGAATTCAAAGAAAATGGCAAAAGTGGTCCCGTGGTTAATGATACAGGTAAAACAACTTTCAGCACTGCACTTGACATGAAATTGTCTAAAACTAATGAAGGTTGTTGAAATAAAACACACAATTAATATTATATGGCGCGGCCCACATTTTCATCAACAAAAACTTGACTTTTAAATTTTTGTAAGCTTTTTTCGACCGTGATGGACTCTTTCCTCTACAGATGTCGCCATGCGCGAATTAAATCAGGTGGTTATGATTAACATTTTTCCTCCAAGTATCCCGAGAAAATGATGGCTTCACATTCTGATGCCTCATCCTTTAAAGGGCTTTCATTCAAATTTCAGAATTGGTGTACGTCAAAAGCTTTCGTTTGCACCTTTTGCATTGAACTATTCTGCAGGTCAACAGCTTTGTTTTCCCACTTTAGACCGAAATACGCAAAGGAAAGCTCTTGGCCTACAGTAGAAGAGATAATTGGGGGACGACCTTGTTTCACCTTGAAATTCCTGTTTTTACCTGTTCACATGGATAACTGTTATTATGCATATATTTCTGTTATTATCTTGGACATATATAATTAACTCTGTCATTGCAAATAACGACTAAAATCGCATCCCTCTTCACTACGTACAAATTCGTTGTTAAAGCACCTTGTATTAACAGAACACACTTTAAGATGATATAGGAATGGTCGAGATCAATAGTCCGCCTCGGCGCACCTTTGGCGATGTAAGAGAGCCGCTAAAGGACAAAATGTGCCCAATCCGCGCTGAGGAAACCTTTTACCCCATTCAAAAACTTGGCACTGAAAGCGTGTAGTTCCCCTTGGACACTTCATGTTGATGTTGATGATAGTTGCAAATTTTATCCAAATTTTCTGTTAATGTGCATTTAGATGATCACCCTGGAAAACAAACAGAGAACGTGATTGTCCCCAGCAGCAGCACTGATGACACTGTGTCACAAGAAACTAATGAAAATGTCTTCCAACATCGCCAACATTACCCCAGATCCCCCTAGCACAGCTTCGCGGCCTTCGGCCGCTCGCATATACATTTACATTTTGAACCCCCCCCCCCCCATATCCTGGATACGCCCCTGAGTGTGCTGAATTTTATTATTGCGGCTTCTGCATATCTATCTATAAATTTGCGATTAGAAGCCAGTCATTTCCGCCAGGAAATGGCCTCACTTAGACAGTTTATAATTAAAAGCAGTCGAAGCAAGGTTAAGAATCATTACATAGCCTAACAGACACAGGCCATCTAGTTGCTGTGGTCAGGTTTCATTTGCTATGTTGGGGTATATTTGGTGATGCAGCTTGCATATGTCATTTTTTTGGCATATAAGAAGGCGCCCCCTAAATTCCTTCCCCGTACCTTGCTCACTAAACCACTAAATATTACGTTTCAGTAAAAAACAAAAAAGAAATCGATGCAGTTATGTTTGTTCACTTGAACCGTTGCAGAAAGCATTGTCAAAATTGTTGTCGTTAACTGAATCTAAAATATCTGTTGGTAATACTATATGAGATTTGATACCAACTATTACGAATAGGTTAAGAGTATCTGTGTGTGTGTGTGTGTGTGTGTGTGTGTGTGTGTTTCGGGTGGGTTTTTGTCTTTTTCTAAATGACACGAGCGCGTTTCTGTTTTACTCTTGCTGCAGATTTTTTTTCTTTTTTGTTGTTTTGGTTTTGGTTTTGGTTTTTAGTTCTCATTTGTTAAAATGACACGAGCGTATTTCTTTTTACTCTTGGTGCAGATGATACAGATGCGTCATACTTCTCACCCAAAGCCCTTCAATCAATTCAGTCCAGCAAGGAGGAGTTCCTGCGATGCAGCAACCGGGCATCGCAGATTGTCAGCGCGCATGCCACAAGATCAGGTTCAGCAAAAAGTCAAGGATCTGGTGCTACCAATGGCAGAGACTCGGCCAACAGTCACACATCCAATGACTTTTCCAAAAGAAGACATTCTGTCAGAAGTGCTGGATCAGCTCATAAATCTCGCAGAGGAAGTCATGAACCGGAATCTACAAGAAAGACAAGAATGTCCGCCCGTCTGGACCCTAGAACATCGCAGTCTGGCGGTCCGGATAACGAGTTGCCTTCCATGCACACATACTCATCTGTGCACTCGAACCAATACCCCCAAGCAGGGAAGGCCACCAGATCGAACGCAATGTTAAATGATAGACCCTCTCTCACGAGTCCAAATATCAGGGAAACACATCCAATGCCCACAAAAACACATGGTAAAGCTGCGTCGCAAACAAAGGTTGTGACATCACACACCAGTAACTCCTCAGCCGAGGGCAGGGCTTTCACATCTGAGGACTTTCAAAGCATCCTTTCATCCAGAAAAATGTCCTACGAGTCTGATTGGTCTCATCATTCGTAACTCGATAAATCGGTTCTGTCATGTGCAACTTTTCTGTTGAAAAAGGTCTATTTGACAGGTGTAAACTGTACACTAATTTTTACCAGTCTTTTCTAATTTTAAAATGAGAAATGGATATATGTATTTATAAAATCAGCGAAATATCAACATGTGATTTTAGTAAAAATGCTCAAAAAATGTGAAATGCATGTTCTTCAAATAAATGTAAAACCTCAGATGGGATGATTTTTTTTCAGAAGCATAATAAAAACAAATAGAAAAAATTAAGAAATCTGCAATTGAAGGTGTTTTTTTTCGATGTCCAAAACTACATTTTTCGAAATTGTTAATTGATATAACTTGCATTATTTTGTGAAGTCAATATTTGTGTATAGTCTACATTAAAATAAAAAATACTGAAGTTTAACAACCCTGTGTTTTTGTCTCATCAAATTTCATTTAATAGCAGGAACAACTAAAAAGAAGATTTGCTTCAGAGCAAATCTGTCTGTGTTCCTTCAAAAGTTGTAAATATTAAATGGTACAACTTTTGTCCTTTTGGTACCTCACATTCCATTACGCTTATGGATGGATAAAAATTTCAAAGTCCAAATGACTTTGACGTTTGGCCTTTACAGGTCACAGTTAAATTGCAAAATTATACAGTGTTACAATACCCACTATTTAAGTCCAACATGATTAGAATTGGATAGAAATTGGCCCAGTTATGGCTGGGTGAAACTTTCAAAGGTCCAAATGACGTTGACCTTTGACCTTTAGAGGTCACATGTAAGTATCAAAATGTGCAATGTTGCAATAGCTACAATTTGAGTCCAACATGATCAAAGTTATGGCTAGAAGAAAGCCACCAGCGAGGGTACATGTTCTTATAAAAATGTGGAGTGTTGCAATACCAACAATTTGAGTCCAACATGATTAGAATTGGATGGAAAATGGCCAAGTTATGACTGGATGAAACTTTCAAAGGGCCAAATGACCTTGACCTTTGCCCTTTAGAGGTCATATGTAAATTAAAAAATATGCAGTGTTGCAATAGCTACAATTTGAGTCCAACATGATCAAAATTGGATAAAAATTGACCAAGTTATGGCTAGAAGAAAGCCACCAGCGATAGTGGCCTTTCACCTTGAAATCACCTTTGACCTTGAGATGACCTCTACCTGAAGTGGACCTTGACCTTTACAATGACATTTTGACCTTTGACCTTGACATTACCTTAACATTTGAGATGACCTTTGCCTCCCTACGATGGAACTCCTACACACTCGGAACCATATCTACTGTAGTATTTAAGATATTGAAGATTTAAACCTTTCATTTGGCCTCATTTGCATAATTTTGAAAAGCAGGACCTCTTATTATAAAAAGGCGAGACTTCATCTATACAAGTATAATTGTGCCAAGTTTGGAGTTTCTACCTGTAATGCTTGTCAAGTGAAATGGACAAATTCACTGGTAAAGAAAAAAAGAAAAAGGGAATTTTAGGAAAAACAGAAAAGTGTGTGTTGACAAACACACTTTAATAAATGAATAAATAGATGGATGGACAGAGAGACGGACACACAGACAGACAGAGAGACGGATGGATGGATAGATAGATAGATAGATAGATAGATAGATAGATAGATAGATAGATAGATAGATAGATAGATAGACGGACAGACAGACAGATAGATACACTACAATACACTACAAGAAATCGTACATATCACATCATGAACTGCACCATGCAAATAACATAGTAAATAATAGAAGGCTTGAACAACTTATTTCCATCATATATATCATATACGCCGCATAGGCATTTTATGAAAAGCATATGAAGATGTCCAAAGAGGTCACAGTTCACAAGGGCTGTGTTTCCTTTTTATGAATGGACACATGGAAATTGACTAAGCATACACCCAGTATACAATCTTCATGAACACTGCATATTGAACTGTGCATACATACAGTATCATTATGGGTTCTATACATCCACTAGTTAGTTCATGGGACGACCATATTCTGCAACTTTACAACTATGAAGCTTGCCTGGTTCACTGAAATGAAATACACAATTTGTATGACTTGTATATCATCATGGTTATGTTCATAGAGGCAGCATATTAAATATATTTACTTTTCGTGAGATAGCGGTTTCATGGCGTGCCAATATGCTTTTGTTATGAAACCTACCAAACCTTCAATATGTTCAGTATTTCTATGAGGAGTACATGGATACAAAAACAAATCTAATCAGAGATTCTATATGAACGCTGCATTAACATGATATATAAACATCTTACACTATGAGGCATATGCATATTCTGTTTAGTTCACAACATGATCATATTCCATGTACTTACTGTATATGAAGCATCTCAACTTAATAAAACGCAAATATAAGTTTCAAATGAGTGACAAAGAACTGATATGTGTTCATAAAAGCATCATACTTTAACTCATTTACTCTTCATGATACTAATTGTTGCATGACGTGTAAATGTGCTTGTGCAATGAAGGCTATACAACCTCAAGTATGTTCATTTAAGTCACAGAAATGCTATATTTCACGTCATAAACTATACTATGCATCCATAATAGTAAATATGTGATAGAATGAACAGTATTTGAATGGGCACACGGAAATTGACTTAGCATACAATCAGTATACAATCTTCATGATGAACACTGCATATTAAACTGTGCATACATAGAGTATCATTAAAGGTTCTATACATCCACTAGCTAGTTCATGGGACGTCCATACTCTGCAACTTTACAACTATGAAGCCTGCCTAGTTCACTGAAATGAAATACTTAATTTGTATGACTTGTATATCATCATGGTTATGTTCATAGAGGCAGCATATTATTAAATATTTACTTTTCGTGATGATAGCGGTTTCATGGTGTGCCAATTGTGCTTTTGTTATGAAACCTACCAAACCTTCGATATGTTCATTTCAGTAAAAGAAAAGCTACATTTCACATCAGAAACTATATCATGGATCTATAATAGTAAATATTTGGTGGATTGTACGATATCTTTTCAAAATATATTCTAAACAATGTTTATTTGTATTACATGAAAGGTATATTGCAACAACTTCCAGATAGACAATTCATATAATGTTTATTTCTATGAGGAGTACATGGATACAAAAACAAATCTAATTAGAGATTCTATATGAACGCTGCATATGATATTTAAACATCCTACATAATGAGCACATGCATATTCTGTTTAGTTCACAACATGATCATATTCTATGCATTTACTGTTTAGAAAGCATCTCAACATAATTAAACGCAAATACAAGTTTCAAATGAGTGACAAAGAACTGATATGTGTTCATAAAAGCATCATACTTTAACTCATTTACCCTTCATGATACTAATTGTTGCATGACGTGTAAATGTGCCTGTGTTATGAAGGCTATTGAACCTCCAGTATGTTCATTTTAGTCTTAAGAAAAGCTATGTTTCACGTCATAAACTATACTATGCATACATAATAGTAAATATGTGATGTATTGAACAGTATTTTAACAGGATATATTTAAGACATGGTAAAAACGCTTTAATGAAAGGTGTATTGCAACAGCTTAGAAATGGACAATTCGTATATATGTTATTTCTAGACAAAAAGTACATGGATACCAAAAGAAGGCAAATTATAAAATGTTGTTAATGATCAATGTGTGTCACTGAACAAAGGAGAAAAGGAGATAAAGAGCCAGGATCAAACTACTGCAAAATCCTTCATGAGTTCTCACTTGGTAGGATTAATTTTATCTCCTTCAATTGGAATTAATATATATTTTACATGAGGTCTAAAAGGATCTCCACATTATGGACATAAAAATATTCTAGTCCCAACCCATAATTATTATATTGGACTGGTACTTTTTTTCGCCAATAGGCCAATCCATAGGACACAGAGTCTCTGGGGACCCTCCATCTTTATGGGGGAGGGGTACATTCCAGCTTCGGGTAAGTTTTGATACTTCTTCGAACTGCCTAATATGTTGGGCTTTTCTGTTGTTTCACCCTATCCATCTTAAAGTGATTCATACTATGCATGTGAAATTGTGTGATGATGCAACAAAGCAGTTTTAATTAATATAAAGTAAGTATTAAAAGTACTAGGGCTAAAGTAGATCCATGCTGAACATCATTTTCAACAAAGGAACTACAAGAAAGATTTTGGTGATTTTGATTTGTGCCACTTGCTATGCAGTTACCTTGCAAATTAAATATATTTATACAACACAGATTAATTATCAGACGGAATCTCTGAGCCGAACCGTGTGTGGTATTTTAGTTACCACAGTGATAACTAGATGTCGCTTGAGCATTAGTGTTTCCATGATTGTGCCATTCAATTCAATCTCTGGTCTGATTAGCACTAGTCAGTTTTCCCCGTTGGTGATGGCGAAAGGAGTTTCAACTCCGCTCTTGCGTTTTACGGTTTAGTCAGACCTCCCGAGCTGAGTCACATTTGGCATGATCACCATGATAAGTATGCAAAGTCCAGACAAAAACCTATCGCAGTTTGTTTCCTTGTTGCTTACATGTATAGGCCCATGTATACGTCCGACCTAGGTATTAAATGTGGGACTCTTGTACAGGGTAGGGGTTTCTTGGAGCAAGGGAGAATGATATCTGGTAGCTGGGAGCACAAGGCTGAAAATTTCTGGAAGCTGGGAGCATATATACATGTGAATTTCTGGGAACAGAGAGCATTGCTCTAATAATTTCTGGGAGCAGGGAGCAAAGGACCGCCCCCTACAAGAGCCCCAAAGTATACTCTGTAGCCTGTACGCATTGGTTGTTGGCCAACTCTTCCAAGTCCAACCGCAGGTCTGGGTTGTCACTTTTTTATTGGATGATGGCACTTATGCGCACGTGCAACAAACAACGTGACCCCCAGCTAACATATATGGGGTATGCAGCATGTGCAGGTTAATCTTCTAATATGACGCTTGTTGTAGTTAATATCCGTGAATTCAGCTTTGCATGATTCTTTTCCATCTGAGATGGATTCTAGAAGTGTCTGTGGAATGTCCGCCAATATTGCAAGAAGCCACACGAAAGTGACCCGGAAGGCAGGCATTATGTAATATTCTATTGCATTAGGCCGGGAGCCTCCCAATTTGGCCACGTTTGCCTTCAACCTCTTTACTTCCGACAGGTTCCTGTTCCGCAATGGCAGACAACCTGCCTAAGTGGTATAGGTAACACCATCTGCACCATGGAGGTACCCTCCTACCTCCATGGTAACATGCACGTGTAATGGCTCTGGCTTTTGTTTCTTTGTTGCACACAGTCAGGCCCGTGATTCACCGATCACTTTTCCTTTGTTATTCATGCGCTTTGCATATTCACAGAGAATCTTTAGCCTCTATTTCGAGGCTGAAGATTTTCCGCCATGTTGGACTGTCAAGCTTCAATTTACTATTGTGTAGATTGTCAACAAAGCCATGTGCTTTCAATACCCACTGTTATACCTTGTTGACCTAGTAATAAAGGTCATAGCGTCCTAGATCTAGAATGGGCGTGGTTTAGAACAATGGAAAGGGATCAGTGAACTGTCAAAAGAAAATGCCCAAACCTAGCGTACCCAAAACCAGTACTCTGTTGGCAAAGTTGAACTGAGAACCTAAAGATTCCCTGTTCATTCACTACAATTAGCATTATATATATAAGGATAAGTTAACCCTTAGCGTTATTTCGAAATATTCCAAACCTCAAATAGATTCAACTTTGACAGTTTTTGTCGTAGAAACATCTAGTTTGCAGTAAAATACTTCTTATGAAGTGAATTGAAAAAAACGGGTCTCAGATTATCAAAAACTGTAAGAATATGCCTCCAAAGTCTGAGCCTTTTGATGAAATTTGAGGTCTCATCCTGTCAGCTTTGAAACAATCACAGCTCGTCAACAACATAAAATGTGAAAAAAAAATGAGACACGTACGCTTTTTGACCAAGTATATGTAGATTATTTTTTCACTAGAATTCATTATTACAATGAAAAATAAAGAGTTAAATCTTTGTTCTATGAAAAATTCTGAAAATTATAGTCTATTCTCAGTTTGTTCAATTGCTGTATAAACACAAGTCAAGTGACACAGATGACAATAGCAAAAATAGATTTTCCAGCTTGTTGAAATTTGCGATTCAAAAATGTATGCTTTGTGGGGCATTTTATGAACGGTTTATGTTTTAATTGCCTTTTTGTGGACATTACCTCTAAGGGTTAAATTAAGCTTAAAGCATAGGCGACAAAGAAGCAAACTTCGATGTTTTCCCTCCAATCGCATATAATGTGCCTGTACCTATGTATGCGTCTCTCTCCACATACTCGGTTTCTACTTTTTACTTGTTATGGTACCTTAGTATTCTGTGTTATAATGCAGGGTAATGGCGTGTCATGTGAAATATGAGTATGTTCTTTAAGTTGATGTACCATTTGATCCCTGCTGTTTGTATCCTCATTTGCAGGTGTATGTGGTCTTATGAACAATTCATTTTCCTAGTAACTGGAGCTCAATAAATTTTTAGTAGTAGTAGTAGTAGTAGTAGTAGTAGTAGTAGTAGTAGTAGTAGTAGTAGTAGTAGTAGTAGTAGTAGTAGTAGTAGTAGTATACAATGTCAAAGAAAGCTCAGAGCCCTCATCTGGGATAAGAAAAGTTGAAGACGAGCGATTCTTTGAAAAGCTCTGTGTTGAAGCACTCAAGATTCACAAAAAATTAGAGACTAAGAACCTAATAAGGCTTGGGAAGAAATCAGAGGACCAGGGCAAATCCAGACCACTGAAGATAATTATGCAAAGTAAAGAGGACAAAAACTTAGTAATGTCAAACCTGACCAAACTTAAAGATGCAGATGACATGTTCAAAAGAATAAGTGTAACACACGATATGACCTTGGAAGAAAGAGATCTTGTCAAGAAGAAAGTACAAGAAGCTAATGAAAAAGAAAAGCAACATTCCAATGGGGGGGGGGGGCAGTGGATCTACAGAGTCCGGGGCCCTCCTTGGAATCTAACCATTGTGAAATTAAAAAGACAGGTCACTGCTTGAAAACATTATATACCAATATTGACTGTATCACTAACAAAAAACCTGAATACCATGCTATCATAGCTGATTACGATCCTGACATCATAGTAACCACTGAAACTAATCCCAAAAATCCTAGGTTTTCTATGACTAGGGCTGATCTTCAAATTAGTGGATATGTTCTATATACCAACGCCGAAGCCCAAGGCTCACGTGGAGTAGCAATTCATGTGAGAGAAAGTATTAATTCCATGGAAGCTTTTCAGTTGGATTCATCTCAGTTTAAGGAATTTATTTCAGTGGAAATCAAACTCAATGCAAATGACAAATTATTGATTCTTGCAATATATCATAGTCCAAAATCTTCATCAGCCAACAATGAAAAGTTGAACAGTTTGATTAGAAATATCGATATACATGGTTACTCTCATTTATTACTGTTGGGACACTTCAACTATCCTGAAATAACTTGGGAAAGTGGCGGTGGACAAACTAGATCAACAAATTCTGAGGCCTGGAAATTTTTAGAAGCGACAAGAGACTCATTTCTTTTTCAGCATATTGACTTCAGTACCAGGTATCAAATTAATCAAGCAGCAAACGTATTGGATCTACTTTTTACAAATGAAGAAAATATGATAAGTAATATTGACACTAGTCCTCCTGTGGGGAAAAGTGAACATCTAGTTGTTACATTCAATTTTAATTGCTATTCATCAACAAGCAACAGAGACAGATTAGTCTACTTTTATGATAAGGGAAACTACTCAGCTATGGAAACAGAACTGGACATTGATTGGGGCTTACTATTACAGGGAAAAGATATTGAAGATTGTTGGAAAATCCTTACAGAGAAATTGAACACAGCCATTTATAATCACATCCCGCACAAAATCATGCAAGCTCATAAAAAATCAAAAGTTATCTGGATCAATCACAAGGCGAAGAAAAAGCTAAGAAGGAAACAAGAAGCTTGGAAAAAGTATAAATTATCCAGATCACTTGATGACTATAATAAGTATGCCCAGGCTAGAAATCAAGCAAGATGGGCAACACAAAGAGCTCTAAAAGATTATGAAAAACTAATCGCCCAAAATGTTAAGAAAAATCCAAAATTATTTTGGAAATACGTCAAATCTAAAGCCAAAACTAAGGAGAATATCCCTGACCTTGTGTCTGAACAGTCAAAAATTGCTAGCACCGATCATGATATACTGAAATCTTGAATGAATTTTTCAGTAGTGTCTTTACAGAAGAAGATACACAAAATATTCCTACAGTGAACATGAAAGTAGTAACTCCGAGTTGCAAGACATCAAAATTGATGTAGATGACATATATAATAGACTCAAAAATTAAAAGGGAACACCTCGGCGGGCCCAGACAACATTCATCCAAGAATATTGAAAGAACTTTCAACAGTGCTGAAATATCCAATTCAACTATTTTTTAACAGGCAATCAATGAAAGTAAAATTCCAAAAGACTGGAAACTTGCCAACATCACTGCAATTCACAAAAAAGGGCTCCAAACAACTTTCAAGTAATTATAGACCCATTAGTCTGACTGCTGTACTATGCAAGCTGCTGGAATCCATTATAAGGGCTGAAATAACGAAACACATGGAAAAATTTAACTTGTTTGCTAAACAACAACATGGTTTTATTAAAGGTAGATCAACCATTACGCAGCTATTAGAATGCTTAGACCAATGGACTGAATGGTTTGAGCAGGGAGTGCCAGTACATGTTATTTATTTAGATTTTCGAAAGGCATTTGACTTTGTCCCACATCATCGTCTCCTAAAAAAGACAGAAAGTTACGGAATTACTGGGAAAGTATTATCATGGATAAGTGACTTTTTGTCTGACAGAAAAGAGTATGTGTAAATGGAGCTGCTTCATCATGGTCAGAGGTAATCAGCGGCGTCCCTCAGGGAAGTGTGTTGGGACCTTTGCTTTTTGTTATATATGTGAATGACATTCCTGAAGTTGTTAAATCATTCATTAAACTTTTTGCTGACGACATAAAAATGTTCAAACCTGCAATTAACATTACTGATTGTATGGAGCTTCAGAACGATGTAAAGCGTTTACAACTATGGGAAAAACAATGGCAACTCACTTTTCAACCTCCAAAATGTACAGTTTTGAGATTAGGAAATAACCATCCTGACTATCAATATGAAATGACTTCTTCAGATAGAAATATTTACCTAGCTGAATCAGTCGCTGAGAAAGATTTAGGGGTGTTAATCAGTAAGGATTTGTCATTTGATGATCATATACACAACATTGTGAAAAAGGCTAATCAAATAACCGGTCTTTCGTGGCGATCCTTTGAATATATCAATGAGGAAACCTTCCTACCTCTTTATAAATGTATGATTCGTTCACGTCTGGAATATGCTGCACCTATATGGTCTCCAGGGAAGTGGGGACTGGTTGAGTTGATTGAATCTGTCCTGAGAAGAGCGACCAAGAGGGTACCAGGTTTAAGTGATTTATCATATGAGGACAGGCTGAGAACACTCAAATTGCCTACTCTGGTTTACAGGAGATTAAGAGGTGACCTCATTTGTGCTTTCAAGTACACGCATGGGGAATACTATGATCTGGATACCTGCTTACCACCCTTCCTGGAAAATGCAAGATCTAGAGGTCACTCATTGAGACTCTTAAAAATAAGGAACATTTCGAATGTTCGTAAATATTTCTTTGGTCAAAGGATTTCAGACTGGTGGAATACATTACCGAGTGACATTGTACATGCTCCTGACATATTAACATTTAAAAATAAGTTAGATTCACATTTTAAGGACCATCCAGTTTTGTATACTTATAGAGCACTAGATCATCCTCTCAAACCCAATATGACAATTGAGTAATGAACTGTGAGCGGCTTATATGGAATGATATTTCCTACCAAGCCGTAATTATCTAAGCTACTCTAATCTAATCTAATCTATAGTTTCGCCCGGAAAGTACCACTTTACGTTAGAGCCGAACTCAAATTCCTTTCGTCATCATAAGTGTGTCCTGGTGTCTAGAGCTATCATCTGGTGAATCTATATCGAGTCTATTTCTGAATTTCTCTGCGATGCAGTCATGTTCATTAATTTTCTATGTGTGTGTGCTCCAAAATGTATTGCAGTATTAAAATGTACATTTATTTGTGCTATTAACAATTAATTGTTGGGATTTCTTTGCGATGCAGCACTGTCCATGAATGTCCTATGTGTGAGCAGAAAATTGTGGCTTTACTAGAATGGAATGTAGAAGTAAATTTATTGTAAAAAGTAAATGTGCTGGCAATCACTGTTAGCATTAACAGCGAACATGCCATTCCAAATTTTTTCTAAAGCCTTACGCTTTAATGCTCTGATGGACACATCTTAACAGAACCGTTCACCGTGCTGGAGCTTCTGAGAGAGAGAGAGAGAGAGAGAGAGAGAGAGAGAGAGAGAGAGAGAGAGAGAGAGAGAGAGAGAGAGAGAGAGAGAGAGAGAGAGAGAGAGAGAGAGAGAGAGAGAGAGAGAGAGAGAGAGAGAGAGAGAGAGAGAAACGCTGATCCTGTTTATGACTGGTCACACGTTTGTTTAATTTAATTGGAAAGGACCAAACAAAGGAGTTGAATGGAGCCTCACACCTGATATTTCATTCCTGAGAAGTTGTCTCTTCCTCTGTTATATGCTAGATAAATAAATTCCTGATATAATCAAAATCTTTATGTTAAGCCACGCCTTGAAAACAAGATATGTTTGTAAAACATAGATGCCCCCCTCCCACATTACCCTTGCCCTCACTACCCTATTGATAGTGGTAGAATGGGCACTCGTGACCATACAAAATTAGTGAAGGTTGATCATACATCAATGTCACATATCTTTATACTTTAACCTAGCCCTTGAAAAAAGACTAAAAACCTGCCCAATATAAAAGTTATAGCTGAAAAATTTGTCATCATTTAGAAACCATATTCAGCAAAGTGGCTTTATGACCTTGGAAATTATGGCAAGGTCACTCATTATCACTTGACCTTCTTCAGTTATTGTGCAAAAAAAAGGAAGTCTACTGTCTGTGTGTGACCCTCAAAACTGGGTCAAGGTCACCCATCTACAAACTCAAACTAGCCCTTATAGGCAACCATAAAGCTATGCAGTATAAAAGTGCTACCTCTAAAATGCAAGTTATCATGCAGAAACAGTATTCAACCAAATGGCTCTGTGACCTTTGAAATTAGGTCAAGGTCATCCATCTTCAAACTTGACCTAGACCTGAATACGGACAATTATCTAGTGGAATATAAAAGTCCTAGTTTAAAAACCTCTTCAGTTATCATATGGAAACCAAAGTTAACTCAGGTACCAACCCATATTCAGTAAAGTGGCTCTGTGACCTTTAAACTGAGGTCAGAACTCAGAACTCAGAACTCAGAACAGTTTATTCAATATGATATGAAATGGGTTACATGAATTTCAACGTTTGTAGTGACAAAGTGGTAATTAAGCAATAACCAAGAACTCATAATTGAACTAAATGATATTAGGATGACCTTGGCTAAGGATTCTATGATCCGCTATCGCCTAGGCCACCTTTCGGTAAAATTGTAATTAGCAAACAACTGGCAAAAATATTAAGAACAGAGATTAGAAGCTTAAATATACAGGGTAAATATAAAGTCACTTAATTACCACAAACATAACAGTGTGCAACTGTACAAGTGTCTTTATATTGCTTCACGAAGAAAAGCTTTATGTAGGTTGCAAAACCATTATAAGAATGTGTGAAAAATTTATCTTTGATACAGGGTTGTGTGTTTTTTAAGAGGGTTGGAAGGTAATACCTAATACAATATTTTGTCGAATTTCTAGAAGGAATAGGAACCTGGCTGTCATTTCTATGTCGAGTGAAATATCGGTGAGAAGGTATTGTAGCTGCAAATATGTTGTTAAAGTAATCAGGGGTTTTATTTTCTAAATATCTATAGTAAAATTTTAAGGATCTTAACTTAAGAATATCTGGTACTTGTAAAAGGTTTAACGTTTTAAATAAAGGATCCGTGTGGGCATTATATCTTGCCAAGCAAACAAGACGAACAGCCTTCTTTTGAAGTTTGAAAATACGGTCACACGAGAAACCCCACAGAAGAATGCAATAATTTAGATGAGGAAGAAAAAGAGAATTGTAGATTTGTAATAGAATATCCTGCGGAAAATAATTTTGTGTTCTTTTCATAACACCAATAATTTTTGAGAGCTTATTTCCAATTTTGTTAACGTGTGAGTGCCAATTTAAGTTTTCGTTAATTCGTAAACCTAGGAAATCAAAATCACTGGTTTTGTAGATGGGCACATTCTTTATTTTAAGATTTAAGGTGAAATTTATTTTTCGTTGAGGGAAATGAAACACCATATATTTAGTTTTAGCAATATTTATAGATAATTTGTTGGCTGACAGCCAATCACAAACCTTGTTTAATTCGATTTCTATGCTATTTGATACAGAGTCAGTGTCCTTGAGAGGAAAATTGAAAGAACTAAGTGAATTGATAAGAGTCGTGTCGTCTGCATAGAAAATCGATTCAAATTTTGAAGATGCCAAATACATGTCATTTGTGTAAATTATAAAAAGAAGAGGACCCAAAATAGAGCCCTGTGGCACTCCAGTTGTAATGGATAGGCACTTTGAAGAAACATCGTCGAATTTGACGTATTGTTTTCTGTTTGTGAAGTAATTTCTAAACCAATTTAAAGGGGTTCCTTTGATACCGTAATAATTCAGCTTATGGAATAGAATTTCGTGGTTCAGAGTATCAAAGGCCTTTGATAAATCTAAAAATATTGTGACAGGTAGGTCTCCAGTATCAAGAATCTGAAGAAGACGATCTGTTAATTCCATAGCAGCAGTTTCGGTGGAGTGCAATTTTCTAAAACCATGCTGGCTTGCGTAGAAAAGCTTTTTTGATATAAAAAATTCATACAACTGATTATACACCACTTTTTCAAAAACTTTGGAAATAGCTGGCAGGAGAGAAATTGGTCTATAGTTATCCAATAAAGAGTTATCGTCTTTTTTATAAAGAGGTAATACTTTTGCTATTTTTAATTTATCCGGAAAGATACCTGTGGTGAGAGATTGATTGACAATTAAAGCTAGAGGTACAGAAAGAGAAGTTACTAAACCTTTCAATAAATACATAGATATCCCGTCCTGTCCGGAGCTAGTCTTGGGTTTAAAATTTTTGAAAATCATAGAAATATCATCTGGAGATACATGTGAGAAAGCAAAATTACAATCGTTTGGAGTTGATAGATAAGAGGTAAAAGGTATGGAATTACCATTATTAACCTGTGCAGCTAAATTGGGACCAATATTGGTGAAAAACTGATTAAAACATTCGGCAATTTGGTGCTTGTCAGTTATAATTTTGCCGTTAATTTTGAAAGCCAAAGGAAATCTATTTTTGAATCTATTACCATCCATGACAGAGCGAATTGTGTCCCAAGTCTTTTTTACATCATTTCTATATTTTGCAAATTTTGAATAATAGTAATTCCGTTTCTGTTCACGGATACATTTGTTGAGGATTTGATTGTAGGTTTTGAGATTAATTTTCGTAGGGCCATACAAAGGTGACTCGTGTGACGTGCATTTTAATTTCTTGTATAGATTATCACGAAATTTGATAGATCTAAGAATGCCGTTGGATATCCAGTTATTTTTTTTATGCTTATATTTGTTGAATTTAATTTTTCTTATGGGCATATGTTTTTCTTTGGCCTTGGTCAAAATAGTTTCTAACGTGGAGTAATTAATATTTGGGTCATGATGTGAATTTGTATCAAGTAATTGCATAATATTACAATTATTGATCTCATCATAAAAATTATGTACAGAATTAGAGTCTAATTTTTCAGCTAGAATATATTTGGGAGGGTTTTCTATATTTAGAGCTTGGTCAATGAATGTAAAACAGGGCATGTGATCTGATATATCCGTAAGGACAATGCCAGAGAGACAAGACTTTTTACAATGCGAAGTATTACAGAAAATGTTGTCTATCAGAGTGGCATTCCTTTCAGAAAATCGGGTAGGAAAAATAATTTGGGGCACAAAACCACTATTGAAAATCATGTCTAGGAAATCAGCATATTTTGCACGTGTGTTCATTTTTAATAAATTTATGTTAAAATCACCGACTATCATTTTGTCACCTGGTTCACGGGATATAGTTTCAATGATTGGGAAAACATCATTCATAAAATTTTCAATGTCAGCATTCCTGTCCCTGGGTGGCCTATATACATTACAGAGGGCAATTTTTTGCGTCAAACCGTTACCATATACATCTAAGAATTGACCTTCCCATTTGTCGTTAGGATTGTAGAAGTCTTTTACGTTGTACTGAAAATCTTTATGGAGATAAATCATGAGACCACCGTGAGAACTACAAGTGGCCCTTAATGGAATGGATACATAATCTGGAATATTTAGATCTGATACGTCCGGCGAGAAATCTCCTAACGGTCAAGGTCATCCATCTTCAAACTTCGCCTAGCCCCAAATATGGACTATTATCCTGTGCAATATAGAAGTCCTAGCTTAGAAACCAAAGTTAACTCAGGTACCACTGTGACCTTGGAAATTACGTCAAGGTCACCCATCTTCAAACTTCGCCTAGCTTTTGATTAGAATGATATACCTGTACAGTATTAAAGTCCTAGTTTAAAAACTTCTTGAGTTATTGTGCGGAAACCACAGCCTAACTACAATCTCTTTGTGACCTGAAAACTGGGTCAAGGTTACCCATCTTCAAAATCAACCTAGCCCTTACAGAAAACCATAAAGCTGTACAATACAAAAGTTCTAGCTCCAAAGTATAAGTTATTTTATTTTATTTTATTTGTCCTTATTTGTACTGGGTAGCCTGATCAGTACCAAGGCATTGTTCTCCCTCAGGGCCCAGTGTTACAAAACAAATAAAACAGGTATACATACTTAAAAACATACATGTAAAAGGCGTAATTAAAACATGGAATATATACAGTAAAAGATCAGGCAAGTCCATAGGTAAAATGTCACAGAATTAAGAGGCAAATTTGTGCTAATGGCATTTAAAACAGTCAATGTCCATTTCTCTGAGCACCAGTGGTAATTTGTTCCATTGGGAAGCCCCAGAAAAAGAAAAGGTTCTCTTGCCATAGTCTGTCTTTGGGGCCGTAAGTTTTACATTTCCATGAGTGCTGCCTCTTGTAAGATATGTATGACTATCCTGAACTTTATCAAACATTGTGCACAGATATGGCGAGCTACATTTTCTGATACTTTTGAGCACCAGAACTGATTTGTGGAATTGACGTCTGTACTCCAAGGTTCTCCATTTTAATTGGCAGTGCATGCTAGTAACACTGGTACGTTTATCAGCCGCCAGAATAATCCTGGCTGCTCTGTTTTGGAGTATTTGGATTCTGGATTTTACTGTTTGAGCACAGTTGCCCCAGATGATATCAGAGTAATCCATTTGAGATAATACTAAAGTTTTATATAGAGTATTCAACGATTCTGGTCTTAAGAACTTTTTTAGACGCCCGATCAAGGCAATTCGTTTAGACACTTTGGATGCAAGATAATCCACGTGAGTTTTCCAGTTCAAATTAGTGTCCAGATATACACCCAAATATTTGAAAACATTGACTATTTCCAAGGAAATGTCACTGATGGTAATATCCAATTTGACATCACGAGTTTTATGTGGTGAACCAATTACCATTGCTTTAGTTTTATTTACATTCAAAGTAAGTTTATTTTCATTCAACCACATAGCAATACTTTCTAAGTCTTCATTCAGTGCCAATTGAATTTCATTAATATCCTTGCTGCTGTAGAACAGAGCGGTGTCATCTGCGTACAACAATATTTTGCATTTGTTGACGGCAGAGCAGATATCATTGATATAAAATACAAAAAGCAATGGACCTAGGATGGATCCCTGAGGGACCCCGCAGGGTATATCTTCAAGGCTAGAGGAATGACCATTAACACAAGTATATTGTTTGCGGTCTTCCAAATAACATTTAAACCATTTCTGTTCCTTGTTCACAACACCTATCCTCTGCAACTTGGACAGGAGCCTGTCATGGGGCACCGTGTCAAAGGCCTTTTTTAGATCCAGAAACACGGCACCAGTTGCAAAGCCCCCGTCCATGTTCCAAAGAAGGTAATCAGTAACATCCAACAGAGCAGTCATGGTTGAGTGTTTCTCTCTAAAACCGGATTGTTGCGGGCAAAGGAGCTGAAGCTCTTTGAGATATGTACATAACTGCTCATAAATCACCTTCTCAAATATTTTCATAACTACAGGAATGATAGATATTGGTCTATAATTGTTTATGTCCGTTCTGTCTCCATCCTTAAATATTGCAGTGACTCGAGCTTGTTTCCAAACATTAGGTATGGTTCCTGTTTCTAGTGAAATATTAAATATGTTGGTCAGAGGATGTGCTACAAGGATGGCGGCAGAGCGGAGCAGTCTGGCACTAATGCCATCGATTCCAGTAGATTTAGCGATAGATAATTTCTGCAGTTCGGCCAGGGTAAACTCAGGTGTTATATTATGGAAAGACAACTTTGACTCATAGTTTGGGTTATATGATAGTTCACCATTGTCAGAATTGTTTTGGAATTTTGAAGCCAACTTTGCACCAATAGTTGTAAAAAACTCATTGAGATTAGTGGCAATTTGTTTAGGTTCGGAAACGGCGACACCATCTACTGTTAAGGTAGTAATATTGTCCTGAGTGTTTCTTGGCAGTGCAGATTTAAGGACTTTCCACAGTCGTTTTGAATCATGCTTATATTCATGCACAGATTTTTCATAGTAGTCCTTTTTAAGTTGCTTACTGAGGTTGTTGCATATGTTTCTGAGTCTTTTTGCTCGATTCCAGTCCTCAATTTGGTTACTTATGTGAGCTTTATTGTACCAATGATCTTTCTCATGTGTGAGAGATACATAGTCCTCAGTTAACCATTCAGGGTATTTGTTACTGACTCGCATTTTTATCTTAGGTGCATGAAGGTCACAAATTGGAAGAAAAAGGCCAGTAAATATATCCCAGGCTTGGTCAGCATCGTTAGCAGCTTCTATGCTACTCCATGGAATAAGTGACACATCACGTAGGAAAGCCTCTTCATCAAATCGTCTGTATGTGTGTGCTTCGATGGTCCTAGTAGCACCTTTAGGCTTTTTCCCTTTTCTAAAAGTATAAATAAGGCAGTGGTCGCTGATACCACAAGGTAGAACTCCGGAAGATGATACTTTATTGGAATTCGACAATATTAGGTCAATAAGGGTACTACTGCTACACGGGTGGGCAAGTCAATCAGTTGTGCAAGTCCATGCTGCTGACATATCTGTTTAACTGCCTTTGATTTTGGTCCAGTAGTTTTCATGTCAGTGTTAAAGTCACCAAGAAGAAAAACTTCTTGGGAAAAGTTATAAGCATCATGCAATAGGTCATCCAAGTGGTCAAAGTATTCAGCGGTGGCACTTGGAGGCCTGTAGATCGATCCAATAAGGATCAGACGAGTATCAGGTAATGAGAGTTGATCCCAAACAGACTCAATACCAGGTCTGTCCATTTCAGGAACATTTACAAAGTTGTAGCGGTCAGACACGTAGCATGCAACCCCTCCACCATTACGATTTCTGTCCTTTCGATATAACGTAAATCCAGGGATGCCGACTTCATTGTCCTCTATGCTCTCATCTAGCCATGTTTCTGACAGAGTTAATACATCTAGGCCAAGCTCTTTGATTAAAATCATGCAGAAAGCATGAAACCATATTCAGTAAAGTGGCTCTGTGACCTTTAAAATGAGGTCAAGGTCATTCATCTTCAAACTTCGTCTAGCCCCAAATATTGACTATAATCCTGTGCAATATAAAAGCCCTAGCTTAAAAACCTCTTCAGTTATTGTGCGGAAACCAAAGTTAAGTCAGGTACCACTGTGACCTTGGAAATTAGGTTAAGGTCACCCATCTTCAAACTTCGCCTAGCTTTTGATTAGAATAACACACCTATACAGTATCAAAGTCATAGCTCAAAAACTTCTCAAGTTATTGTGCGGAAATTGTGTGGGGGCATATGGATTCCCGTGAGCTTTTGATGAAGATTTTACAAAACCTACTCAGAAATGTTAAACACATCTGAAATAACAGAAAAAAATATGTTGGCACTTTGCCAACCTGTTAGATTCAAAATGGCCGCCATTTTTCAAAATGGCTGCCAAATTTCCAATTTTTGTCCAATTACAGGTCCCTTAAAGGTCCTTGCAGTATAAAGAAGCTTATTTTGGGTATTTATTTTCATAACTCCTAGCCATAAAGTTGGATTTTTATCTTCAAATTGAATCTTAGTCAATTTAGGCTCATATTTGTCTTAAAAGTATCAAATCATTGGATCAAAAGAATGTAAACCGAACCGAGATAAATGACTTTATTTTGAAACAAGATTATGACACCAGTATATTACTACAATAAAGGGCATCATCACCTCCCTTACCAAGTTCATACTTGTGTGACTGGGGGGCCTATTTTAAATTATTATCATTCTCACCTTCATCATTGTCACTCGAGAGTTTACATTGGAACAGTATTTTGAAACAAGTGTATTGCTACAATAAATGGCATCATCACCTCCATTATATAGTTCATATTTGTATGATTACGATAATTATTTTAACCATCATCATTCTCATCTTCATCATTGTCACTGTCATATTGTTAGTTAACATTGAAACAATATATATGACACATTAAAGTGTATTGCTACAATAAATGACATCATCGCCTCCATTACCCAGTTCATATTTGTGTGATTAGGATAACTATTATAACTATCATTGTCACACTCGTATTGTGAGTAACCATTGAAACAACATTATGACACATTGAAGTGTATTGCTACATTAAATGACATCGTCATCTCCATAACCAAGTTCGTACTTGTGTGATTAAGATAGCTATTTTCACTATCTGCATTCTCATCTTGATCATTGTCACCCTCATATTTTGAGTTGTGGTGTCCAGCTGGTGCCTATCCTACACAGTGGAAGCTGGCCGTATCTGGTGATTGCCATATACAGTGGCAGTCTGCCATAGCAGTTCTCTTGTTCAGTTGGACGATGAAGATGAAAGCAGTTCATCATAATTCCAGGGTCATCAATATGTCGGATCTACTTTTGGTGCTTCATCCAAAATCTATCATTTATGCCAGTTGAGCCAGAGGCAAAAAGTTCACCAAGATCAAACTGTAGTACACAAGTGATATGAAAACTGTTTTACATGTGTTGTACATGGCAATGACCAGCTAGTAGGATAAGCTAAGGTGCACCTTTCATTATTATCAGGTGGGATGAATGTACTGGGTTGAGGGTGGGGGGAAAACTTTACGACCAAATTCAGCAAATTTCATTTTCTAAACACATAAATTCTGACTACAAAAGTTTCCATTCTATTAGATACTGCCCAGATTTGATATTTTTCTAGTGGTTACCTAGGTGTTTAACCCCCTCTGGCTGAGAATAGGCTAATAGAGTTGGTATGTTTTTACATTCGGCACATAAAGTGCTGGAGGGTATTATTATCCCCTACATCGTCAGTCCATCTGTTCATCCGTCTTGTCAATGTTACCTTGATATTTCAAAATGTATTCACCATAGTTGTACCAAATTTTTATCGGAGATGCAACTTGTAATGGACCAGTTTGCTATTGAAACCTAGCATCCTCTTATTATTTTTAAACTTTTAATCAAACTTTTTAAGAATTTATTTCAAGGCCGTCTGAGTGGCGCACAAGGGGACGATGTTACCATATTATCTCCAAAAATATTCACCATAGCTTTACTAAACATTTGTCACAGAAGAACCTCATGATGGACCAGGTTCCTATCGAAAACAGGCTTCGTCTGATTATTTCGTACCTTTTTATGAAACTTTTAAAGTATTATTTGAAAGCCGTTTGAGTGGCGTCAACCCTGACGATGCTACCGCGATATCTCAAACAATTTTGATTGCACTTCTACCAAATTTTTGTCAGAGATGCATCTTTTAATGGACCAGGTTCCTATTAAAAACTAACATCCTCTTGGTATTTATAAACTTTGTATGAAACTTTAAAGTATTTATTTCAAGGCCGTCTGATTGGCGCACAAGGAGACAATGTTACCATAATATCTCAACAAGAATCTATTGCAGCTTCATCAAATTTTCATCAGAGATTGCTAAAAATAATGATAGATTGAATATTCACAGAAACAATTGATGGTGATAGGTTTGGGGAGAGAAGAAAATTAATGTATGTTTAGTTCTACGGTTGGATTTTGAATCATTGACCGAGAGCGTGAAATTAATCAAGGCAAATTCAGATAATGTACAAAACCAGTGTATTTATGAACATTATAATTTTCTGGTGTCAATTAAAAAAAAATTAAATTTCATTAGAGATGCACATTATAAAGGACTATGTTCCTATTGAAAACTAGCTTCTGCTCATTATTTTGAAACTTGTTATAAAACTTTTGAAGTTTATATTTGACGCTCTCTAATCATGATTCAAATTCAGATTCAGATTCTTTTATTCGACAATAAATTCAATTAAATTCAATTGTTATGTAATAATGACAGAAATATATATAAACAAATGCAAAACAAAAAAATAGGAGAAATAGTACTTTATTACCACAAAGAACAGATAGTCAGGATGACCCAGCTAAGGATGAAAACATCCACTCTCGCATGGGCCACCTAAATAAATTTACTTGGTAAGTTAACATCTTGCCTCAGAACAAAGCACCAAATGTGTGTTAGGACAGTCGAACTGACTGAGACGAAAAATAACATAATTACATACAAATATAGTTTATGAATCCTCCTTACAAACAAAGCAATTTGGAATAGTACAGGTTTCAGAGTATTGGTCTAATATATGTAAAGTCTTTTAACATATTGAGAGAGAGAGAGAGAGAGAGAGAGAGAGAGAGAGAGAAAGAGACAGACAGACGAACAGAGAGAGGAGGAGGAGGAGGACCGAGCGAGAGAGAGAGAGAGAGAGAGAGAGAGAGAGAGAGAGAGAGAGAGTGGCACACAAGTGGACAATGCTACCATAATATCTCAAGAAGGATTCATCACAGCTTCATCAAATTTTTGGTGCAGTTCTACCGTACTCTGCCACCTGCAAAGTCTCAAAAAATTCCAGAATTGTGGGGAAAAAATGTTGTGTGCGCCGAGGGTAATCTTTATCTGAGCGCTATTTTCTTATTATGAGGTGGGCACTAAACACCTATTCCATGCTTTGAAAAGCTGTAAATTCATGGGGCATGTTATCTCTGTTTAGCTCTCATCTATAATTGTTATTCAAAATGTTTTCTGTTGACAAAAATTAATTGAAGACATGAAAGGAGACGACTTTCTATATAGTTGGCCACTTTTAGGGCAATTGGAGGACTAAACCCCAGAATTAATGGGGTTAATCAAGAATATCTAGAGGCCTTGCTGCAGTCATTGTGCAAAAAAGTGTTTGCAAATAAATGTGCTTGGATTATGGCAAGAATGTGTTCAGTCTTTCAATATTAATGAAGACTCAGCAAGTAATCTAAAAGCACTTGGAACACTATTTCTCCAAGCAGTTAGCTCATGCAGATCCACCCTTCATCATGCCAGCACCATGAATTAGTCCACCACTTTAGCTACTTTACAGGGAATCATTCTGTCAGCACACCAATATTACCATACAAACATGCAAAATATATTCAAACAACGGATAAGTAATAATAGGGAACAATGATTTGAGCTGATGATCTTGGATCAGATGAGGAAAAAGTATTGATCTAGACTAAAAGGGTAATGAGAGATATAGTTAAATATCAACAAGTTCTGATGCAAAGATTATATGCATGCATTTTTTAGCATATCAGCCACCTTGAAATTTGGTTGATAACAACTGGTGTTAAGTTTCAAGATTGAAAATCATGACACAATGTTGTTACATGGTTGGAGTATGATATATAACTCTTAGATAATGTAAGTTGGAGAATATTGGTTCTTTATGTAAAATGACATAGTGGCTTGTGGGGGGTGGGGTGGGGGTGGGGAGTGGCGGTGGGGCAGCCATTTTGAGGAAATTGTAGCTATCTTGAATTGTGATAACTACAGTGCTATACATACCCTCATTGATGCCAGTAACAACCTAAATAAAGGCCAAATTTAAATCAACTATTTTAACACTAAACATTTATAAGAAACATGGAAAATAGAGATAAAATTTTTCAGATATTTTAAATTTTGGGGTCTAATAATATCCAGGTTTAACGTAAAAGACATGAATAATGTTCCTGGATGACAAAAGGTTAAAATTTGATTCTTAGATCTATTAAATCGAACATTTCGGACACATTATGTAACATAAAATATCATTATGTTTGGAGTTTGGCGGCCATTTTGGAAAATGGTGGCCATTTTGAATTTAACAGGTTGGCAAAGTGCCAACATGGTTTTTTATGTTCTTTAGGGTATAAATAACATTTCTGAATAGGTGACATAAAATCTTCATCAAAATCCCACGGGACTTAAATTCATGATATATGCTCCTACACTAATATGTTATACGTCATTTCGTATAGACTTTCAATCAACCGATCTCTTTCACCTTTTTTTTTAAAGACAAAGTTCATATGGGTACTTGAAAAAAGTAGAAGGCACGAGGCTTGGAACACCATGGTCAAGATACATGTGTATGAGTAAATTGTACCTTTCTTCCAACTTCCAAATTTTTATATAGTTTTCCTTTTTCCTTGACCTCAGCAAATACCAATTTATATGTACATGCACATTATGCTATCTTTTTTTAAATACAATAATATTTGAATTTCGGATCCAGGATGGTAGGCCTATACCCACGTGGCAAAAAACATTTAAAAAACATTTTGTGCAAAAATATTATTAGGCCTATAACATAAAAGTGTATGGCGTTAGTAACATCATAATTATATTAATTACAAATGTTATTTTAAAATGTTTTCATGATACTGTGAAAACATTTGGAAACATAGAATAAATGTCTTATCTTCTCACTTCTTTTGCCTCCGTTATTTTTACGTCACTGTGATGTCCTGTGCCTCCTACAGTCTGAATATACATTGCCTTTTTGTATTTTTAGTTTTTATCTTATTTTATCTTTTTGCGAAAGAGATGTCTACATAGGCATGGCCTGTTTGTCAACACGCTTTCTTAACACGGAAATAAAATATGGCTAGAATTTTTAGTGTGTGGATGTGGGTATGTTATGAAATAAAATTCAAAGCTCTTGTGCGTCAGAGAGGAAAACACAACTGGTTTGTTTGTAAGGTGAGCACGCAGACTTGATAATGGAAGTTTTGATTGCGGTTGTAAACTATGTTTCATGATAGAATTAGTCATAACTAATAAGTCAGACCAATTAATTACAGCCCGCTTTCCCAATTGCAATATTGTATCTGTGTAGTCTGAATCAATGTAATATTACGAAGCAAATACATATGTTTTTACCAAAGTTTAGCTAGCAGGATATACGCGCAAGCAAGGGAAAACTGTGAGGTGGAAAAAAATAACAAGGGAGAGGTACCAAAAATGCGAGGACGAGTCTTGAAATTCCTGTAAAACAGATCATTGAAATATAATGACATGGTAAATTGCATGGCGCCAATTCATGTTATATCAACCAGTAACATAGTAGCAAAAGAAAAATGGCCTTTGGCCCGGAGGCAATAAATATATGATTTTGAACAATAAAATAGTGTATGAACAGGGCCTGGAAGTCATGACTATGAAATAAAACCACTTCATTTATCCCGCAATTGCATATGTGACACACTTGAGACATATTAGATAAGATTGAACAGCTGACGTTGCCCAAACACAGACATATTTTTCAAAAAGACAAAAGGGGTAATGATAGATCTCTATACCCAGTTGACATAAAATAGGTTGAAACCTAAGTTTTACAGGCGGACCCTAAAGTCCCAATGACAATGCCAATTCCCCATTATCGTAAACACAACTTTATTGGACTGAAGGAGAAGTAGTGCAACCATATGCCTGGCAAAGTGACAGAAATGAAAAAGAAACAAGATGTGAAAAAAAATGATCCTCATTTCCATATTTTAACTGAAACAATTTTTGTGTCAGATTTTCTGGGTATTCATTCATTCAAGCCTCATTTCAAGTCTCTTTTTTTTTTTTTAAACAAAGAACGTTAGCAGGGGAAGTGTGCTATTTTCACCGACAAGCAGATAAATTACAACCAAAAAGTGAATCAGTTAAATAAATCTTTGACACGATTAAACAATAGTGTCGTCAAATAGAAACGAAACGAAGATTTAACAAGTAGCAAGCTGATTTCTGCTATACGTAGGCCTTAACATATGCTAAAGTTAAGAAATAACAATCATGATAATATGTGGGAAATATTTGACCCTGTATGAAGTCTCATACACTTAGTTCATCTCAGGTATAATAATATCTGAGAAAAAGCCGCTCAGGCATGACAAGTATGCTGCATATAATATAAGCAATGGTGAAACACATGACCAACTCTATGATGTCGAGGTATTTTGGCTTGACATTTGACTTTCACGGGAATTACATCTTGCCTTATTTCCTTTTTAGTCCTACAGTATCTAAACGGATGTCCTCCTTGACCACAACCAGTACAGGGAATCTTTGCAACTAAAATTGCATAGTTTATATGTCCGGGCACCCAGAAGTAGAAACAAGTACTTTCCTCATTTCTATGACAGGAAAGTGTAATAAAACAGAATAAGATTGACTGGTTGCCTTGCAGATTAATGGAAAAATTAATGCACTTTGGCATTGAAGGACCTTAATCGGGTTTGTGAAAGGAGATTTACGGTTAGATGGATGCTACAAAATAGGGAACTTTGCCATATCAGGCCCTTGATGGTCCACTCTTGAACAATGGACCTAAGTGTGAGGACATGTCCTGAAACCCTTATGAGCTACCTCAGGTTTTAGATTATTATCTCTGAGCGCCTTGTTCACTGCTGATAGTGGATATACATGTATCTATTACTGTTCAACACCCTTGCTTTTATGACAAATTAGAAGATGGACATTCAATCTGTAAGACGTGGTCCCTCCTTCGAGAGACCGCCTCTAGTGCCACTCAAAACGCGGTCACATAGAGCAGGTGATCTCTGAAAAGAGGTATAAGTAATAAGCAAAGTGCAGCAGCGAGACCTGATAAACGTGCTCTTTCTAAGGAGGTGGTATCCTGAAAGAATGGTCTTTCAGAGGATGGCATATGTATTTATGAAATAGAAATTTTCTCCTATTAAAAGAGTCTATGATTAACTGTATTCTAGATTTTGTACAGGATGGTAATGCTAATGTTGACAGTAGTATAGACCTTGGAGCTAGAATAGACAATTTCATACAAGTAGTTGACAAGAAAGTCATGCTGTGCCTGCCATTGAAGCAGCATTAACCTAGGACTTGTCATGAATGTTGTGTGCAAATTAACCAGGACAGTGTTCAAATGTAAAACTTTTCTATACATCGCTTCGCTGATCTATACGGCAAGCAGGATCCAGGAGGCTCCAGTAGACTGGACCTTCCATCGGCGCGGAGTTGTTTCCAACTGCGACAGTTTTTGTTTTATTTCATTTGAAAGTTTTCACAAGAAGCGCTGGCAACAACTTCATATTTTTAGCTTCAAAAGTGACATTAAAATATCTGCCAATCCTTTAACCCCCCCCCCCCCTCCCAAACCGAACTTGAGCTGAATCTTATCTTTCCATTTCCGCTTATTTAATACGATTGGGCATAAGCGATTTCCAGCAAAGTGGTAACCGAGTAAATATAATGAATTGGCTACCCGACTTGCGCCAATAAATAATACTTAATGAAGCTCTGGAGTTGATTACTAATACGGAACTGTCCAACAATAAATATTTTTTTTTTTTGCCAAAAATTGACCGTCTGGCCCGTCAGCTTGGGCAAGACGGATCTAGTCACAGGGCAAAACGGATCACTCTTGTCTTGCACACTGTTTTATGGGTTCAATGATGCCCATAACACGTGGTTTATAAAAATATAAAAAGATGAATTGCTTTTATAACTGAAAATGTAAGTATGCCAAGTTATACCCGATTATGCTATCTTACAGAGTTTTAAAGAAATAACAAAGTTGTAATTTTCGGGCAAAACGGATCAATTTATGCGGGCAAGACGGATCTCCCAATCCTCAGATATATGAGTTATGACAGAGGGGTAGTAGCTTTCATAGAATGAAATGTTTTCAACAAGAAATAAAAAATATGTTATCACGATTAATGTTATGGCAATGCCCGATCATTTTAATATGATAACATGATGAAATGATTTATAAACTAAAATCTAGGAACAATTAGTTATGATATAAACGGGTCGATGGTCTTCTTTACAAAATCCTATAATTTACCTAAAATGATTAAATATTTCGGAGAACAGTAGGCCTATTGGTGTTGGATCTCTTAAATACTAAGGCCTACTGATTAGTGTCATCTTATGATATTGTAATATAATTAGGCAGATTTTTTGTTAATACTCAAAAGGAAAAGAAGGCATCTAAAATTGACCATTCTAAACTAATGGCGTGACCCGTTTTGCCCTTATTCGATCCGTCTTGCCCGTATTGGCTACAATTACAAGGGCAAAACGGATCACTTTTTGATATTAAGATAACACCGTCATAAATTGCTATAATTAAGTTTCTAAAAAATAGAAAGTGAAGAAAAAGTAACAGCACATGTGAATCAAATGGATTTTTTGTGTCAAGAAAGAACTTTATTTTCCACACCCTGTCAAATGTGATGAATTCGCTATACGGGCAAGACGGATCAAGAAAAACCATAACACGGGCAAAACGGATCGGGCAAAACGGACACGTCATCCGTCCTGCCCGATCCGTCTTGCCCAAAGGTAGGCCTACCATTATAAGTAAATTTAGATCTTCTGGAAAGTTGATTGATATTAAGAATAGAACAAACATGTGGGGCAAAATATGTAGGCCTATTGACCTCATTCTCTGTGAAGTCTACTCATTTTATGAAACGAAACGTAGAAAAAAATATAGGCTAAGCCTATGTAATAGCCTACTTGCTGTTGTGAAATTGTGCTAAAAACCAGTGCTAAAAACTACTTTTCACAATTAAGATGAAATAACCACCTTTTTATTTCCGTTTGTTATGCATATGCAAGTAAGTGGTCTGCTTTTTCAAATGACATATAGGCCTAAAAAGCGGCATGAAGAAGCCGCAGGTTGAAGAAAATAGCAGTGATCCGTCTTGCCCGGTATAACCATATTGCCCGCCTTTCCCCTATTAAACCATAAGTACATAGGCCTACATGTAGTTCTGTAAGTTACTGAGTCCTGGTGTTGAACTCCAATTCAATTTGTTCATGTTTTAAATTTCTACACTTGTGAAGACGTACGCGTAGCCCCTCCATCCTCTGTGTCATATTAATAGTCTATATCCAGAGATGTGATTTCTGTGTACTCCCCAGTTTCTGTCACGTCTTTCAAACTCTTTCAGAGTTAATGAAATGTTTCTTGCGATATCAGTAACCTTCCGGAGTCTTTACTTTGGCTCTGAGAAATAGTCAAACCCAGGTCACCGATTATTATTGTCGCTAAAGTGAGGCCTGTAGAATATGTCCCGAACATAAGCATGATTAGGTACCCGAGTCTTCTGGGTCAAATGGCCTTTCCTTGAGAGGAACAGTGACCAATGAAAAAAAAAAATAATAACAACAACGAATCGTTAAGGTTGCCCGTAGCAGGGTTAGATAGGCCTATTAATATAAGGTTGCTCACAACGGGGTTAGATAAGGTGCATAGCTAGGCGCAGATGCGGATCATGCAAATGCGGAGCGCAGAGCCTATATGCTAAAATGTGGATCTCCCTTGTTGCCGAGCCTCGATATTTTCAATAGACCTTTTTCAAAATGACGACGTTGAACCGTTCGCTTCGTCAAAGGTTCCAAAATAGGCCTAAGGATTACGACTGGGGATCATACATTGTCACGCAGCTGCAGTGAAAACCAGCCAAACAAACAAATAAACAAATGCAAGTGGTTTGAATAAACAAAAGAAACGCCTCACTAGTTAATTCAAATTGTATCAAATGAAATAAGATTAACAGTTTCTTGCTTAATTACAAAATAAACCTAGGCCTGCCCTATAGGCCCTATGTCGCTCCTTGTCTTGACAACAATTAGGTAGGCCTACATGTTCGTGGAGCCTCCTGGCTCAGATTCACTGATCATGCCGGCCAGTACCGACTGCCGTGTACGTTTCTAAATATAGCAGAATAAATCGAGGTAAACTTTGTCTCTACTACAAAATCATGGGCATTTATCTATTTGTTTTAATAACAAGTTCATTGACTAGCTGCCATAGGAGCTGCCTCTTTTAGACGCAATGCAATAGGGCCTATGTAAGGACAGGTGTAGGCCTACTTGTAATAGCTTGCCTGCTGCCGCCAGTATAGGGAGTGAATCCTTGTTGCGTCCGCGCACCGCCCTATTAATATTAGTAGCTCTATTTTCCCGGCTTAGACTAGACCCCAACGTGGCAAAGCACATACTGACATAGGCCTATATTTATCCAGTAATTATAGCTGTATCATCCAGAAAAGGTGGAAGATACAGACTGGGTGATAACCCTGTCCATATCACCACAGTGCAAAGGTCAATCCATATCACCACAGTGCAAAGGTCACTGAGAACTACTTTCCTTCTAAATTCTTGATTTGTTAAAAATATCAGATAAACCAAGCTATGCCACATTTTTTAACGTAATTACCGCTCTAGGATTTTTTCCGCAAAAACCTTTACCGACAAGATTATCAGAGCGGAGAGGAACTATAATTGATAATTTCCTATATAAAATATATAATATAAATAAAAACCTTCCAAGTTCTGGAATTCTGACTACTAGAATCTCGGATCATTTTCTATATTTTATATGTCTAGATATTTTGCGTAAAAAATATGATGAAGTACCTAAATATGTGCAATCTCGAGCCAGACATAAAAACTATTTGGAAAATTTTCGAAAAGAAATTGCGGAGGCAAATTTATGTGATCGTATTATTACTAATGAGTCAAACGACCCAAATGAATCATACAACATGATTCACACCACCATATGTAATGCGCTAGACAAACATTTACCGGTTAAAAAGGTAAAATATAACAAATATAGACACAAAAAATCTCTTTGGATCACACAAGGTATAATGATATCGATAAAACGAAGGGATAATATGTACAAGACGTTAAAGAGAACCCCTAGAGACAGCAATGAGTATAACATTCTCAAAGTAAACTTGCAGACTTACAAGAAAATTTTACAAACAAATATCAATAACGCAAAAAAACGCTATTATGAGACATGTTTTGATAAATACAAACATGATATAAAAAGTACTTGGTCGACAATTAACGAAATTTTAAATAGAATGAAAAAGAAAAGAAATTTCCCAAATGCATTTAACATAGATGGTAACATCAATACTGACAAACAGGAAACTTCCGATGAATTTAATAAATACTTCATAAAGATAGGACCCAAATTAGCTTCAAAAATTAATGTACCTAATGATAAAAACTTTGTGGAATACCTAACAAATCCAACTCAAAACAAACTTCGGTTTCAAAGTGTGACAGATGAAAAGATACTAAGTATAATAAATTCTCTTAAACCTAAAAACAGTTGTGGTCATGAGAATATATCAGTTAATTTATTAAAGTTTATAAAAATAGAAACATATAAAGCAATAACAATCACAATAAACCAAATGATAAGAACAGGAATCTTTCCAGACTTACTGAAAATTGCTAAAGTCATACCTATTCATAAAAAGAATGATACTAAAGTCTTTGAAAACTATAGGCCTATTTCTGCTCTTCCGGCGATTTCAAAAATATTTGAACGGGTCATTTTCGAGCAGACTCATCACTATTTCAAAACAAATAAACTCTATTATCCAAGTCAATATGGTTTTAGAGAATGCCATTCGACTGAACTAGCGTCATATGAACTTATTGACAGAATATTAAATGAAATGGACAAAGGAGACGTACCTATAAACATTTACATGGATTTATCGAAGGCATTTGATACCTTAGACCATAAAATCCTATTACAAAAACTACACTATTATGGAATAAAGGACACAAGTCTGAAATTGTTTGGAAGTTATCTAAATAATAGGAAACAATTTGTGAGGATTGATGATGTGCAGTCTCGCTTATTAGATATAACGACAGGGGTACCCCAAGGTTCAATCTTAGGTCCACTTTTGTTCATAATTTACATAAATGATATAACAGTGGCATCAAATTTATTTAAATTTATTATATATGCTGACGATACCACACTATGTAGTTCTATAAATTTACTGAAAAAAACAAGATCAAAACAGTGATTTTTCTCAAAGCATTAATGTAGAGCTTGATAGAGTAAGTACATGGTTGAAGGTAAACAAGTTATCTCTGAATATAACGAAAACAAAATTTATGTTATTCTATAAGCCTTTAAAGAAAGTTTCTATTCCTTCTCTTGAAATAGATAAGGTAAAAATTGACTGTGTGGATGAATTTAATTTCTTGGGTTTAACATTAGATAAAAACATGAATTGGGATAAACACATACAGAAGATTTCTACCAAAATCTCCCAGAAAGTAGGCATTTTAAACTAGCTAAAAAGTTTCCTTTCAATCAAAGTCCTCTTAATCCTATATAACTCATTCATACTTCCACATTTTAATTATTGTCTTCTTGCATGGGGATACAAAGTAGATAGACTTTTCTCTATTCAAAAACGTGCAGTGCGTATCATAAATAAGGCTGATTTTAATGCCCATTCAGAACCAATATTTAAAGGTTTGAAGTTACTAAAACTTCAAGACATATATAAACTACAGCTCCTAAAATTTCATTACAAATTAAAAAACGAGACATTGCCAGTTTACTTTAGAAACTTTCCACTTTTTCAAAACTCAAGTATACATGATTATAACACAAGAGGAAGGGGCAACATATTTATAACTAGAACTTCTCGTATCTATGTGGATCAGTGTATAAGGCATCAATTGATTCATAATCTAAATGACACACCAGATATGATTAAAGATAAGGTTAGTACACACAGTATCCAAGGGTTTTCAAACTATATAAAAATTTATTATCTTGAAAAATATGAAAATGAATGTTTGTTAAATTTGTAATTCTGTAAGGTGATTTTTTTTAAAGCGGAGTGATTTAAACACACAAACTAAAGACCCAAATAGCATGTTCTTTCAAAAATTTAAATGATAATATATATTACATCAGCTGATATAGACTTTCAACGAAAATTATCTGCATAAAGATAAATTAAGAGAAATTAAAATGTGGGTGGCTTGTGTGATAGCGGTCATTATTTGACCTTAACACAAGTCTCCCAAAGCAGTATATGTATATTGTGATATATCTCAAATATGTTTATGTATAATTTGACTATTTCTGTATCTTGATGCAATATATGTATTCTGATTTGAATAAAAAGATTCCTGATTCCTGATTCTTGTAGTTGGCGCACGTCAAGCATGTAGTTTTCAAATGACCCAATTACTGGATCCTGCGTTACAGTTATTCATACGCAAAGTCTTGTTTGATGAAATGAATTTTGAAACTGTTTTTAATTGTCTTTTTTTTTCTGTATTTAACGATGAAAATAAAATTACAGCTATAATTACTGGATAAAAGTAAAACCAGCCGCGTGGAGGGGACTCGTCAGCAGACTGGCCTCGTTCCCGCGGCGGATCACTCCTCGTGCAAGTGCTCGGAGTGATCCGCCGGGGGAACGAGGCCAGTCTGCTGACTCGTCTCCTCCACTTGGCTGGTTTTACTATTGTACCTACCATATACACTACATGTAGTATGTACGCCCCTCACCATGCAAGCAGAGCTGTCCTCAGTCATGGAGATGTATCTGAAGACTCGGTATAATGTGATGTTGGGTCACATCTTTTTGGATATATTGAGCCCTCCTCCTTGTGGTGAAAAAGCATGACTAGCAATAATTATGCATGTAGGCCTACAAGTCTGGGGTGCAGACTTTGCCGTGTTCAAGTTTGATCAACCAGCCATGTCCTTTTGCAAGACCACTACAATGTACATGTGGGCCTTATATATATGCGAGTGGTTTGTTAAATTGTAGACAGCTGTGTGCTGCTCTACCCTAAGGCCGGCCCAGGCCATACTAATTTGAGGATCTTCCGATTGCTGATCCTCCTTATTTTCAATACATTTCAATCCCATCTGTGTTGCGTAATATACATGTAGGCTATGTCACTAGGTCCCTTGGCTTGGGTAAAATCTATCGACACTACAAATCTCAATCATGTCTTAATAGGCTTAACATTTATTAATCAAGATATCGGAAGATCCGCAAATAAGTCTGTGTGCGCTGAGCCTCCTTGACACTGCATGAGGTAGGCCTAGGCGTATTGCGCTGATAGGGCCTACGTTTGGGCGTAGGTGACGCACTGACGGACAGGTACATGTAGGCCTATGCATTCGTAAAAATTCTGGATAAAGAAGAGTATCAATGAGTACATGCAGTATAGTGTTGCCGGATATAGATTTAAAACATAAAACAATCATTAAATGAAAAATTACGCTATAGAAGGTAATATGTTCATGTAAATAAATGTGTTGTAGGCCTACGCTACACTTTCTGTATGCTTTTTAAATCCTCATTGTGCCTAATGTGACATGACATTGTATTCTCTAGGTGTTTAATGTGGACTGAAACTTATTTTTGTGTACAAACAGCGTGCCTTCATTTTCATTTTCCCCTTCAAAATTTGTTCCACGTTAACCAGCTTAACAGATCAAATGTTTTCAACGCGAGATTGTTCTCTTCCTCAACAAGATTTTCGGAACACTAAAAGTATGAACTTATCATTGACTGGCTCTTATTTAGCCATTGTTACACTTTAGTAGTCCACAAGCGTCAACAACCATACGTTCAATGTGACTTATTGATGTATTTTAGTGAGATTACAGTTATGTTTAGGACTGTTAGAAAGTAAAGTGAAAGATGAATCAAGTTATTGGAGTGTATGTTCCCGCATATAATGTCTCCTAACAGGGACGTGCTATAGTCAGAATAGCAGGTCCCTGCTCCTAGTAATTCCTTCTATCCTGTACTTATGACAGCTATAGATATGCCTACATGTATTATTTACAAGCAAATTTCAGAACCCAAATTCCCTGAATGATAAATGGCTCAACGAATGTTTGATCCACGTGAATACACATACTGACTTTCGTTCATTACCGTTGGAGAGAGAAAACGAAAGAAAGAAGCAAGGAAAGAGACAGACAAAGAAAGAAAGTTATATTGTATCCCATCAAATTATATGGCTACTAGAGAAATCAAAATGAGAAAAATTTTGAAATTTTAAGAAACATCATGTTTGCGCGAAATTAAGCACGCGCGAAAATTTTTAGAACTACCGCATGTCTAATTTACTTACACGTGGTCATGAGTTTTTGACAAAACTCATGCTTAAGTTTCCATTTTAAATCTCTAATGTTCCTTCTGCAAGTGACGAAGTATTGTTTTTCACTGCAAGAATTTTCAGTTTCTGCGTTTTCTGTCAAAAGCAAATGCATATCTGTTAGCTATTATTTTCTCGAGTCCATGTGATTTTTTAAATCTTTGGAACAGAAATTTTAGGGGCGAAGACTTCAGTGACAATACTATGGTATAAATCAAATAGCAAGGTTTCTTTCAAATTCAATATATGTTGATAATGGTTGATAACATGGAATAAGAAGTATAATGACATTTCTATCTATCCCTGCTTTGAAGATATTCAAGATTTATTCAACATTTAAACACCGCTTCTCCTGCACACAAAAAGACAAAGTCATTTGTTTAGAGATATCATCATGCCATATTTGGAGTGTGTAGATATTAAACTTTCCAAAAAACACCTGCAAAAAGTTACTAAGAGAAAGAGGGGGGGAGAAAGAAAGAAAAAGAGAAAAGAGGAAGAAAGAAGGAAAGAAGGAATGAAAGAAAGAAAGAAAGAAAGAAAGAAAGAAAGAAAAAGAAAGAAAGAAAGAAAGATAAGCTTCTTAGAAAAACAGTAAATATTTCTAGACCTTTATATTCAAACAATACAAAATTAATATATTTTAAGTCAAATAAATTTGGGGGGTCTTGTTTTGTTTTTTTGTCTGTTTGATTTTGTTTTGTGTATTTTTACCTTTATTCTTAGCATGCGGCGTAGGTAGACCTGTGCACTGAATCGACTTTGTTCGTAATATAAGGCATGAGCAAAACTGTGAGATGTACAATGGCATTCCGTGTTTTTTCATACGTGTGTATTATATTTCAAATGTGAAGCGGGAGGACAGACAAACAACGGAAAACGAAATTTATCAGAGGTTGGAAATATATGCATATTTTTGGATTTGTCATTACTTCCAGTGGGAGTGTTTGCTAGTTTTCATACTGCTGCCAAGTTAAAACACCAATGAGATACGTTGATAGTTGCCATGTGACTTAATACATTAACAATTGAGACAATAAATCAAATTTTACCGCTAAGAAATGGCGCTCTTCACGAAGGATACAATTTTTCTCTTTAGTTGCCAAGCAGGACCGAAGAGAGCGCACATGATGGACCAGGGATCTGAGGTGAATGGTAAGTTTTCAATTTGCAAAAGGAAGAATGATGTGATTGCTGTTTTGTGTTACATTACATTTCAAGGGACACTACTCCCGGACACTACTTTAAGAAATAATATGAAACTGTAATAATAAGGCTTTGCACTATTTTGTGGGCTTTACAAAAACAAACGATAATTTGTATGACGAAGGATATCTTTGAGAAGTCATCGTACAAAATATACCACACTTGGACCATTTTGAATGGTCTGTGTTTGAGTATTTCGATGGTCTGTAGTATTTGCGTAGTATTGGGAAATATTAACACTTTATACTGAGAGTAACCCCTTCGTTAACTGCAGATGTATATCAACGTCTACGAAACGGCAAAGGCCTTTACAATTTATAATCAGGCTGAAATCTACTTAGCCGATACTACAGTATTGTTGGACATCCAGTCTTACACTACAGCAATGCCTTCTTTGTCTTGACATTATTATCATTATTTTTTTTTTACGGGACACTTTCGAAGACAAGCTTGAACTATATTAAAGTACTTTTATATTTGGGTATTTATCAAAACGTTCAGATGCGTTCTTTGGTAACTATTAAAATCAGTGGCAGCAAAAAGTGTAAATACGTACTTAACTTGCTTGATATCATATATTGGACAGGTCAGGTGAGTTTGAAGTAATGTAAGCTACAGAGTCACCCTTTGAGATTCCAGGGCATGGCTTAACATTTCTATCAGTATCCCCACGTACGTTACAGGTCACAGCATCTATATATACGTTTGAAGTGTGATGCAGGTCGTGAGGGTAAAAGCTTTCCTAGTTGTGGAAAAAATTCATTGTCCTGCGGGTGTTCATACCTTCATAGTATTGATTGTTCCTTTGTCGACCACTAGATGGGGACTCTTCATGTGGTTGGATCAGCCCATTCAGGAGGCCGCTGCGGCGTTCCGTTATTTTTGGCGGGACGAAAAAAGTAGAACAATTTTGCCTTGATACAAGCAGGCAAATGCTATGGGATTCCCCTGTTCCAAATCACAAACAATACGCAGCTTATATCGGCACTGTTCTTGATATGAGATTTTAAACGAATAAGAGTTAGACGGTGCATACGGTACCCAACACAGATGATGAACTCTATGGCAATAAACTTCCTGTGGACACAGCTTAAATTCACATGAACATGAGCAGAAACAGATTTTAGTATTCATTGTATCATAAAAGGTACATCCAGTAGAACATAGGCGTAGGAAACGGTGGGGCAGGTGGGGCGATTGCCCCACAACTTTCAAATCTGGAGGGGCAGAAGTATCATTTCGCCCCTCCACTTTTTAGTGTCAGTTTAGAATTAAATCATGAAGTCACGTAGCTATATTCATCTAATGTAACAAAATTTTACTCTGAGAGCAAGCCCTGCCTACTTCTTGATCCTTCTTGCCTATCTATGCTCGTTTATTCCTCAGTAATGACATTTATGTAGCATGGACCTATTAATGTCTGAATATAGCCCCTAGCTACCCGTGGCATCTGACCAGTCAAGACCTATGGGTTTACAATTGAAGACTTTTAATTGAGGTGTCGTAAGGTTTCAAGCAAATCAGCTGTCACAAATTGATTAGAGGTCATCAAAAGCTCACCATGCTTTACTACATATTATCATAAAATGTTAAAGTGACATTACCAGTGATTTTATGAAACAAAAGGAATAAGTTTAACAATTAATTCAAGCTGACAGGGAATTTCTCATGGAAAGACTAAAGTTATAGGTCAGAACTAGGTGCATGCCTAGAAATAATCTATGAACTGTGTTATTAACTGTAGGCCTATATGCATAAGTAGCATTAATAATACATTAATGGTAGTTACTACCTGTGTCTCAAGGATAGAATGCTCAACCTGATTTTCGAGAAGAGTGGGCCTGCATGCTATGGCTGGGTGATATTGATAACTGACTGCATGCTAACACTTTGTGTAACACTCAGCATTGTGTTCTGTAGGAGCTTTATGGGACAGAATATTAAATGTAACAAGATTGATTTGAAGTTGTTAAATAGCATTGCTTTGTTTATATCGTGTGAAATTTTAAACCTTATAAGAACTTTTAACTTCTGTTTGGTGCAAAATCCAAATGCATGCATAAATATTTTTTCAACCTACTAAGTATAGACTGAATGTGTTTGCAATAATACATGAATAAAACATGCAACGCATATATATAATGCCTATTTGATACATTATTACAATAAATAACCCTGAGTTTGTGAGCTGTTCCCCTATATAAAAAGGGTTTGTTTCAGCTCCAAAACGCGCCGGAAACCACCATTTTATGTCTCATTTTTCAAAAAATTTTCTCAGGGAGGGGGAACATCCCCCTCCCAAACCTACCCCCCACTTGGTCGCTTCGCTCCCTCGTCAAGTTTCGCCCCACCACTCTTAATTAGCTTCCTACGCCTATGTAGAAAATGTTTCATATGATAATAGCATATACGTAATCAACAGTGGTAAGTTGTGGTTGTCCTCAAAGATTGAAAATAACTTTCTTCCATCTCCAATCAATCAAAAATATGCTTGATATGGTTTATCCAACAAAATTTCCCATTTTTTGATTGTACATATTTTAGAAGATAATTATAGAGCATAAAAGAATCCTGGTTACTACAGTTTCAATATTTAACCCATTTAAGAACAAGATTCATTGGCAAAGGAAACCTTGAAACATTTGCCCAGACAGCAGCACTGATAGTGTGGGGGCATATGGAGTCCCGTGGGCTTTTGATGAAGATTTTATAAAACCTACTCAGAGATGTTAAATACATCTGAAATAACAGAAAAAAACATGTTGGCACTTTGCCAACCTGTTAGATTCAAAATGGCCGCCATTTTTCAAAATGGCTGCCAAATTTCCAATTTTTGTCCAATTGCAGGTCCCTTAAAGGTCCTTGCAGTATAAAGCACCTTATTTGGGTTTTTTTTTCATAACTCCCGCCTATAAAGTTGTATTTTTATCTTCAAATTGAATCTCAGTCAATTTAGGCTCATATTTGTCTTAGAAGTATCAAATCATTGGATCAAAAGAATGTAAACCGAACCGAGATAAAAGACTTTATTTTGAAACAATATTATGACACCAGTATATTATTACAATAAAGGGCATCATCACCTCCCTTACCAAGTTCATACCTGTGTGACTGGGGGACTTATTTTAAATTATTATCATTCTCACCTTCATCATTGTCACTCTCATATTGTGAGTTTACATTGGAACAGTATTATGAAACAAGTGAATTGCTACAATAAATGGCATCATCACCTCCATTATATAGTTCATATTTGTATGATTAGGATAATTATTTTAACTATCATCATTGTCACTCTCATATTGTAAGTTAACATTGAAACAATATTATATATGACACATTAAAGTGTATTGCTACAATAAATGACATCATCACCTCCATTACCCAGTTCATATTTGTATGATTAGGATAACTATTATAACTACCATCGTTCTCATATTTATCATTGTCAAACTCTCGTATGGTGAGTAAACTTTGAAACTACACTATGACACATTAAAGTGAGTTGCTACATTAAATGACATGGTCATCTCCATTACCAAGTTTATACTTGTGTGATTAAGATAGCTATTTTAACTACCATCGTTCTCATCTTCATCATTGTCAGTCTCATATTGTGAGTTGTGGTGTCCAGCTGGTGCCTATCCTACACAGTGGAAGCTGGCCGTATCTGGTGATTGCCATATACAGTGGCAGTCTGCCATAGCAGTTGGTTTGTTCAGTTGGACGATGAAGATGAAAGCAGTTCATCATAATTCCAGAGTCATCAATATGTTGGATCTACTTTTGGTACTTCATCCAAAATCTATCATTTATGCCAGTTGAGCCACAGGCAAAAAGTTCACCAAGATCAAACTGTAGTACACAAGTGATATGTGAACTGTTCTACATGTGCTGTACATGGCAATGACCAGCTAGTAGGATAAGCTGAGATGCACCTTGCATTATTATTAGGTGGGATCAATGTACTGGGTTGAGGGTGGGGGGAAACCTTATGACCAAATTTAGTAAATTTCATCTTCTAAAGACATAAATTCTGACTACAAGAGTTTCCATTCTGTTAGATACTGCCCAGATTTGATATTTTTCTAGTGGTTACCTGGGTGTTTAACCCACTCTGGCTGAGAATAGGCTAATAGAGTTGGTATTTTTTACATTCGGAACATAAAATACTGGAGGGTATTGTCATCCCCTACATCGTCCGTCCCTCTGTTCATCCGTCTTGTCAATGTTACCTTGATATTTCCAAAAATATTCACCATATTTGTACCACATTTTTATCGGAGATGCAACTTGTAATGGACCAGTTTGCTATTGAAAACTAGCATCCTCTTATTATTTTTGAACTTTCAATCAAACTTTTAAAGAATTTATTTCAAGGCCGTCTGAGGGGTACACAAGGGGACGATGTTACCATATTATCTCCAAAGATATTCACCATAGCTTTACTTAACATAACAGGCTTCCTCTGATTATTTCTTAACTTTTTATGAAACTTTTAAAGTATTTATTTGAAGGCCGTCTGAGTGGCGTCAAACCAGACGATGTTACCGCGATATCTCAAACAATTTTCATCGCACCTTTACCAAATTTTTGTCGGGGATGCATCTTCTGATGGACCAGGTTCCTATTAAAAACTAGCATCCTCTTGGTATTTATAAACTTTGTATGAAACTTTAAAGTATGTATTTCAAGGCCGTCTGAGTGGCGCACAAAGAGACAATGTTACCATAATACCTCAGCAAGGATCTATCGCAGCTGCATCAAATTTTCATCAGAGATTGCTAAAAATAATGATAAATTGAATATTCGTAGAAAAAAAATTGATGGTGAAAGGTTTGGGGAGAGAAGAAAATTAATGTCTGTTTAGTTTTATGGTTGAATTTTTAATCATTGACCGAGAGCGTGAAATGAATCAAGGCAGATTCAGATAATGTACAAAACCAGTGTATTTATGAACATTATAATTTTCTGTTGTCAATAATTAATTATTAAAAAAGCATATTTCATTAGAGATGCACATTATAAAGAACTATGTTCCTATTGAAAACCAGCTTCCTCTCATTATTTTGAAACTTGTTATAAAACTTTTGAAGTATTTATTTGACGCTCTCTGATCATTCAGATTCAGATTCTTTTATTCGACAATAAATTCAATACATTTCAATTGTCAGGTAATAATGACAGAAATATAAATAAACAAATGCAAGACAAAAAATAGGAGAAATAGTACATTATAACTACAGATAACAGATAGTCAGGATGACCCAGCTAAGGATGAAAACATCTGCTGTCGCATGGGCCACCTGAATAAATTTACTTGGTAAGGTAGCACCTTGCTTCAGAACAAAGCAGCACCACATGTGTGTTAGGACAGTTGGACTGACTGAGACAAAGATAACATAATTACATACAAATATACTTTATCAATCCTCATTACAAACAAAGCAATTTGGAATAGTACAGGTTTCAGAGTATTGGTCTATGTAGAGTCTTTTAACATATTGAGAGAGAGAGAGAGAGAGAGAGAGAGAGAGAGAGAGAGAGAGAGAGAGAGAATGAGAGAGATGGACAATGTTACCATAATATCTCAAGAATGATTCATCACAGCTTCATCAAATTTTTGGTGCAGTTACACCGTATTATGACACCTGCAAAGTCTAAAAAAAAATGCAGAATTTGGGAGAAAATACGTTGTGTGCGCCGAGGGTAATTCTTATCTGAACGCTATATTTTCTTTTTATGAGGTGGGCACTAAGCACCTATTCCATGCTTTGAAAAGCTGTAAATTCATGGGGCATATTATCTCTGTCAAGCTCTCATCTATAATTGTTATTCAAAATGTTTTCTGTGGACAAACTTTAATTTAAGACATGAAAGGAGCTTACTTTCTATATAGTTGGCCACTTTTAGTGCAATTAAAGGACTAAACCCCAGAATTAATGGGGTTAATCAAGAATATCTAGAGGCCTTGCTACAGTCATTGTGCAAAAAAGTCTTTGCAAATAAATGTGCTTGGATTATGGCAAGAATGTGTTCAGTCTTTCAATATTAATGAAGACTCAGCAAGTAATCTAAAAGCACTTCGGACACTATTTTTCCAAGCAGTTAGCTAATGCAGATCCACCCATCAGTATGCTAGCACCATGCATTAGTCCACCACTTTAGCTACTGTACATTCTGTCAACACACCAATACTACAATACAGACCTGCACAATACATTCAAACAATGGGTAAGTTATAATAGGGAACAGTGATTTGAACTGATGACCTTTGATCAGATGAGGAAAAAGTATTGATCTAGAATAAAAGGGTTATGAGAGATATAGTTAAATATCAACAAGTTTTGATGCATAGATTATGTGCATGCATTTTTAGCATATCAACCATCTTGAAATTCGGTTGGTAACAACTGGTGTTAAGTTTCAAAATTGGAAACCATGACACAATGTTGTTACATGGTTGGAGTATGATATAGAACTCTTAGATAATTTTAGTTGGAGAATATTGGTTCTTCATGTAAACTGACATTGTGGGGGGGGGGGGTGGAGTGGGAGTGGCGGTGGAGCAGCCATTTTGAGGAAATTGTGGCTATCTTGAATTGTGATAACTACAGTGCTATACATACCCTCATTGATGCCAGTAAATACCAAAATAAAGGCCAAATTTAAATCAACTATTTTAGCACTAAACATTTATAAGAAACATGGAAAATATAGATAAAATTTTTCAGATATTTTAAATTTTGGTGTCTAATAATGTTCAGGTTTAAGGTAAAAGACATGAATAATGTTCCTGGATGACAAAAGGTTATAATTTGATTCTTAGATCTATTAAATCGAACATTTCGGACGCATTATGTAACATAAAATATCATTATGTTTGGGGTTTGGCGGCCATTTTGGAAAATGGCGGCCATTTTAAATCTAACAGGTTGGCAAAGTGCCAACATGGTTTTTTATGTTCCTTAGGGTATAAATAACATTTCTGAATAGGTGGCATAAAATCTTCATCAAAATCCCACGGGACTTAAAATCATGATATATGCTCCCACACTAGGATAGCCTTATTATTAAAGCAAAATTGTCAACATTTATGAAGGAGAAAACTTAATTAAGTCTTAAGTCATTAGTATGGCAGCATGTGTGAATAGGTTTGAAAACCCCTTCCCCACAAAAGCGGGATAGGCAAGATGACATACAACATGACCAGTCGATATTGTTAATGTATTACTGGGACCGCAATATATTGAATTTTAGGCAAGCTGCAGCAAATATGTGATCAGGAAGTAGATTTTAATTACATTGCTTCCTGTTTGCTTGCAGTGGGAATTTAATGAATATGGGACAACATAAGAGCATAAAGAAAAAAAAGTCAGTCAAAAGACGGAAAATTGCCAAAAGATTGTTAGGAAAGGATCATCAAAAAGATTTGAAGATTTCAGGATATCAGGACCCTGCGAACAATCAGAAATGCCGCCCTTGCCAGCAGAATCATAATAATTCTGATAGCTCATTAACATTTGTCAGTCGTGGCAAATCATCAAGCATTACATCTTCTAACACGAGCCGGCCACCATTTGCTGACTCGGATGAGTTTGCATCGATGCCAAGTACAGAGATTAAAAGAATCATTGCCATAGAAAATTGGAAAAAGTTGCCACAGAATGACCCATGATATACTGGATTAGCAGAATATTTATTTCACAAGAAACGCATTGAGAGCATACAAAACCGCACAAGCCTTAAGGTGAGCAAAATACTGCAATTTTCACATCATAAAGTGCTTATTATAAAATATGTTGAACAAGTTGGTTGCATCACTTAATTATATATAAACCATCATAAGATGTGATTTATTAAAAAAAAAGCTAATAAAAAGCTTAGGAACAAATCAGTAGACATCCATATATAGGGCACAATATTGACCACGCAGGAGAAAATACATTTAGATAAAATAACTGATTATTATTTAGCTATCCCCAAAAAGAATAAATAAGACATGCAAATAAAAAAACGCAACTTTGCTCTCTGGTATCAGAAGAATTGTCTCTTTTCATTGACATTAGAGGAAAACAAACACACTATTGCGGATTTTCTATGCCACATATTTTCGTGAAGATTATATATCATGGTAAGTCGCATAAAAGTATATTAAAAGTGAATTAATGCTATAATATTCATGATGTTTTGATTTTTTTTTTATCGTATATTACTCTTCTATATGAGAATATGGGCACGAGAAGTGTTGTGATATATAAGCCTACGTTCAAAGTAGATTGACCGGTTCGACCATATTTTACTGCCAATGGATTAGAAACTCACAGTGCAACATTTTCAAATCAATGTTCAGTTTGGGGCACTCATATGTCTCTTTATGTAGAATATCGGCATCCCTTGATCTGGCAACATCTGGATGCATTGCATTGTAGGGAAGTGTGCCTTAAATATGAAAAGCGGAACAGAAAAAAGTCGTTCGTATGTAAGTGAATGAAGCAGGACACAAGATCTATAGAAATTCTGCCCTTTGTGAAAAAAAGAACATTCTACGAACGTCGTCCTTCTGTGTCTTGGAAAAGGCGCCAAGGCGTGTACGTGTAGTCCGACATAGCTTTTAATGGTGCTTTGGGTCCCGCAAAGATTGTGTAACAAATAGCCTTCAATACTTTCGACACAAACTGAAATATCCTTGGAAGTTTGAGAGCATATGATTTTCAATATTGAAAGCCACATATTCCTAAGAAATTTTATGTCTGAAACTACACTACTAAGTTGTATCCGAAACATGCTGAGTCATGAGGTACCGGTAGTAGATATCTCTGCATGGACAAAGTTGCATGAATGTTGCTGGTAATTGTAAATTAAAGCGAACAACATTTGTCAAAATATTATAATGTAGTTTCAAAATTTGTCGCACAATGAGCTGAGCGTATGCATATGGAGTAAGAAATACACTCAGATATGTTTGAAGAATAGCTCTATAAAGTGCCTCTTGTATTGATGATTATGGAGCTGATAATAATGAAAACAATAAAAATAATATGGCAGCAAAATGCGTGATCAGTTTGGCGAGGCTTAAAAATTCTCTAAAACATTTGCACGGAAACGAAGATTAAGTTATTGGTTCCAAGGAAAAGGTTAGTTATATACCAGAGTGAGAGTTCCCGCTACTTCACGATCAGATTTGTGATATTAATACAGTGCCATGTGAATATGGAGGTTTCAAAGTCCTTTTACATCAGATCTACACCATTCAAATACCCTGGAAAATTTACAGATAAATTCCTTCTTTTACAGATCTTTTCTGTAAGTTGTGCAGAAGAAAAATGCGAAAATGTTTCTAACTCAAAAAATGCCTGTACATAAAGTCTTGCCTTTTTGTAACGAGGTGTTATGATTAAAAATATGCAAATTAGGGCTTATTAAAGTTTAATATCATCAATATCTTATATGCTATAATAGATGTAATGCTAAATGTATGTTTACATTGACGGTCAAAGGTCGTTTTCAGGGTCATGTCAAGGTCAAAGGTAAATTTAAGGCCAGGATGTCATTTTAAAGTTCAAAGGTCTCTCTTGAGGTAGAGGTCATCTCAAGGTCGAAGGTCAATTTCAATGTTGGCTGTCCAAGCAAGATTTCAGCCCCTATATCAACTGTACTTGTTATTTACTTGCCCCATTATCCACTGAAGAACTCTGTGCATCCCAGATTCCAGTATGATTTATCAGTCTACATCCCTTGATGAGCCCACATCTGGTTGCAGTGCATTGTAGGGCAGTGTGGCTTAAAGGCAAACCATCTATGCAAGGCGTTTACACTCTACGAAAGGGTGGCTATCAGGGAGAGATCCCTATGTTGGATGTTTACACTGTAGGAAAGGGTGGCTGTCAGAGCGAAATGCCTATGCCTTTGTTTACACTGTAGGAAGGGAGGCTATCAGGGAGAGATCCTATGTTGGATGTTTACACCAAAGGAAAAGGTGGCTGTCAGGGCGAGATCCCGAGGTTGGATGTTTACATGGCAGGAAAGGGTGGCTGTCAGGGTAAGATCCCTATGGCCACTGTTTACACTATAGGAAAGGGTGACTGTCAGGATGAGATCCCTATGCCCCGGTGTATATATTACAGGAAAGGGTGGCTGTCAGGGCGAGATCCCTACGCCTGCAGTTGCACTGTAGGAAAGGGTGGCTATCAGGGCGAGATCCCTCATTGGCCACCAGAGGTCTTTCTGGGACGGTAACTGTGAGATTGAAAGAAAGCAAAGACAGCAGGCCACTATTATGATTTTGTTTATATGGATACCATGGTACAAACGTCAACTCCGTATTTCTTATATTTGCTACTTTTCTATACAGCAAGAGCCCGAAGTTCTAACTGGAATACAGCAATTGACCAGGTAATGTCTGCAGATTACAAGTTAGGTGCTTCACTTATGTGTCAAGTATACTGCTGAAGAGTTGGATAGAATTTTGTAATTTTGGCTCTGGTTATTAAGCTAGATAAGCGAAATAAGTTAAAATGTAAAGAAAAAAATCCTTTTTCTTCATGGTGCAGGGCGAGATCAGATGTTGACCGGTATATCAAAAGATGAACTTCAAAGCTTAATAGAAAAGGCAGTGCAGGTAAGCCCTGCATTTCAAAGACAAAGACAAGAGAAGGATGAGACGGAAAAGAGGAGAAAAATCCAGGTATGACGAACATAATGAGATGTATTAAGTTGCCTGCACCTCATACTGTACTAGTGCATGATGGGAGCCGAAAGGGAATTTCTTGGCCGGTTAGCTGCTGATAGCTGACGGCTATAGCTGTTTAGCCGTTTACAAAACAATGAAAGACAAAGAATACACACAAGTGCCAAATGGCACTCCAAAGTTAAAATTTAACACATTTCCACGGTCCTAATTTATCAAGGCCAGTGGCGGATTATGCATAGCATGCTAAAATACTAACACGATCAATTTAACAATTTAAATACTTGTTTGCCTTGTAGTGCAACCTATTGCAAGCTATGTTTTTACTGAAACTTTGGCTATCCCCACATCAATAGATAGGCCTAACACTTGATAGTCCCCTGAAGCAGGGTTTCCTCCTAGACAGATCATTACACTTAAGAGTACTTAATGGTCATTCAGGGTACATAAACAGTTTTCATTCTTACTTTACTCATTTTATATTGCCCAGTGTTGACGCTACATAGCTCAACCACATACTACTTACAGTATTGTTACGAACGTTTTTAATGTGTAGTGTTAATGCTGTAATTGTTGTTTCTTGCCTTAATTTGAAATAGTTCTAACACAACTTGATCATATTTATCTTTCCGTCAATATAAATGCATGGTAATTTCTACTTTAGGCCGAAATACACGATGCGGCGAAAAGCCTACAGGAGAGGGAAGGAAATCCACAGAAGTGGAATTTCGAGGAACAGTTAATAACTCTTTACTTAAATGTAATTTTGTTGCCATTACAATCAGGTTTGTCGTGTCAAACATCGATTTAGTGCCATCATGTTATTCAGAGTTGCCACATGCCTGGTCCTCACAGCCCTCTCAGTAGTGTTTCTCTCTGTGACCACCAGGTAGTGCTATGGCACGGCGGTTTGAGTTTTGCTTCTCTGCTGGTGAAGTGTTGCCAGTTTTCAAGGGTGTGAAAGTTGTTGTGTAATGAAATGAATTGTTTTTAAATAAGGTAAATTTAACATCTTTTACAAGTACGCTGTGGCAAAAGGAAGTTCAAAAAATGAGTAACAAGTTAGTATTGTTTAATTTGGAGTTGTTTCCTGGTCCTCATCCCTCACTCAATCATGTTCTCTCTCTGACAGCCACGTGGGGGCAGCACCAATGTGCTGTTAACTTGGCACTGGCAAAGCCAGGTGCTAAGAGGAATGCCGTCTTAAGCTCGCTCTTCTGCTTGAGTTTTTATTATTTTACCCATAAACATATACATATTCTTGTTGGTCAAGACATGTAGATTGAATTTGAACCAGGAAAAATAATACAAATTATTTTATTTAGCGAAAAAAAAGCCATTTTATGGAAGGGTCCGATTTGGACATTAACAATTGTGTTCTCAATTTTCTCAAAAACGGATGAATGAATTGCCTCCATAGCAGACCCTAGATTCGCTAACGTTTCAGATGCTGCACCCGCTCGGGCGGGCGCAGCATCGGAAACATTAGAGTCTAGGGTTTGCTATGGAGGCAAATGAATGAATTTTCACTAAATAAAAAGTATTCAAAAGCTAAGAGACTAACTTAGGTGAGGTTTCTTGGGTTTTTAGATATGTTGGTTATTCATATTGTTTTGCAAGCGCTAAACATGATTAACCATTAATCTTCCAGAGGATCACATTCAATATTCGATTACAATTTATCTATTGCATTTATGGAACAGATGAAAAAAAAACCTGGGCATGACTATGAAGTTTCACTGTGCAAAATATCAAGCTTCCAAGTCCGATATTTTTCAAAAATTTTGAGAAAAATTTCCAAAATGGACACTTCTATAAAATGTCCGTTTATCATCCAAAATATACAATATTATATTTTTCTTGGTGTATATTTAATCTACATGTCTTGACCAACAAGCATATGTATAGTTTTATGGGTCAAATAAGAAAAACCTAGGCAGGAGAGTAAGCTCAAGACGGCAGTCCTCTCAGCACGGGGCTTTGACTGTGCCAGCTTAAGGGTTTGTTACCTGTGCGGTTGCCCGACTGCGTGGGTATAAAGTTATGGGTTACGAAATGGATTTTTCGGAGATTATTTAGAGTTTCAATGTTATTATTATTATTCATGAATCAAGTAAAAATCAAGTTTTTTATGCCCTCACCAGTAACCTTGAGGGGGCATATAAATTTGCCCTGATCCATCCGTCCGTCCGACATTAAAACTGTCAGATTTGTGTCGCGCGTATCTCAAAAGCATATGAGGTACAACCATGAAACTTTGTGGAAGAATTCATCAATATGAAAGTGTGTACATGGAGTTTTGTTTGTCTCTTGGATAAATTATATTGTGTTAATCAATCATTGATTAACTTAGGCAAAATGTTGATGTCAGGTTAAACTTGTCAGCAGTTACTCAGTTCTCCTCTTTGTGCCATTTTGGTAATGTTATATTGTATCTAATTTCAGTTTCTTTAGATTGTATTTAATCCTCAAGAAATGAATGATTGCTTTTGTAAACTTGTACCAATATGTAGTGTTAAGTATCCAGCTTGTATCACTGACAGAGTTCTAATCGCCCTGCGACACCTGTTAGCAAAAAGATTAAACCAATTAAGCAAAATTCTACATCTTTGTACATGCTCAGGGACATTCCTGGTGTACCTAAAGGCATAATGTTTTACTGTTTCCAGTTATGACTCGCAGAACAACAAAAACGTGAACCAGGAAATCAGGGTGGTCCTGGCCAACAGGATCGGGATGATGCCGATGAAAGTTGTAAAGAGTGAGTCTCATTATTTGACAATTACCAGCCGAAGGAAAACGTACTTTTAAAAACAAATGCATTAATTCAACATCGATGGAAACACACAATGCATGAATGGGAACCTATGTATTATGTGTGCATTGTGCGTGAATTACGCCAAAGTTCTAAATGTTGTACAACTACATATGATTACCGGTGGTAGGCTTGGACGACATTAAATATTAGATAGTGTTGTTACCATATCCAATGCGTGTTCCTTATTAAACAATTCCATGTTAAATCAGACAAGAGGCTATGGTTGTTCGTATAAATAAGTTTTATTAAATACATTCCTAGGTGAACTTGCGTCCAAAGAGCCCAACTGTACATCCAAAGGTCCGGCGGGCAAGAAAGCTATATTAAATACCAATATGACAAGATATGTTTATAGGCCTACGAGAGTAAAAAAGCCTGAATATCTGCACCGCACATGTACAAAATGGAATATAAACTCAAGAAGGGTGGGCGGAACGTGTAACACAGCAAATAATTGACTGGTACAGCTTCCAAATCAGCCAAATTTAGTTCTGTTTGTTTGTTTTTCTTTTTCTTTTTGTTTTTGTTTTTGTTTTGCATGGAACTTGTTTTGTAGATGATATTAATGATATTCTTCTTAATATATTGCTCTCTATGCCACTCGTTTTCATTTCCAGGATGTATCAAGACATTTTGGAATTCTCGGAAACGTCTACACAATCAAAAAAAAATTAACAAACACGAAAGGTGTCTCATAAAAGAGGGAAGAACCCAAAGGAAAACCAAAGTAAGTATATGCTACGACAAAGTGAGTGAAATTAAGAAAGCTTTCCCGTCCACTTAACTTAGATATCTACATTGTACAGCAGTGTGCACTTTTGTCGACAGGATTTTGGTCAGTCTTTGCCTAGGTATTATAGTTCTAACAGCTTACTTTGGGATTTTGTCAAGTATCTGCCTTCCCTGGGCAGTTTTTTTTCACCTCTGTCGAAGGTTTTGAGACTTGTGACGTTTACTTATTAGAGCTGCACCGTCGGCTAGCCATTTATAATGTCCTGGCACCCGTATATCATAGATTGTAAAGGATCAATGGTGGAAGTGTATCGACCTTCAACCATAATCCATCCATAAACCGTTCCTTTAGACCTTAATTTGTTCAGCAGGACAGATTTCTTTCAATTTGGTCTTAATACCTATATATTCATTGATTCGAGAAACTGCAACAGTTTATTCGTTTCCTGGGTACTCAACAAAACTCTATGATGCAGACACACTTTCTGTCTACATTATGCAGGTGTTAATATCTTAATAACAATGTCAGTGTTGCAATACGTATTTAAAGAAATAATTGACTCTTTGCTTCCTGCTTTAGTAACAGAGCTGCATAAGTGAATTTCATTCATCCAACTTGATAATGTCATGACTATCACTATACAATAAATTTTGTTTTTCTCTTAGTGTCGTATAAGGAGATTGAACGCCTTGAAGACTATAAAGTCTCCAATGCAAGAAGTTGACAAAAATAAGCTTAACCAATTATTGGTAAATAACGACTACATTAGTGGCGAAGACACGGACAGCTGCAGTGAAAGAAATTGCGATGACATGGAATCGTCAGAAGACGAGGCGGGCGAAAATGTAGCATTGCCAAAGAGACTCAAAGTAAAACCACTGCCATGGAGAAGCCAATTTGTCAACGACTGGTTCGAAAAACTTGATAAAAGAGCTGCAAAAAAGAGCCAAATGAGGGGCTGTACCCCCAGAATTTTCAAACGCACAAAAGGCTCTCTCCTAGCAAACGCGACGAACCTGAGGAAGCATACGAATGGGACGTAGTTCCATTCGAGGACCCTTAGGTGTATATGAAGAACCCAGTTTCAGAACAAATAAAACACCGGATATATATATATATATATATATATATATATATATATATATATATATATATATATATATATATATATATATATATATATATATATATATATATATATATATATATATATATATATATATACATACATACAGATATTAGATGGCAGGGAGTCCAATATGAAGATGACAAGTTATATTGGCCCAATATAACTTTTCATCGTCCCGTAAAACTCCATACATTGGACTCCCTGCCATCCTACATCTGTCATATTCTGCAGTTAAGTAGCGTTTGAATAGCAATTCACGTATATATTTCTCGATTTGTGACTTCATTACTTGTTGACTTGGCCGTAACGTATGTCGACATTATATATATATATATATAAATATATATATATATATATATATATATATATATATATATATATATATATATATATATATATATATATATATATATATATATATATATATATATATATATATATATATATATATATATATATATATAGTCGACATACGATTATTATCTGAATCAAGGGCCCTGGCATCCTTCTGACAAAGCTTGCATTTGTTATATATAGAATCTTACATGGCAGTGAGTGAGTTACGATTTTTCTCTCACGAGGGATCGTTGTTGGTGGGGAAAATCACGAGTGACCGCAGGTCACGAGTGTTTTTCCCCACCAACAACGATCCCGAGTGAGAGAAAAATCGTCACTCACTCACTGCCATGTAAGATTTTATTTATTCTATGTTTAATCGAGTATTTACCGCAAAAATTGTCGCTCTTGTTGCTTAGGTGTCGCCATTTTGAAGCGGAGACTTTTCACTTGGAAATGTCAAATCTGGTGTGCCGTGTTTGTTGACGTTCATCGCAGTTATTCAACGTCACCCGTGACGTATAATTAAGCATAGCTCGCGGACGTTTGATTTTGTCTAAATGTCAATGCATTACGTCACTGACGCAGGCGCGTCACGATTCACTTGTAACAATGTTTAGGTCATGTGACCTACCGTGAGTTACTATTTCTGGATTTCACTCCAGAAAATGATAACTCACTGCCAAACATAGAATAAAGTGGTATCTACGACGGCATTTTATGTGTTTAAAAAGTAGTATTTCCAAAGCAGCGCGAAGTAAGACCCCTGCTGTCATGCTTTTTGTCTGAAGCAAAGGTTCGAAACTTTTTATACTATATAGATATTATCTCATTTAACTGAACAGTAATGGAACTGCTTGACTTTCTACATAACGGAACGTAAGGCTACGTAAGAAGCTCCCATTATGCTTCCGTCAACATTTGACGGAACCTTAACGTAAAGGCTGGTTTCCACCCTTTACGTAACGAACTTAAGGCTACGCAAGGAGCTCCCGTTCGGTTCGGTAATGCTTTCATCAACATTTGATGGAACGTAAACGTAGCGGAGCTTACGGAAGAAAGTGGGATTGGTTTGAACTTTTCCGTAAATTCCTTACGTTACGTAAAGCCTACTACAGGGTGGAAACGTGATTGACGGAACGTAACAATTAATATCCAATGAAAGCAGTGTATTATTTATCTCCAGATGGTGAAAAATAAAGGGATTTCATTGGTTAGTTGGCCCTTCCATGTGCTCCCGTAGAGCCGGCTTTACCAGGGTCTATTTTCTGTAGCCCCGAGAATACCCAGGGGAATTCCTCGTGACGTCATTTTGGCATCATGTTACGTTCGACGATGTCAGGCACATAGGCCCTAGTGACGTAAAACAATGCATGACCATCATGACATTTCACTTTCAGGTAAAATGCGCCGTCATGTTATTTGTTACGTTCGATGGGCACTCGATCGAGAAGAAAAGCGTTGCACTAAGTGAACCTACTGTAGTTATCAAAACATTGTAGGGAAATTGTTAATTTGAGAATTACATTTAGGCCTACAGTTAATTATCCCTAGCATGATAAACCTTCAGAATCTTTATGAAGTTACTTTATTTTTCACCATCCGGAGATAAAATCGTCACACTGGGGTTGAACTGGTCATACGGCAATATGGATCACCCTGACTAAAGTGTAGACCCTTCAGCCAAACCATCCAAGGAAAATGTAGGCCCTTCAGGCTTCGCTTGTGTGAATCCAGTAATGAACTGATCATTTACATAACAGTGCTTTATTTTATTGCCACGCTCAAACAGACTAATGATCATGAAAAGGCAACAAGTATTGAAACGGTCATTTTCTTCTCCTATAAATAGTAGATGGAACGTAGCCTGAACAGTGTTAAATACAAGCATCCTACCATACTGGATAGTGCGGCCTTCACTAGATAAGCAAGCCCATGTTCATGCTAAGTTGTTTTCATATGAAATACTAAGGGGAATATGAAGATTTAACGCTGGTTACCATAAGTATGCATATAGGGCATAACTAACATAATTAAGTTTAATGAAATAACATCTGGAAAACATGCAGAACGCACAATGTTTTCTAGAAATTTACAATGCTAATCAAATATTGTTTTCATTAGCACACACTTTCTATCTTTGAATAGGTAAGCTCATAATTTGTTAATCACTATATATATTCTTGTTTTTCGTGTCATGTGCAAGAAATACTACAGAATGCTTTACCCACCTTTGTTTACCTCGGGTCAATATATTGATAACTACTAATTAACTATATTGCAATCATCAATACCAAAATGCGGTCTTCACTGAATGAGAGGGGGAGCTTACATACGAAGAATTTTTGCTCATGAGACCTCAGTAAATACTGGGTTCATTAAGGTTAATGCGGTCTTCCCTATCCCTAAACGATCAGATTAACTAGGATATGTAAATGCAGCTTTTCTTGTAGTGATAGATACTACAGAGCATTTTGTCATGTAGGTTTTGTGCTTATGAAGGCAGCGTTAGATTTATCATGTGAAAGCACACTTGTATCTTTTGACAACTTCGAAAACGCCCACAAACACACTCAGGATACATTGAAAAATCTAGAAAAGATGATTTGCCGTATAGCAAATCAGTGTATGTGTCTTCAAAGCTCATTGGTATGATCAGTACTAGCCCATAGCATAGGAGTAGAAGTTGGAATGGCATCTCTATAATACCTTTGAAGTTATTCAAGATTTAAAATTTCCAGTGGTTCTACTTAGCATCATTCAAAGTGCTCCAACTTTTGTCATAGATTTTTATACTTTTGATGATATTCAGGATTTAAAATTTCAAATGCCCCTGATTTGCACAATTTAAAACATTTTTACTCCCCTGCGTAATAAAGCGAAACTCCTTGTATGGAGGTACAATCATGCCAAATTTGGAGTTTCTAGGTATAATAGTGTCAGAGAAAAGGGTCTGACAAATTCACTGGTAAAGAAGAACTTAAAGTGAAGATTTGCCTCACAGCAAATCTGGGTGCCTTCAAGATCAGAGCAGTTTGAAATGTTACACTTTGCCATTGTTTAATATAATCTTAATTTTGTGTATCAGCCTAATTTGTATAAATTAGAATGCTACAATTTTGGTTCTTGGTTTATTGGATGTGGCTATATCACAAACTGACGAATTGAAGTTACAATGGTACCTCTATGTATAGTACTTTTGAAGTTATTCAAAATTTACATTTTGTGTACTCGCCTTATTTGCAAAAATTAAAACTCTACATCTTTGGCTCATGGTTCATTGGATGTACCCTTGTCACAAACATATAGAGTGAGGTTAAAATTGCACTTCTGTCGATGATGGTTTTGAAGTTATTCAAGATTTAAATTTTGTGTATTCACCTAAGTTGCATCAGTTAAAATTCTACAACTTTGGTTTATGGTTCATTAGATGCAGCTATGTCACAAGCCTGCAAGTTGAAGTTGGAATGGCACTTCTATGTATAATAGTTTTGAAGTTGTTTAAGATTTAAATTTTGTGTATTAACCTAATTTGCATAAATTAGAATTTTACAGTTTTATTTCATTGGATGCGCCTATGTTACAAACCTTTAAATTGAAGTTGGGATAGCACCCCTATCTATAATAGTTTTGAAGTTATTCATAAAGATTTAAGTTTTGCATAAATGCTATTCAAGATTTAGATTTTGTGTATTGGCCTTGTTTGCATAAATTAAAATCCTACAACTTTGGTTCATGGTTCATTGGATGCACCTGTGTTACAAACCTATAAAGTAAAGTTGAAATGGCACATCTATCTATAATAGCTTTTAAGCTATTGAAAATATAATTTTGTGCATTCACCGAATTTGCATAAACAAAAATTTTACAACTTTTGGTTCAAAGTAGAAGCGGTTATGTCACAAACCTACAAATTGAACTTAAAGTGGCACCTCTAGATATACTAGTTTTGAAGTTATTCGAGATTTAAATTTTGCATATTGACCTAATTTGTATCAATTAAAATTCTATTACTTTAGATCATGGTTCACCCGATTTGCATAAATTACAATTTCACAATTTTGGTTCATTGGATGTGGCTATATCACAAAGGTACATATCGACGTTAGGATGACAGCACGACCTTTAATAGTTTGAAGCTATCCTAGATTTTTTATTTTGCATTTTCTCTTATTTTGCACAAATAATAAAATTCTACCACTTTGGATCATGGCTCTTTGTATGCGGCTTTGTCACAACCTCATTAATTGAAGTTGGAATCGCACTTCTATCTATAACAGTTTTGAAGCTATTCAATAAATAAATACAGTGCATTCACCTGATTTGCATGAATTAAAATCCTGCAACTTTGGTTCATGGTTCATTGTATGCAGCTTTGCCAAAAACCTGTAAATTGAAGTTGGAATGGCATCTCTATCTGTAATAGTTTTGGACATAGTCAACTTTTTAATTTTTTAATGCCCCTAATTAGCATAAACTGAAATTCTGCAACTTTCATTTACTGTCCATTATATTGGAAGGGGTCACAAACCTCTACATTTACATTGGAATTTTGAGTCTATCTGCAATAGTTTGGAAGATATGGAGCTTTGAAAATTTTGATTGCAAGTAACTTGCATAATTTTAAACATCTTGACTTTTCCAAACCGGGTGCACAATTTCACTGGTAGGTCAGTCAACATGGCAAGTATGGTGGTTTTCAGAATAGTAGTGTCCTAGAAAAACTTCGGACAAATTTGGTCGTAAATAGAAAGAAAGAAAGAAAGAAAGAAAGAAAGAAAGAAAGAAAGAAAGAAAGAAAGAAAGAAAGAAAGAAAGAAAGAAAGAAAGAAAGAAAGGAAGGAAGGAAGGAAGGAAGGAAGGAAGGAAGAGAAGAAGAAGAAGAAGAAGAAGAAGAAGAAGAAGAAGAAGAAGAAGAAGAAGAAGAAGAAGAAGAAGAAGAAGAAGGAGGAGGAGGAGGAGGAGGAGGAGGAGGAGGAGGAGGAGGAGGAGAAAAAGAAAGAAAGAAAGAATTAGAAAAGATTTGCATCACAGCAAATCTATCTGGGTACCTTCAAAATGAGTGCAGTTTGAAATGCTACACTTTGCCATTGTTCAACATAATCTAAATTCTGTGTCTTGGCCTAATTTGTATAAATTAAAATGCTACAACTTTGGTCATTGGTTTATTGGATATGGCTATGTCACAAACTTATAAACGTAAGTTTGAATGACAACACTATCTACAGCAGTTATGAAGCTGTTCAGGATTTTAAATTTGTGTAATGCACAATTTGCATAAATTTAAAGCCTACAACTTTGGTTCATGGTTCATTGGATGCACTTGTGTCCCAAACCTACAGATTGAAGTTACAGTGGTACCTCTATGTATAATAAATTTGAAGTTATTCAAAGCTTTCGATTTTGTGTATTCGCCTTATTAGCAGAAATTAAAATCCTATAACTTCGGTTCATGGTTAATTGGATGCACCTATGGCACACACATATAGTGTGAAGTTAAAATTGAACCTCTATGTTAGTTTTGAAGCTGTTCAAGATTTAAATTTTGTGTATTCACCTAAGTTGCATAAATTAAAATTCTGCCACTTTGGCTCATGGCTCATTAGATGTGGTTATGTCACAAACCTACAAAGCGAAGTTGGAATGGCACCTATGTATAATAGTTATGAAGTTGTTTAAGATTTAAATTTTGTGTATTTGTCTTATTTCCATAAATTAAAATTTTACAACTTTGGTTTATGGTTCATTCGATTCGGCTATGTACAAGCTTTTAATCTGAAGTCCGAATGACATCTCTAGCTGTAATATTTTCAAGCTATCCAAGGTTTTAATTTTGAACATTCACCTAATTTGCATAAATTAAAATCCTACAACTTTGGTTCATGGTTCATTGCATGCGGCTTTGCCAGAATATTTGAAGTTGGAGTGGCTACTCTATCTAAAGTAGTTTTGGAGACATTCAACTTTTAAATTTTTCAATGACACTAATTAGCATAATTTGAAATTCCACAACTTTCATTTACTGTCCATTTTATTGGCAGGTATCAATAACCTAAACATGCACATTGAAATTGTGTGTCTATCTGCAATAGTTTGGACGATATAAAGCTTTTAAAATTTTAACTGCAACTAATTAGCATAATTTTAAACATCATGACTATTCCAAATCAGGTACAAAATTTCATTGGTAGGTCAGTCACCATGGCAAGTTTGGTGGTTTTTGGAATAATAGTGTCCGAGAATATCTCCGGACAAATTTGGGTGCCATGGAAAGAAAAAGAAAGAAAGAAAGAAAGAAAGAAAGAAAGAAAGAAAGAAAGAAAGAAAGAAAGAAAGAAAGAAAGAAAGAAAGAAAGAAAGAAAGAAAGAAAGAAAGAAAGAAAGAAAGAAAGAAAGAAAGAAAGAAAGAAAGAAAGAAAGAAAGAAAGAAAGAAAGAAAGAAAGAAAGAAAGAAAGAAAAAGAATTATTGAAAAAACAAAATGTCTGGGTTGCCACCCAGACATAAGTTCCCATAGGTCTTGGACTAGGAACCTCTCAAGGTCGGATCAACTGATCCAGAACTTTTGATCGAGTACTGAATACTGTTGCTGTGTCTAGTGGATGTTAATATCACAGGCGCCGAGCATCCCAAATTAAGTCCCATCATGATTTTGGATAGAAAATTACTTATCAACTGTGAATTTTCGAAAGGCGCTGCCACTCTAAAAATATTCTAAATCATTTGATAGCTTTTTGTATTTTTGGAGACATGTTTGTCGCGGAACAGTCAATTATGGAGGTCAGGTGCACAAATGCACCTGTGAAAAAAGTCGAATCACAGGAGCCCCCATTTTCTTGGTTTTAACTTGTTGCTATTGGTACAAACTTGAAGTAGAATGGAATGGAAGTTGTGATTTTACGTTTCAAATTGGAGAAATACGCCAGCGAATGTCGCTATTTTAACATGTAAATGCATTAGGCCTAGGTTACTGGTCCAAAACCTAAATGTATTGACTGGCAACACGCACTGATCCAATTGGCTGCTGGGAAGACTACGTCACTACCGGAACAAAAACCTGCCAAGCCTGAGAATGTTTTTCTCACGGCTGCTGAGAGTTTATCTGATAAAAGTTGCGTTACGGTGACCGTAACTGTAACCATTTCATTAGTACAATGAACCGGGCATTGTCTTTTACGGCATTCACGCATACTTGCCTCCATTGAACCATTCTTTTCAGAAATGGGGATTTTGTGCAGTTGGCATGTGTTTGCCATTTTCGATCAGGTGATTGCTGGCGAAGGTCAGCTTCGGATCCAGGATATTTCGAAGGGAGAGGGAGCGGGCGCTGTACATATTGAGAATTGAGGCGGGGGTCGGGTGGCCGCCAAGGCCCCAGGCGGGTCCAGGGCAGAACTCTTACAGGGGGTTCAGAGCCTCCCGAAGCTTCACGATTTTTATGTAGTTTGAAGAGCACAACCGGCTTTTTTCTGTTGCTAAAATAATAGGTAGGATGGCTTTGGTTTACTTTTTTTTAAGACTCGGATATTATTGTCCCACAATAAAACTTTGATAACCAATTCTGTTGGTCTTATTCACAGACTTCCGCCTGGTTTTGCCCTGCGCATTCGTGGTTTCTCAAAAACAGGCTACTGTATCTTGCCATATCATAAATTCAATACCGGTATGCCGAGTTGACGGATTTAAACAGGAGCCATGGATTTTCTTTATAAGTGTTTGTTTTGGAAATATGACAATTCCAACTTGAGGTCCTTTAAGTTTAAATACCTTCAAATTTGAAAAGCCCTCTTTTGAAATTATCTCTGGCACTTTTTAAAGTTCTGTGAGTCTAAATTAATTGTACGAAAAAATCAGAATTGTATCAAAACTGTAAAAATGTATATCTACACTTGTGTAGGCATGTAAAATTATAATATGTTTGTCACAAATACGAAATGAAAAATAGCTCGCCCGCTGAGTTCAGTCACAATGTTGAAATTTTATTCCGATTTGATATGTTTCAATAATGCCATTTTTAAAAACATACACGTTTAATTTTTTGAATTCATTTTACAATTTCTACTTTACCTCTTTTCTATTCCTCCATGTTCCTACTTTATGACAGAAAAACTCTCCTTGTGGACTTTTTTGCCATGCAAACTTTATTTACTTGATAAATGTTTAAAATCTAATGAACAAAAGATACAAAGACCTGTTGGATAGAAGCTAAATGGTTTATCGAGACATTGGTTGAAATTACCTGCTGACAAGTTTACAAGAGGGATTTATATAAGGTTCCGACCTGTTTCCCAATTGTGTTGTAATAAAATATGTTTAAACCAAGTTGTTTTTACCCAAACTTCGTAAATATGCAAATTTAAAAATTCAACATAATTTTTTAATGAAGACAAGTGGGTTTTTAATCAAGTTTCTAAAACTATCTTAAACAGAGTCAAAGACTACCCACCTAGCGAACTATATAATTAGCTAGCAAGGTGTGCATGTGCATATACCAAATTTTAACACCCATAAAAAATATCGAAAACACACGATTTGAGTAAATTTATAAAGGAGCACATCCAACTTCTGTGAAAAAAATGAGTACCAGACTCCCAAATCCGTCTTACCCATTACAATGCTACCCATGGATAACATGGAGAAGTGTAATGAAGAAGGCATTTCAGAGCTTCAGAAGTTTGAAGTTGTGGGTGATGGCAACGAATAGTTTGAATGCTAAAGTTAAAAACCCTTTCCGCCAACCGTAACCATAAATAAGCATAACAGGTAAATCAGCCAAAAATTCTTCTGACTCTCCTAGTGACTGGGCCAATTAAGGCCAAAAAACTCCGAAACAAGACTAATAATCTTGTTTCTAGCCTGAAGAAAAACTTCCATCACTCAGTCTATCCACAGGGGACTTTGAAAGGCTATTAGGAAAATAGTGCCTTCCAAGGCCCTCTATGGTCCTTCCAAGCTCACTGTTGGTGAAAACGAGACTAATAATTTCACCAAAATGGCAAACATATTTAACAACTTTTTTGCCAACATTGGCAAAACATTAGCAGATAAAATTCCTATTTTAAATCATAACCAGCCTTCCAAAAGGACTGAAGCAGTTTTCCATTTCTCTGCAGGGACCCAAGAATTTGTTGTAGCTCAGTTTGTACTCCCTCCTTTCAGCAAGGCCACAGGTCTTGACACTTTAAGTACCCGTTTGCTCAAAACGGGTATACATGACATTACTGCCCATTTGACTCATATTTTTAACTCTTCACTTATTACCGGAAGTGTCTCAGAGGAATGGAAGACTGCCCAAATCACCCCCATCATGTGCGTTATTGCTTCTTTTGCCCAATCGGGCTCATAGCATACAATTAAAAACAGTAAAATTGCTCATCATACATATAATAAGAGCAAATATATACAATTTACATGTCAGAAGGATAGACAAACTAAAATTGGCAAGAAATTATATATTTGAAATTTAGGTACTGAAAAAACACAGAAAACCCTGTACATGAATAATTGTTCAGACTATATATACTCGGCTGTCGGGCTCAGGAGACTTGCTCATTTAGAAGACGCATTCTCCTGAACTCGCATTCTCCTGAACTCGACGGAACGGTATATGTACGATGCTACAGCTCCAACAATGAGAGTATCAGGTTTCATAATAACGTGTAATTTTTGGTCGTCCGAGAAGTCATGAAAATTACAGTGGTATTTACTTATTGTATCATATAAAGGAATGCGAAATTTATCATACAAAGGACAAGAGATTAAAAGATGTTTTTCGTTTTCTATAACGTTTTTATAGCAAAATTGGCAAACTCTTTCATGTCTCTCCTCGCCTACATATCTCCCGGTTTCAATTCGCAAACTATGATTACTCAGCCTTAAACGTGTGAGACTACGTCTGTATTTAAATTTTTTTATTTCGTCCAAATAATTTTCAAATTTATATGTGTCTTTGTATGATCTATAGGAATCCAATTTAGTAATTTTTCCGTCGACATCATTCCAAATTTTAGAGAAAAATAGTTGCTCACTTCGACATGTGAGAGAGTATGCCAGTTTTGTGAAAAATTCGCTACTATCTACATAATCCGTAATTCCCTGTTTGAGCCAAACATAATTAAATCCATTTTTCTGGAGAATCACCCTTGGAGCAGTAACCCAAGTGGTAAAACCTAATTTGTCTAACTCAAACGCTACATTATAGGACTTCCTTAAAATATCATTTTCCGGGAGAGAAATCAGTCTAAACCAGTATTTAATAATTTTCATTTTAATATCTATATCCAAGTGATATTTACATAGCTCAGCCAAAGAAGCCATATTTAAAGACGGTAGCAGGTCTGAAGTCAATAATTATAGACCTATGTCAGTCTAGCCGGTAACCCTTAAAGTCCTTGAGAGAGCTGTACAAGATCAGTTTTATCTTTTCCTGTGCGATCATAATTTGCTAACTGCGGACCAGTCAGGATTCAGGAAACAACATTCCACCACCACTTCTCTTGGGCATCTGTTAGATATAATGCGTAAGGACATTGATGCTGGGACAATTTGTGGTGTTCTTTTCCTTGACCTTAAAAAGGCCTTCGACACCGTGGAGCACCAGCTCCTCCTTCGTAAGCTGGTGAGCTACGGTGTCGAGGGTACTGCACTTAAATAGTTTACATCTTATCTTTCTCACAGAACCCAGCGGACCTCCATTCATGATGTACTATCAGACTCTAAAGAGATCACCTGTGGGTTCCACACGGATCCATAGTTGGGCCACTCCTCTTTATCCTCTCGCTACATTAACGATCTTCCCGACAAAATCTTTGTTTGCAAAATCCTCTTATATGCAGATGATACAGCACTTAACTTCTCAAACCCAGATCTGCGTGAAATTGAGCGTACACTTAACTCAGAAATGTCCAATGTCTCGGATTGGAAACTAAAGAAAACTTAAGTTATGGTTTTCAACACTCCTCAGAGACTCAAATCAGCCCCTCCTTTAACTACACAGACAGATGGTGAGACAATTAAACAGGTTTCTGTTTTCAAATACCTTGGAGTCTTGCTAAATTCCTCCCTTTCATTCTCGTCTCACCTTAACCACATGATTTCCAAGGTGAACTCTAGACTGGCTGTCTTGGGTAGAGCAAGCGAATTCATTCCACAGAAAACCAACATGCTGCTCTACAAGTCACTTAGTATGCCATGCTTCGATTACTGCGAAATTATATGGGATTCCTGTTCCTGTAAGCTTAAGCACAAACTCCAGGTTTTACAAAGCCGTGCCCTCCGTATTATTAACAAAGCTAACAGATACACCCCTATATCGGCCCTTCATTCAACGAGCAATATGTTAACCCTACAACAGCGGAGAGATTTCCACCTTCAGACATTTAATATGTACAAAGCTACCCATAACATACTCCCAGATTATATATGTTCTAAATTTGTATTTACTGCCCAAATATATACCCACCAAACCCGAGCTCTGACAAATAGGTCCCTGTCGCTACCACGTACGTGCAAGGCTTTATGTTGGCAGGAACAGGATATCCATAAGGGGTGCCACCACATGGAACTCTCTTCTCCCCGAAATTACGACTACCCCAACCCTATCCCTATTCAAGTCCTGGACCTACCCCATCAAAAAATAAACCCCTTTTTATCCCTTCCCAACCTCATTACCCTACAAGTTTTCTTCCCTGCTTATTTTCCATTTGGTGGCCCCCCTCATAATACTGGTTATGATCAATCTTGATCTTGACCTTCAGCTTCCATTCATGTATTTTAAATTTTGATTATGACCTAAGTTATTTATTGATTTTCCGTTCTGTGATATTAATTCCTATATCTATCTGATATGTTATACTTTTTAAAGTTTCTTTTTAGATATTGATTATTTTGTTCATTTTTCTGTTGTCTATGCATCAAAAACTTGATTTATTTTCACAAATTGTCACATATCCTTCATTAATTTATCTGTACCATTACCATCGAGGGCCTTGCGGAAGATCAGTGCTGCATCACTGAGCCAGTGACCCTGACTAAAGAATAAATCAAATCAAATCAAATTGGTAGAGGTTAACTATGTAGATATGGATTCAACTTTTGAATACGACTCCTTCGATGTCCACTCTGAAGACCTACAGGTGAGTCACCGTCCGGCATGATCAAAGACAAACAAACATATTGCAAGTTTGTTTGTTTTTTATTATTATTTTTTTTTTTTATTCATTTTTTTTTTTTTTTTTAGGCAGGAGGGGGAACGCATGCTCCCGGCGCTCCCTTACGTAAATCTGCGCCTGAAGGTTGTGGTTTGAGACTCGGCCGTTCCGTGGTCACAAAACATATGGGGCAATATTTGTTTTTGATGCGGAACAAACACCGTAACGGCGTAAATTGGTCAAAATTTCAGCTAATTTCGGGGACTGGCCTAGATGACGATGGACCGTTGGCATGTCTGCTGTACTCGGCTCCCCGGCCCGCACCGCTGCCTGAGACGTCATGCGCTACATGGTGTTGAAACTAACTGCTCCCTGGCTCCCTGAGGCTTCATCGTTTTGCCTATGCATTCCCTTGTTATAAATTCACCCAGTGAGCTCTTGGTGATCTTGCTTTGCCAATTCAAATGCAATGTTGTGACTCGGTGTCATGAATCCATGCAAAACAAACCAGGTGAACCGACCGTGACAGTCGACATTGTCACGCTCGTTCAGTCGTGACTCCAAGGGTCAACTTGCCCCCACAACAGTTTATAACCACAACTTACACGATCTGGCGGTGGATTTTAAGTCTGACGGCAATGAGAACGGGAATTATTATGTACCAGCGTGTGGTTAGGCTCAGCGGGAAACTAGCCAAGGTCATAGACAAACTGGCCCGACTCCAGCCATCGCCTCTGTCATTGAAGAAGCTTCTGGATTTCGGTGAGAAATCAAGTTGGCAAAGCCAACGTTAGGTTTTACTTCCTGATAAGTTTCCGGCATTTGCATTGGCATTGTACATTTCAAGCTCAGAGTGAGATCATGGAGGAAAAAATCTAGTTTTATTGCTCCATGGTAAGATTGACATCGAGTTATCCCTGGACATGTGAGAGCATGATGTATATCCGGGTATTCGTCAAAAAGGTCACATTTCCTTGTGGGTCAGCTCGGGGATTTTGGCCCGGGCCTGGGATTCGTGGTCCACATTTACCCCGCACAACTTCAAGGCACAGGGGAAACCAGCAGAATGGCTGTCCTCATAATATTCTGGCAGATACGACCGCCAGGATACGAACCCATACATACTGACCACCAAAGTCACGGTCTACCGGAAATACCTATCATTAAACCCCTAAACGACATTTTTGGTTTGCAGATCGTTGGTGGTCAGTGTCCGTGGGTTCGTATCAGCCAGAAAATGTAAGGACAACCATTCTGCTGGTTGTCTGTGTGCCCTGGGGGTGGGGGTGGGGTGGGGGGTTGGCAGGGAGTGTTGGTTGGTTGGTTGGTTGGTTGGTGGTTGAAAATTTTGATCTTTATTCATGAAATTTCCCCAAATTTTGAGCCACAAAAGAGAAAAATTACCATTTGTATGGAATTTTCGGTAAAATACTGGGCCTTTGCTTGGGAAATTTCGCTGAAAAGTGGGGCCTTCAGAGCGGCACATACCCAGTATCGTCACTGATGGGAGTTTGGGAGTTCCTCTCCCCCCCCCCTCCCCCCAATCCCGGTCTGTGTGTTACAAGACCCTGGACCTCAGGCTTCAGCTGTCTCGGCATCCAAAAACCACTATCGAAGTGGCTGTGAGCGCGGGCCCACACGCCACCAATCTTTTGCTATTCATAAGGTAGTTCTTATGCAAATTTTAGTTTAAACATATTTGTTTCAAGTGGATTGCCCTATAGTACATCGAGATGTCACTAATCGAGGGGTTCTCCAGAAAATAGACCGCTCAGCTCCCACCCACCCACCCACCCACCCATCCATCCCCTTGCCAACTTGTACGGTAATCTCTTCCATACGCACTGTGTATGACAAGTTGGACAAGTTTTATTTGCAATCCATATTCAGAAATACATTTGTGTTTTGGCATGGAAGCTGTTAACAACATGTGCATATACTGATAAAATGCAGAAAGTAAAATATCTTACCACAGTTAGATTACAAATATACATTTGGAGCAAAAGCAAAGAAAAAAAATTAGCATTGCTCTGGGGAAAAAAGGGACACGTGACAGGGAAAATGGCTAATGGTACAATGGAAACTGAGGGCATGATGTTATGAGGAATCGAGCAGGATATAATATACCAGCATAGGACTGGTAATGGTAGCTTGAAAATGTCTCAATGTCATTAAAGACACGATTGAGCAAATTTTTCTTGAAACGGTAGATCGAGTTCGCATCGCGGGTATGCTTGGGAATAGAATTCCAAGTTTTTGATCAAGTGGCATTGAGTCTTTTGTGGGAGGTATACTTTATGTGGAATCGGCATCCGTTGCCTGCTCTACTATTATTATGTATTGAGGATGTTGGGGTAAAGCAATTCGATAAATAATATCAGAAGAGTTCATATAGGCGTTGCCTGCTCCCCTGTCAGTTTTTTTTTCTTTCAAGAAATAAAATAAGTTTAAACCAAACAATATCAGGGGTTCGTTCATTTACAATCTTCCAAAGAAAATGTTGTAGTTGTAAAAGAGTCTGCGCTTAACATTCATCCATTTTAGGGTATCAAGCATACCCGCGATGTGAGTTCTTGGTTGACATTTTAAAATGAGTCTCATAGCTCCATTTTGAATCCGTTGTAATTTGATTAAGTCTTGGTTGCGTGAACTGTTGCTCCAAACATTATTGCAATAGTCTATATCAGGTAGTATGAGAGTGGTGAATAGAATAATCTTTGAATGGATAGGAATAATTTTGCCAGCTCTAGAAAATATGCCCAATGCTTGTTTCAATTTGCTACGAGTACTTTGAATATGTTCTGTGAATTTTAGGGTGGAGTCAAGCGTAATTCCAAGATATCGACATGAATTAACTTGCTCAACATGTCGTTTGTCGGTGTACAAGTCGCTCCAAAAGCTTAGATATTACAGGTGGGATAGAAATGGATATACAGTTACCTGGGTCAGTTCTGGGACCTTGTTTATGGATTGCTGATATACGTGCCATTTTTCACGTATCGGGAAATGATCCTGTTGTCAAAGACAAATTAAAAATGTATGCCAGACGGTTGAAGATGGCCGGAGAGACCATCTTCAACAGTCGGGATAGAAGGTTGTCAAGACCCGTGGCTTTGTCTCATGGTAGTTCATTCAAGAGTTTTGCAACATCATGATGGGGGGGGGGGGGGGGGGGGGTACTTCCATGTAGGGTTGTACCGGGTATGTGCCGCGGGAAAGGCCCTGTTTTCATTTACTCCCAGGATTAGAAAAGGCCCCCAAAATGTACACACCTGGATTAGGATAGGATAGGGGTAACAATTAGGATGCACCAGTGCAGCACTCTTTTCAACGCATTAGGCCTAGAGGATTAAGAATGGTACCTTTTTGCATCTTGTGTAGGATTAAGATAGGGTATTGTATAAAAATGTCCCAGGCACACACCCACTCTGATGTTGGGTATGTGCCCCCCCCCCCCCCTCCCGCATCATAAGAAGAAATCTGTTTGAAAACAAGTTTGCCAGAGGAATGGCGAATAAATTTAGATGAGTAGTCAATGGCTAATACTTCTGTGGTTTGTATAAGCTGTGATGAGTGTTCCAATTTCAATGAAGTATTCGTACAAACAATCAGCAATTTGTTGAAAGTTCGAGACTATTGGGATATTGATGTAAAGAGAGGCGATAGCATTTGCGAACATTTTGATAAAAGACCTTTTAAAAATTTCCACACACCCTTGGCATTTCCTCGATTTTCATTGATACCGTTGGTGTAGCATATATTTTCATACTATCATCTCACGTGTCAAAAAGTTGTTGTTTTAAGCGTGCTATACCAAAACTGAAATGCACAATGGATTCTTAAACATACCGTTTTTGTCATTTTCTTGGTGAACGTCTTGAGTTCAAATGATAAATGTTTACTGGGTGTTGATTCTATAGTGAAGGATCGGTGGATTCTACCTGCGTACGACAACTTTTGCTCACATTGGTGAACATGATGGCTCAAATGCAGAGCTTATATGGTTCTAATGTAGTTGGCCCATCACAGAGGCATCAGTATGGGTAATTGGCTCCTTAAGCTTCTTCAAAAACAAATGAGCATATTCGGCCTTAACGGAGAAAATCCCAGATTCAACACTACTGACGTACTTCTGGATTCACGTTTACTGTCAATTAGAGGTAAAGCGAATCACTTTTCAGCGTTTCCGAAGTGGGAAATGTATCAACTTTAAACGAAATTCCTCTTACATGTGATATTGTTTTATTGGTAAATGGGGAGTTAAGGATTAACATGAGTATGTAGTAAATTAGCAAATCTCTTTATTGGGGAAAATTACAACCCAAAGGAAGAGCTGATTCACTTGACATCACACAACCCAATAATCTGAAATTTCAATGGGAATTATCAACGTCCTGACAGCGTATTTATATTGACATGGCTATGAATGAAATCTTGTAGTTCTTGGGAAGACAAAATACAGTAGGCCCAGAGACAATAGGCCTGGGTAGCTTGGTTATATTTGGAGGCATGCTCGACGTTTGGTAAAATATTGTAATTTTTGTTTTTCAGAGAGTTGCATGTCGAAAGAGGAGGGGGGCACCCCCCCCCCCCCAAAAAAAGGCTACGAAGGCCCCTGTTAAAGGCCTAATAGCAAAATTTTTCATAAGCCATCCACTTCACACCTAGGTTTTCAGAACGAGGGAAAGTAATGCGGTCGTTTGGTGGCATGCTTATGACTGTATAGACATTGATAAGGTAGGCTTGTAGATACGCTTGTAGATACGCTATAGAGCAGAGACGTGCAAAAACATGCTCTGTCTTGGGCCTAATTGTACAAATTTGGGCATCAGTCCCCTTTCTTCCCCAAAACTTCAAAATACAAATCCGGCCTACGGCATGGAATGGTCACCTTGGAAAGTGGAGAGTGGTAAGCAAAGAAGAAAGACAAACAGAAAAAGAGACAGAAAGAGGTGAAGCAGTGGGACAGATGGATAGAGCACAAAATGAAAGAAAAGAAAGAGAAATGATAGGCCTACATGTAAACATTACTTCACAAATACCATTAAATTTAATTTAGGTTGTATATAGGCTATATACACAACTGAAACCGTCATATATAGACACAGTAGTGTTTATTAAATTGAACTATCGCTGATCAGATTTGAAAATACGAATAAAGAACAGATCAGGCAGTTTGGTGTCGTTGGCCTTCGCTCCATATTGATAAGCCTACATGCAGACTTGCTGGGCTGCCTGTGTGTGTGAACATGAAGCCTTGAAGGCCTGCTGGATTGGAAACTAGGTTTTATATGAGTGACTTATTATAGGCCTACATACGTAAGCCTAGTCTATATGTTTGCATCCGAAGGCTGCTGGTTCGAGACCCGGCTATTCCGTGGCCACAAAACAAATCAAAATGAGGGGTTGGAAATACCGGTAGTCGATTTATTCTCTGCTGACCAGGGTTTTAATGTAATTGTCGTATAGGCCCTATAGAGTATCAGTTGTTGAAGGGAGACCACAATGTGCCTGTTGGTTTTCTTCAAACAAAATTTAAAAAACATGGGCCCATGTGTGTTTACGAGAGGAAACCCCACAGGTACCTAGGCGTAATACTGATAGATCTACCAATTTTCCAATTTCCCTCCCCGCCCATCCCCCCCCCAGGTGGGGGTGGGGGGTGGGTGAGTATCCATATAGCCTTTGCGGTAAGACCCCATTAAAAAATTACTCATCACCGGCCGGCCCTTTATTTTCCGCCGCCCCTACATTTCATTTTATCTTTTATTTTCCTTAAAATTACACAAGTTTCAAACTTTGAGGAAGAAGGTCGATTAATTACTTAATTACTTCCGGTTTTAAGTAAATTTCATGGCTACTCCGCTATCGTTAGCGGAGCAGACTGCCAAGTTGCAGACAAGCGATGATTTTCGTATTGTGGCAACACTGCCCCCTCCCCCCCCCCCCCCCCAAATCAAACAGGCATTTGTTTCTAACATTTTTCTCAGCCTCTCTCTGGGCTTTGAGCTCGATCTCATGATGTGACCTTCATCTGTATTGGTGCTTTATTATTCTTTGATAGAATCTGAATGACCCACACACGTCTGTCTGTACCCATGCTCAGCAGATCCCTACGACAAAAATCTAAGCTCCTCCCCCCCCCCCCCCCCCATTTTCTAGGGGTCCTTTCCCTCTATCTAGCACTGGCTGCTCATATTTTATGTGCTTCACGGGGGCACAGGGTCATTCCTGAAAAATGCCAATTGTTTACATGTATGAGCCATATTTCAAGTGGCAGTATTTGTAAAAGCATTTCAGCCGTATATTTGGAATTTTCAGTAATGTTAAACCTTAGTTAGGTACTATCAGAATTAATCCTTTAGTTGGTCTAATTTGATTATCACTTTCTAAAATTTAACATTACTTTATAAGATTTAATGAGGTATCAGAATTACCGGTTATCCTTAATTTGACGATCACTTACTAAAATCTAACAGTAATTTCTAACATTTAATGATGTATCAGAATAAATCCTTGATTTGACGATCACGTACCACAATTTAACATTAATGATGTAGGAAGTAAGGAATTTTTGTTAGTTTTTGGTAAGTAGCGGGCACTTTAAGTGAAGAGTTCAAGTAAAACTAGGAAGAATGATTTGCTGCATAGCAAATTAGTGTGTGTGTGCCTTCAAAGCATATTGGTATGGGAATGTACAACTAGTCCATAACACAGGAGTAGAAGCTGGAATGGCAGCTCTATCTGCTATAGCTTTGAAGTTATTCAAGATTTAAAATTACTAATGGTGCTATTTAGCATAATTTAAATTGCTACAACTTTTATTTTTAATTCATAAGGTGCGCAATGGTCAACAACTCCCTAGTAGAAGTTGGAATGACATCTAGCTCTATCTATTATAGTGTTGAAGATATTCAAATTAGTTTTAAAATTTCAAATGCTGTTAATTAGCATAATATAAATGGCTATAACTTTTGCTGTACATTCATTACATGCACAATGGTCCACAACCCCCTAGTAGAAGTTGGAATGACATCTCTAGCTATAATAGTTTTGAAGATATTCAAGTTTTAAAATTTCCAGTGCTGCTTATTAGCATAATTTTAAACATCTTCATTCCTCTGTATAAAACGGTTAAACTCCTTGTATGGAGGTACAAGCATGCCAAGTTTGGAGTTTCTATGTATAATAGTGTCCGAGAAAAGTGTCGGACAAATTCGCTGGTAAAGAAAGAAAGAAAGAAAGAAAGAAAGAAAGAAAGAAAGAAAAAAAGAAAGAAAGAAAGAAAGAAAGAAAGAAAGAAAGAAAGAAAGAAAGAAAGAAAGAAAGAAAGAAAGAAAGAAAGAAAGAAAGAAAGAAAGAAAGAAAGAAAGAAAGAAAAGTGTGTGTTGACACACACACCTTAATATTCGTTTGGAAATATTGTTAGCTTTTGGTACGTGTCACACAGTTGAAGCGAAAGAGAGTATGTCAGGGGATTGAGGAAAGTAATTGTTAGGAAATATTGTTAAATTTGGTACATGTATGGTTGTTTTTGTGCTTAAGTAAAAACACGTACATAGAGAATGCAAATGATAGAAAGCTTACTGTTACTGTTAGGAAATACCGTTAACTTTGGAACATGTCTGACAGTTTAAGTGATTAGGTAAAAACAACGAGAAGGTAAATGTTAGGAAACATTGTTAGTTTGAGAGCATGTCACACAGTTTAATTGAAACAGTTAACGCATTGATGAAGGTAAAGACTAAACGTAGGAAATTCACATCGGTTTGATAGCTGTCAAACAAAATAAAACAGGGAATGCGAAATTTTGCGGGGTTTTTTCTTTCGAAACTTCCAAATTTTTAACCTTGAATTTTGACTTTAAATATGCCAAGAATGAGACCAAAACGGATCACATACGGGAGCTACAAAGACTTTGATCAAGCTAAATATGATCATGACTTAGAGCATACGCCTTTCTGGGTCTCTCAGTGTTTCGAAGATGTAAATGACCAGTATTTTATTTTTGAAGGGCTCTTTCTTGAAGTCATAAACGAGCATGCCCCACTCAAAACCAAAACAAAACGAGCAAGAGAAGCCCCATACATGAACCGATACTATCGCAAATCCATTATGAATACTGCCAGATTCAAAAATAGACACCATGATTTCCCAACTAAAACAAACTGGGAAATCTATCGGCAGCAGAGAAACCTAAAAACTAAAATCAGGATCAAATCAATGAATGACTACTTTCACAACAAATGTGATAATGTTCCCAAGCAAAATGAATTGTGGCAAACAATAAAGCCCTTTCTTAGCAATAAAGGCCACGCTGACAACGAGATCATATTACTACATAACCATGATCTTGTTTCCTCCCCTGCTGAAGTCGCTAATGTTTTAAATGACTTCTACATAAACGCTGCTACCAACATAGGAAATAATACCTCCCCTGACCTTGCTGATTTCTTAAACTCTGATTTTGTATCAAAATCAATTGAAATGTAAAACGACCATCCTAGTGTACAAAACATCAAAGAACATGGCAACTACTCCCCTTTTGCCTTTAAAGAAGTAAATCAAGAAGATATATGTAAGCTTATCTCTCAACTTGATCAGAAAAAGGCAACAGGTTATGATACCATCTCAACCAAATTACTCAAACTTTCAATAAATCATATTAGTAAACCTGTTTCACAAATCATCAACAGCTCTATAGTGCAATGTACCTTTCCCCAAGCATGTAAACCTGCTGTCGTCAACCCTGCCTACAAGAAGAAAGACCCTCTAGATAGGTCTAATTATAGACCTATCAGCATCTTGACTGCAGTATCAAAAGTGATTGAAAAAGTTTACAACGCTCAACTAAACCCTTTCTTCACCAAATTTTATCTGAATTTGTAGCAGCTTTCAGGCAGCATTATAGTTGCCAATCTGCCTTACTCAGACTAGTAGAGGATTGAAAAAAATCCCTGGACAAAAGATAATTTATTGGTACAATTCTCATGGATCTGAGCAAGGCTTTCGACTGTATACCTCACGACCTTTTAACAGCCAAGCTCCATGCTTATGGCAGCATACAATAGTCAGCTACTTGCGAAACTGTAAACAACAGGTGCGAGTTGGAAATACTTTTAGCAATTGGGCATTTTTAACAAAAGGTGTCCCTCAAGGTTCCATTTTGGGACCGGCGATATTTAACATCTTCATAAATGACCTTTACTTTACCATCACCAAAGCGTCACTTGTCAACTTTGCAGATGACAACACAATTTATACTAGTGGTAAAAATTTAGACCAAATTACCACTATCTTACTCTAAGAAACAAATCTGGCTATTGACTGGTTTAATATAAATCAAATGCAGGTAAACACCGACAAGTTCCAGGCCATGATCGTCAGTTATCAATCCCACAAAATAGATTATTTAATCCTGGAAAATCACAACATCAAATGCGAAAATCATGTCAAACTCCTCGGTGTTTGGCTTGACAATAAGCTCAACTTTGGACAAACATATTTCTGAGCTGTGCCTAAAAGCCAGCAGACAATTAAATGCCTTAAAGCGTCTCTGTAGTTACCTGAATGAAAGCACTAAAATGTGCATATACAGTAAAACCTGTCCTTGTGGACACCTGTCTACTGTGGACACCTGCTTAATGCGGACAGTTTTGGCCAGAACCGAATATTTTAAAGTCATTTTCATATTGGTGATACCTGTCTACAGTGGACACCTGTCTATTGTGTACTGCGGACACTTTTTGGGGTACCAAATGCAAAAACAACCTGTCTATTGCGGACACAATATATCAATGTATTTTTTGCAACTTGTTATGTTCCAAGTTGTAATGCCTGAGCAATGCCCTGCATGTTAAGCTGGAATCAAAGACTAAATTAGCCATTGTTCAGTGGCCTGAAACACATAATAAGTTCACTCAGCCAAGCAGTTAGGCTGCAATGCCTCAAAGAACATGCTAGGTGTCTCTGAGCACTGGTGCTCCTGTTGAGTGAGGTTGCTCACACTTTCTCTGTCTATCAAACAATTAAGCTCCATAGATCAATCATTAAGCCTAAAACAAAGGACCCACTGAGACTCCTGTGAAGTTATTCACAATAATTTGTAACAATGGCACATACAGTTATACTGTACTCGAAGGATAGGATATCCCCATGGTATGTTTGTTGTTTGTTTCTTTTCTGTTAGTAAAATGAATTACGCAAACTTTCTTTAGCCTGGTAAGCCCATACATACACAATTTTTCCCTTTTAAGAGAAAAACTGTAAAATCCCAAGTTAAGATGTGTTTGAGTAAAGTGTCAGGGGCATAATATACAAAAACTGAGAGCAAAAGTACTCTGAGTCCCAAAAGTTCAGCCCCTGCCTATTGTGGACACCTGTCTATTGCGGACACTTTTGCCAGAACCACAGGTGTCCGCAATAGACAGGTTTTACTGTACAAAAGTTTTATTCTATGTCACCTAAACTATTGTCCACTTACCTGGCACTTCACCAGCAAGAGCAATGTATTGAAACTAGAAAAACTGCAAGAGAGAGCTCTTCGTTTTGTTTTTAATGACTTTGATAGTGACTGCAATGCCTTGCTGGCCCAAGCAGATATGCGTACCCTTGAACTCTCACGTTTACGTCTATTGGCCACCGAGGTTTTCAAAGCTATGCATAATTTGACTCCACCTTTCATCTCCGGGTTATTTCACACAGAGGGCTGCGAGATGGCGGGTGGAGACAATACCTATATTAAGTTACGAGATGGACATAAATATTCTACAAAAGCCGGCTTATGGATCCTTTACTTACCAAGGGACTAAGATTTGGAATAACCTTCCAACAACATACAAAAATGCAACCAATCTCACGATCTTTAAAAGACTTATTAAAACATGGAATGGGCAAAGCTGCACCTGCAACTACTGTAGATCGGGAATGTATGTCACAAAATGCTCTTAATAGTAAACCCTTTACAGTGACAGTGTACCATTGTTAAGACGGACCAGTTTATCTAATGTATATATTTGTCGATACTCAGGAACTATTTTAGTCGTGTTCTGTAGCTTTTATTCATCTTATTTTAACTGTATTTCGTTAATAATAGTTCGTGAGCTAATGTATCTGTTGAAACACCGAGTTTAAATAAAGATCTGTATCTGTATCTATCTATCTGTATCTTATGTATGATTCTGCTTAAAAGGAATCCCTTTATAAATAGAATCATCTACGGAAGACAACAAATATTTGATTCTTTCATTGACTTTTAAGGGTCAACCCTACCTGTGGCGGGTAACACGTCACCAGTCTCTGCATTCAATGTATTTTATGTGCATTTTGTGTACATAGGCTTTGTTGCCATCTCAATGAAATAAAATCAAGTTAAATCGAATGTGCCAGACAAAAACTGACATTTAATTTGTAGCTGCATATGATTTGTGTATTTTTGGAGTGAACGAGAAATGGATGCAAAATGCTCAGGCCTACCACATGTACCAACATAGACCTTCTCGAAACCAATAATCCTCTCAAAGTTAGAACGTTTCTATGTGTTTTAAAATCCAGATAAATTTCCCAGAAGCTTAGTAATAGTATGAATAACCATTGCTACAGTTAAATGGCGCGTGGCCTATTGCCAGCTCATTCAAATACATGCAACCGACTCGGTCCTTTGTATGACACAGTTCGTTGTTCAGCAGTTCACGACTGGTATACCAGATAAAAACTGTTTGTGTTGCTACACATTCATATCTTTATTATGTTTTTTTTTTTTTTTTAAAAGTCCCCACTAACATGTTTGTGAAGATGCGGCCAAATGGCATTTAAAATTTTTGGGTAAATGAAACATGAAAGCCAGAAAGGGGTTGGAAAAATCAGTCAACTTTGTTTTTTGTTTTGTTTTCCTTAAAAATTAAAATACTGTATGTAGCAGTCACATAGTGTTTTCTCATTTCAGTAGGCGTGTTATCTTAGTCTTAGTGACTCTTATATGGGATAAGTAAAGCACATATTTAAATTAGCCCTATATTTTATGATGAACCGAAGGCGTACTGGGGTGACTGTGCTCGCGCTCTCGGACATGCTCAGCAACCCACAACTCAGCTTGCAGAAAATTTAGTGTATGTGCTGTCCGACAGCTGGCAGCACAATGCTAAATTTATGCCGCTGCATTTGCACAAAAAGTTGAATGACGCGGAAGGAATATTCCGTGATGTCACAAGATAAATACACACAAAACAGAGCGGACACAGAGTGAAGAAATGATCGGCTGCTGAAACCAATCAGCAAATCATGAGGTTAACGTGGCGTATGCTGCAAAAGACAGCCGCTTTCGTAGACTTTTATTCACAATTTCATCCGTCGTCGCTGTCGATAAAACAGTTCATCGATTTCGGTAAGTGGCGACAGTTCTCAAAGTTACCTCAGCCCAAACAAGTTGGGTTAACCTCACGTTGTCGGGTGAAATCGGGGCCAGTTGCATCCAGTCGGCACTGAGCAGTCAGTTGACTCTTAAGCCGGTGCGTGGCGAAGTGCAACTCCAGTTGATGCAATCGGCGACTTCGTGTCGTCATGTTGCTTATTAATATTACAACAAGGGACTTCATGACCATGGTTATTGTAACGACCTAGTCTAGAGATTCATATGAAAGTAATCTGACCATGATCTGACACATGTCAGGTTCTGCCTGATAATACTCGCCTTACAATGCAATGAATGAAATTCGGAATCAAGCGGGGGGGGGGGGGGGGGGGGGGGGGAAGTTACTTTCCCAAATTCCCAAATTTTTGGAGGGTGTGTGGCTCAAGTGTAGGGCACCTTTTCACAAATATGATACCTTCAGCTGAGCTTTGTTAGGGAATGTTCTAACCGAAATAGGAGAAAATATGCTATCAAATGGCCATGGCCCATGAAAAGTGCCCTGGCCTAGGGCTAGGAAGATAATATTGACCTTAGTTTGGGAAATTTTCATGAATTTGGGGCCATGAAAGAGAAAATTTACCCTTTTGTAAGGAATTTTGGCAAAATAAGGGACCTTTGTTTGGAAAATTTCTCCAAAGCAGCACATACCCAGTATCACCACAAAGGCCAAAGGGGAATCTTCCCCCTCCCTCCCCCCCCCCCCCCCCCCCGAGAGGTTTCGTGTTTGAAGTAGGTAGGCCTAGCACTTTTTGGTTTTATTGGGACGAGAGATTGGCCAATACTGACCCATATTAGAGTGTTGATGCTCAAGCTTGCAGGCACATGAACTACCAGGTAAGTAAATTTGTTTAAATGTGTTTCAAACTTCCAGACTTCCAGTCACCTCTGTGGAAAAAAAAAAGTGCAGCCTCTTCAACAAGACTTGGTACACTCAGACTGCATACAACTTTGCAGAGTGGTCTTACGGGGGCAATGACACAGACAGCCAAAAAGTCGGATGCTATTCATCATTGCTATGTCGACCAGTGGTTGAATCAAATAGGATGAATATGTAGGGGTTTCTAACAAATAAATAACTTTTTTATCTCCCTCCTATCTCTTTAATGAGTGGGGTAAGTTAATTTATCCATTGATTACATGTATATCTGTATTGGCTAAAGAATAATGATAATAAATATATGGAAACAATACAACCATTTCCCCCTGAACACAAATCCGTATCTGCCAAGTAAAGCTTGGACACTACTTTCTTTCCTTATTTGGAAGAACCTCCAGGTCAAGCACAAGACAAGTGGCAGAAGATCCTCTGCACTAGCTGGATATCTGGTGGAGCGTCATCAGCTGTGACTGTGCCATCTTACTGCCACCACATCAAGCTGCAGTTCTAAGTATATTGTTATACCCAGAAATATGGTGCCAGTGTGTGCTTGGAACATAAGCATATTGACACAAGATATTTTCTTTCTCAGTTTTAATTGAAATACATTGCAGTTGATAAAGGTAAAACTACCTTTGTGAAGGATGCTGCAGCCCAGGGCAGTCTCTTTCATACCTGGCTCTCCTGGTCTGCTGTGCAGATTGACAGTGATCAGGCCAGGTATTAACTCTGACTATCAGGATACCAGGGTCCTCCACTCAGGTAGTTCTAAGGTTATATCAATGCAATAAGGATTCATCTCAATGCATGCTGCAATATAAATTTATACAAGTAAGCAACATGGATGGCGCAAGTCTTACTAAGTAAGTGTTCCTATGGCCATACAAGAACAGTAACACATGCACTTCTAGCCCCACCGTAATAACAACTTGTATCGGAAAATAAACTGACAGGAACTGAATGACCTGGGGTGATCTCAACAATGGCATGTGGTGAGAGTTTGCATGCACAGTGCACTGTGGGAAGTGTTTACTACCAAGTGGCAATAAATTTTAGCTGTTCCAGCAATTCGTGGTGAAGGCTATAATAAATTATGAGTGTATAGAATCTTCAAACAAAATTTGAAGCAGAACGGTATGTTCTAATATCGCTGCCACCCAGACATGGATATGCACTAGCACTGTTTAGGTGTGGCATGGCACCATATTGAGTAGACACAGGACAGTCTGGAGCAAATCCACTCCCGCTTCAATGGTGAAAGAGTATGCTTTGTATCTCTCTGAGCCAGGTTAACTTAGTTGAAGATGAGTATCATGTAATTTTCAAATGTAAATTTATGATGATGAGGGAACATCACTTATGGATACATTACAGACGGATGATCCTTCTTTGGATAATTTGAGTTGCCAGGATAAACTGAGGTCAGTTTTCGGAAGGCAAGATGAGGCTGATTAGATTAGAACAGTGGCCAAAACCCTATGCACATGCTTGGAGAAAAGAAAAAACTTTTTAAGTGTCTAATTTTAGTTGAAGTGACTTTTTATATGCGTGCATTGTAAGGAGTGGCTGCCTTGGCTTTTACGAAAACATTTACTGTATATAATCGTTTATATGAGCGAGGGTAAAGTTTCCCAAATGAACCCCAAGAGTGAAATTCACAAGATTCATTTTCCCGATTTTATGCAGGCTTTCATTGGACATCCAATGTGCCAAAAATATACCCAAGTGTCATATTCCTGAACAGGATCTGCTTGGGAAAATTCAGGAATATTTGTCTCTTGTGAAAATTATTCATGATTATAATACAGTATTTTTATGATCTTGTCTTTAAGCTTCTCTGTACAGGTGAGACTTAAATAAAATATTGCCACTATATACTACTAAAGCCCTGACTTAAAATTTTAAAAAAAAACAACAGCAGCAGCAACATTGCATGGCACTCTGCCCTGCTTTTAGGGTCATTATGAGCACTGCATAGGCCAAAAAAAGTGCGATTCCCCTAATGGACCAAAATTTGGGGGGGTAGGTAGGCAGGCAGGCAGAGGCATTTCTGATGACGCGCGGTAGCGCGTCATCAAAGAAATGCTTGTAACACAAACTGCAACCATGCGCCCATAATTACACTAGAGAGGAAGTTTAATTCTTATATTTACATTTAACATCAATTTCTATTGACATAAGAGTAAGTATTATCATTGATAGTTGATTTAAAATCGTTTTTAGCTTGTTAATTTACAAAAAATCGCCTTTTTGTTTACTAGTGGGAGGAGCCAAGTAGGCGGGGCTACTACATCAGCCATCAGTTGTCAGGGCAACTCCTGGAACACAAAACTAGGAAAAAAATAATTCCAAATAACACAGCAACTTTATTTTAATAAAGCTTGCAAAACTGGTAAAAGAAAACATTTAGGCAAGTTTTGACGAGTAGATATGCAATTCTTGATCATCTGATACAGTCTTCCCATTATGCTTAGGCCTATGAATCAAACGCTTCGGAGGCGCTAACAATTGGGAAGTGAAAATAGTCCCAGGCCAAGCATGAGGATATTATTGCGCAGCACGTTGGTTGCACGAGATGCTCTAGTGTAACCATTGCCTCATGAACTACACTACCATTCCTATTCTTTCAATGCTAACAAAAATAACAAATGTAAATATTATGTTATGAAAGTGCGCTATTTGCTATCGGTGGGTGCCTGCTGGTCAGTCTGCCACACAGTAGACAAGGACAGTCAGAAAACATGTTACTTTCTAATGCAGGTTAACTGAAGCATCTGGTCCACTGTAATGTAAATGATAAATATCACAGGACCTGCTCTCATAAGACAGCTGTTCAGATGTTGCTGTAAGTAAAGTGGCTTTGACAAACAGTACCGTGATCACCTTCCAGCCTAGAAATCATGACCTATTACTAAACATGACTTCAAAACCAAATGTAGAAAATTACTGTCAAAAATGCCAGCTTGCAAGAATTCACCCTCAGGTATTTTACATGCAGTAGAATGTTTCCTGTGGGATCTTGTGCGCATCCTTTTATCTGTGCCCATTTGATACATGTGTCACCTATAATATTTTCCAATGTTAAAAAAAAGAAGAATTAAAAAAAAAAACTCTGCAGTTTTATATCAAGGGTAATTTGGGTGCAATTAATCAATATTAGAAATTATCTGAAAATTATAACATTTCTGATTGATTAATACTGAATTCATTGTGATTTTGTGAGCACAGGAAGGAAATCTGTGCATCTGGCCCCAAATACTAAATTTTGTGTTGTTTCATATTTACGTTAGGTGGCAACCTGTTACATAAACTATGTATGACAGTATGTGATGGATTGGAGTCGCAGTTTAACAAATGTACAGGTGTTAGGGCGGGCCCAGGCCGCGGCCCAGAATGGGATATGCACAGCTGGAATGGCACTTTGTCTCAACTGTTTTACATTACCAAGTGGCTAGTTTCTGTCCTGACTGCAGAAGTTATGATAAATACCAGCATTTCCCATCATGGTGTGTGAGGCTGTCAACAAGCTGTGACAAGATCTTATGGGTGATATTTGGTTGTTGGGGGTGTACATGTATATAGTTACAGTAAAGAGGAGGTGAAGGAAAGGGTATGAAGGGGATTGTACAAAACAGGCAAAATATCTGCTGAAAAGTAAGACAGGGGAATAATATTCCCACCAAATGGGAAACATTAGACAGATTGTGTCCTTTAAATAGAACTAGCAACCTCTGTTTATGTTCCTATTAATACAGCGTTAGTAGCCGTTAAATTTTCAGTGCCTGACAAGCCCCACACAGGGACAAAACCAGTGGCACCTGAAGTGTCATTACCACTGTGTCGTTTTTACCATTGCTCCTTTAAACACTAGACAGAAATTGTCATGCTAACACTAGCAGATGAGAGACTGGATCATTGGCTGTTGTTGTGCGATACATATATAGAGAGAGATAAGGGGAGATTTTTTCAGAAAGTGGCACAGGGTAGATTAAAATTACAAAGGTTTAGAAGAGATTAAGAGTTTAGAGGAAACGAAATGTGTAACATGGGTTTTAGGTTGACAGAAAATATGCTTAGTAGATAAGGGAATCTTCACACATGCAAAATATGGATAAACTAAAAATAGGTTATCAAGGTGTTGTGTCGTGCGCTGGATTGTTGAACTTTCATCAAAGTTTTGAAAGGCATTTGCAGGGCCAGAATTTTGCACAATTTTGCAAGAATCTATTTGGATTTTTGTCAATTAGTTTTCTTTTTAAAGAAAGACAAGTTTAGGAGAATCTTTACGAGAATGGATTCTCTGATTCTCGCTGCAATTCTGGCCCAGATTTATCACATGGAATGACTACTATGTAATATGGGAAGAGAAATTTGATCAAAAATAAACCTGTTTTGTTGACTGTATTACTTCAAGATACAAGATATTTTATCACTTCGAGCAGTCATTTTTATATACATAAAAAGCACCTCCCCCTAAAAAAGAACAACAGCAAATGCAAAATATGCATAATTTTGTTTATCCCCCACCTTCAGCTGGGAAATTCAATATATTACATGTTAATTGTATAATTCATTGTAACATGAAAGCAAATATTATCTCTTTTAAAATGAAGATTAGAACCCTTTCCAAAGGTTTTGAAAAACAAGGACACCCCCCCCAAGATCCATGTGCATGCATATGTGCTAGCATCTAAGCTTGTTGCCATGGCACTGGCAGACCTCATTTGCTATTTCCATTGGCAGAAGCCACGCTGCATATGTATTAGCCGAACTTGGTAAGTAATGTCCCAGCTCTTTCTCTACAAACATCAGATAAATAAACCATTTTGAAGAATTTGTATTTTAAGAAGCAGCTGCCCTTCATATGGGGAGACCGTGGTTCTTGCCATATATGACAAACCTTTGTGCCGCAAAAATGTGGCCACATACAGCAGGTGACCTGCCACTGCAGGTAAATTGACAAAGTAATTGACGTTTGTAAGCAGGAAAAATGTGCCCATAAAGAGCAGGTGACGTGTCAGGGCAGTGGCTGCATACAGCAGGTGACCTGTCAGGGCAGTGGCTGCATACAGCAGGTGACCTGTCAGGGCAGTGGCTGCATACAGCAGGTGACCTGTCAGGGCGATGGCTGTATACAGCAGATACCACTGAATAAGGCAACATACGTCATGCACATCCTTCCCTGACTCGAAATTACAAAAATTCACCAAGCCAATAGCAGCAGTGAATATAATACAAATAGAACTTCAGGGCAAAAACTCACAAACAGAGTCTTGTTAACCACAGCGATATCATGGCTGGTTTCAAGTTTCCATTGTACATACACACTGTGTATAATGACTTTTTTGTACACATTAACTTCCTTCTTTCTCATTTGAATGTGCACATTGGGGGCTGTTGATGTTGACAAACGTGTCTTGTTTGTTTCCCTTCATCATTGTCTGCCGCCTGATTATCCACAAATCATTTTATTTGTACATGTATTCCTTGATTTGTGAATAATGTAGCACCAATACTTTTCTTTCCTCTCTCATACAGTCTAGTGTGCACAGAGCAAAACCTTGGCCAGTAAGTACTTGGTCTATATAGGTTTAATCATATCTGCCGTCACTACTGTGGATTCCACATTTGTGCAGTGATATACAAATATGGCATTTTGAGGACACAAACGGGAACCACACTGCTGGGGGCTCTGGCAGTGACATCAAATGGGTGATTATTATTACAGGATGGAGGATCATGAACACAAGATGTCAATACTTTGTAGGTGTTACAATTCCTGACTGTTGTGCCGACTATATTAAGGTCCCTATCTTTCCAACAGACAATTATAGATAGTTTGGTGTTGAACGCTTAGGTCTAGGCCTACATTCTGTGTATAAAACCACAGTTCAAGGTGTAATTGAGGCAGAGTCCAACACTTGAAGCTTCGTGCAGCTTTTTTTCAGGCAGTAGAAGGCATTCACATTTTAAATAATTTTAAGAGCTGCAGCAACCTAGCAAAATATGTTTCTTTTAGAGTATAGAGAAACTGCTCTTACTGAACACCTCCATAATGAACACTTCTTGGTTCTACAAAAAAAAAAAAAAAAAAAAAACTTCTTGGTTCTAATTGCATATTTTCATTATAAGCAAACCTTCCAATACTGAATAAATATACTGAACACTATTGTTCGATCCCAAGGTCTCACTGTAGTAGATAATATCTTCAGTAAATTTAACCATCAAATAATTGATTTGGGCAAGCTTTCAACAGCTTCAGCCAACGGGAAGTGCTCCGGGAGACCCAAGGTGAAGAGTGGCTCAACAGCATGGGTCACGGGCACTCCCTGTATAATGACCTCAAATAAGCACCAGCCAAGCTGTAATGTTACTTTTTTCTGCTACAGGTCCACCAGGTTGTAATGTTACTTCTACAGGTCCACCAGGTTGTAATGTTACTTCTACAGGTCCACCAGGTTGTAATGTTACTTCTACAGGTCCACCAGGTTGTAATGTTATTGTTATAATTTCTACAGATCCATCTGGAGCTCACATGACAGTGATGTCTGTAGTTTTGACTTTAATGTATTAGGCCTACAGTGATTTTTGAATTAATAACCATTGATGAAGTGTTTCTGTGTTGGTCCAGGTACAGGTCCTTGGTCAGCCCCAGTGGTCTGAGATTGTTTGCTGATCTAAAATAGAATGTAGCTGGTTTGTCCGCCTTCTTTTATAGTCCCATCAGTGTTAGAGAGAAGGTTTATTTGTCCAAGAAAAAGTCAATTTTTTTGTGGACAACTTATTTTGACTCTGGTCTTATAATTTGTAATATATTTCATAAATGGGAAGTTACAGAATTGTTTCTTTGCTCACATGTGGACAAGTGGAACATTGTTGTTTCTCTGAACACCGCCCCATTGTGCAGGCAATGTGCCAGTATGTCTGGGTTGTACACGTACACAGGGAATGTCCCGATGTGTCTGGTTTAGTGTGCACAAACACAGTACAAGTTGCCTTTCATTTGTTTACAGGCCCAGGGTTTTGTTGAAGACACCCAAATATACTGGCCCAGGGTTTTGTTGAAGACACCCAAATATACTGTACCAGGAATATATTGCTGGGGGCTCAGAATGTGAGCAATAGTTTCTGCCTCTTATTTCATGTCTTCTTTCTAAATAATTTTTGTGAAACTTTGTTATGATGGCACTCAGATATCAGTCCTATTTTGTTGGCAATACATGTATTGAGTCAAGTCCCTTTGCTATGTGATTAAAACATCTGCCATGTTCAGATATTGGACACATTTTGCAGGGAGCAGATGGAGTCATTATAATAAGGTGTCACTCTATGATATATATACACTGGCTTTCTATTTTACCACTGTTTATGTACAGGTGGCATTTTTTTTTTTTCTGGCTACTTACCCTTTCCCCCTCAAACTGGCCAAAACCGGCTGGTGGTCAATTGTCGTCTGCTTCAGTGTTTTCAACTAATTTCAACAGTTATGAAAAACAATTTGACAGAGAAATGTACATGAGACTTATCAAGATCACATGCCCCAGGTCAACAGCTTTCCTTGGCACGGGTTGGGCACTTAGTGTCCAACCCGTGCCAAGGAAAGCTGTTGACTCAGTCTTAATTCAGGGAGGAAAGGGTAAGTTTTCATGTCCTAACATTCTTGATCGTGTGGGTTGTGTCAAGGTGGTTAGATACAGAGCTGGGCAAAGGGGTTTTCACTATTGGTGCTACACTGCCAGGTGTATCATGCTGCACAGTGGGTTCTCAAGAATTGTTATCTGCCACACACCTGTCTTGATAATCTTTGAGGCTGATGTGGCCTGTTATTTTCAAAATTAACCAGTTCAAGGTGTAACAATGAAAATAAAAGCAGCTCTTCAGTGTTTCTGTGTAAAAAATGTGTGTGTTAGAAGTCTTTGGCACGGGCAAAGTTAGGCAGGGATGATGAGACTGACTTGGCCATGTAGGCTAACAGGTGTCTCATATTGATGGTGTGAACCTGTTGAGGAACATTTGTATGATATTAGTAGGTACATATATATATATGATGTGTGTCTCATCAGGCCCTATAGCTTTGTTTGACAAACTTGCGAAATTTACTCTGCTTTTTAAGGCAGCACATGTATGACTGCCATAAAGGCACAGAACTGTAAAATGAGCATGTCTGCCAAGCAACCAACATTAACCCTTAAAGTGCTGATGTAAGACTGAGTCAACAGCTTTCCTCAGGACACTTTGCATGCAATGTGCGCCAAGTGCCCCAAGGAAAGATGTTGACTAAGACTACTTTTTTGTTTTAGACTTGGCTTGCTGGTATTTGAATGAAGGGTAGGCCTATCTTCATGAGGAATATGAATCTTGTGACCATTATATGTTGAGTGGTAATGAGAAAACGACTGTATCTGTGATTAGCACTTGAAGTGTTAACATGGCAGGGACAGACAGATCTAGGCCTTCACGCTTTATAGCCAAATCAGGAAATAAATCAGTAATCACTGATGAATTCAACCTGACTCTTGTAGGATTCATGTTAAAATTAATTATCCATTTGCAAATTTCTTAAGCCAAATGAACTAAACAGTATTATGGCTAACGGCACCAGCGGTCCCTGCACTGACATCTAAACTTTGTAAAATTGTCATTAAAGTATACAACAGATTGGTTTTCATTATACAACTTGGCTAGCCCTTGGCCTGACTAAATACAGCCAATTAGTAGAAGTGGATGATCTTAAGTTCAATTCTACACCTGTCAGGTAGTCTGTGGTCTCTAAAATGATGACTGGTTTTTGATGGTTGTGATCAAGTGCTTCAGTCTTTACTGCGCAGTATTGATATGTGGAGACTTTAGTCTGGTTATCAAGGTAATTTCACCCATCTGTTTGAAGTGTACTTCAGCAGGTGAGAACTTTGGTGTCTGTGATGTGTTGGTATCACGTATGTCAACAAGGTACTGTTCAAAGTCCAAGAGACTTCACATAGAGCTCTTCAGTTTGGTTGGACTCTGGCCAAAATCTTGCGCTGGCTGGTGGGACCCATGTTTGAACAGTGGACTACAACAGTCAGCCACATATTTCATGTTGATGTCAGTTTACTGAGATGATCTTCACAGGCATGAATTTTACTCCTTGGGACTTCTTTATCTGGTTGTGTACCTGTATACAAGTTATGACTCATCCTGTTAGGTTGACAGAACAGTTTTACTTACCACATGTCAAAGTGGATACTGGAAGCAGTTACCACTGACATTGAGAAAAGTGAGAACAAGTTTAAGTGCTGCATGCTATATAAGTATAAGTTTTGATGGCAGAAGGACATGACAAGGATCTTTGTACCCTACAAATTCAGCAAGATGGGGCTGAATGTGATGTTACTTGGTCAACGAGCACTGAGTCACTGTATCAGTGATATTCAAGGCCATGTGGACCGTTTCTCGACAAGAAACCCCTATTCTTTGTCTCTTCAGATGTTTATGGACTTTGGTGAGTATTTTCAAGTTTTTGAAAGTTGATGAAAATGAGCAGACATGTACATTAACCACCCAAAAAAGTATCGTGATTGTGTTTATATCTGGGATGACATCCATCCATGAGCTCATTAGTGCATCAGTGTCCAGGGCTGACCTGGCATGAAAACATTTGTACCCTTGGACTGACCCGGCGTGAGAACATTCATACCCTTTCATTGGAAAGTTGTTGAGTGAGTCAACAGCTTTCCTGTCACTGTCCTCTTACATTGGCCCACAGCGGCCACAAGGGAAGCTGTTGACCTGTGGGACCAGTCTCTTGTCAAAATGTTGAAACATGTCTGTGCTTCATTGAAAAGTCTCTAATTGAGAAATTTAAATATTCTGGAATCATCTTGAACACTGAGCTAAGCTTAGCTTTTCTTATGATTAACTCTGAAAGACTTTCTTGGAGACACTGGCACTCTGCAGCAAAATATGAGTGTACAGAGAGCATCTGAGCCTTGCACAAAACTGTTTTCTGTCAACATACAAGAGGGTAACATTACCAATGACTATACAGGACAAGTTGATGAAGTCTTTCACCGCGGAAAGCAACTCGAGTGGAATTGTCCGCAGGCCACTGGATGTGACTGCAGTTGAATGATAAGATGGCTGCCAAATTATGTGATATTTTACAGTTAAAATGACCCTCTGACGTCTGACCCTGTAAATGACCTTACTGAAAATTGCATGTTGTATGTAAGTAGTTTCTATAAGATTTGAAGTGAATTTGTCGTACAACATTTTCAGATATGAATAGTTGGTTTGTGTAAGAGGAAAGGGTTTGTGATCTGTAGCTTACCTGTACACGCTGACAAGGCTGGCATAAAGTTGTAACACAAGTGAATAAGAATGTTTACATAACGGTAAAGGCTCTGAAACATGTTCTGAGTAATTAGACACTGAAGACCCATTAATTTATTTGGGCTAATACAGCCTGTGTCAAAATTCTACAGAAGTTCGTGTGCAATATGGATTATAGTTCTTCCATATGTATATAGGTTAGACAGGGACAGGTTAGCTTATGGAGAGGAAAGAGTTCGGACTGTGGAATAGGGTAATGACTACTAGGAAGTGGTTGTTGACAAAAAGACACAAATACAATAATATTGTTTTTTTTTTTATTATTGTATTTACTATAGATATATATGATTGATTCAAAGAACAAATATGGATCAAGTTTTAGATGGAGTAAATGGCAGCATCTGAAGCATCTCTTGCTTTGTGTGTTTTAGGTCTTGAATTCCAAGATAGCTGCTGAATGTCATGACCTTTGATCTTGAAAGTGACCTTGTGACCTTGAAACTGACTTTGCAGAATTAAAAAACATAATGTGTATTGCTAGTGCTGACAGTCTGAAATAAAAACCATGACAACCTTTTTAGATACAAAGTATAGTATCAAATTAGTCAAAATAGTTGAAAAATATGCTTAGAAATTTAGCAGTTAGAGGTTAACCTGGGTAGAAATAAGGCTGTGAAGGAGTTAAGCATTGGTTAACTGGTATAGAATGCGCGGCCAGCTGGATTCAGATACGCATGTGGCAAAAGTTGGAAGTAACGTGTAAAGGTCACCCAGAAGCAATTCAACAGAATAAATCTTATCATTAATTCACCAAGGTCACTGCCAGTTTATTTGATCATAACATTAAATATTTAGTGTTATCACTAAATATTTGGTGCTATGATTAATTCAGACCAAAACTGGAGCATACATTTTCTAGTTCCAGAAGCAATTAATGATATGTTTAAATCACTATGATCATAACACCAACTGGATTTCAACATAAGACCAAATAACATCTATTTAATCATAACAATGAATCAATTTAATGTTATCATCAAATAGAATTTTACTTATGTCTTAATAATTTCCCGTTTAGACTCATCATGAAATTGTTTTGATGAGATCTTTACATGCAATTGATGACAACACTAAATGCATTTAGCGATCTGATTAAAAAAAGAACAGTTCAACATAGCAGCCAATGCATTTAATGATAACAGGAATTCGATTTAATGTTATCATCAAATATTTAATGATTTGTTCAAACACTGAATGAAAGGAGAAACGTTCCATTATATGTATAATCATTTGCATTCTCATTTCCCAATTCCAGAAGAGAATTCACAGAGTTTTATTTTTGCAAATTGACATTGAAAAAAATGTTTCGCATGATCATCAGACTTACTGTCCCATATAAAACATCATCTATTAATTATTATTTTTTAATTATCACACTGAGTAAGCAATTACAGGATGTATAAAGTGTTTATGTGTTTCGGGATTTTATTGGACTGTTAGGAACCAAGGAAATAGGATGAGTGATCAACCAGTTAGGGATATTGATGTCATGCTGAAGCTCATTTGACATCCAATGGGATAAGATTTTCACCAGTTTAATATTTGCAGTCAGTATCTGTTTGTGAAAATTTTGGAATATTTGTATTTGTGGCTGTCGCTTGAGTGCATGGGTCACTGGTGGATACACTAGTGGTAGTTAAATGTGGGTTGGCTGGGGGCAGTAGAAAGAGGTCACAGTAAATGATACCTGGTGAACGACCCTCTCTTTCAGGCACTGTTTGGACTTTGGACTTGACTTGAGAGATACAAATCTTCAGAGTGACTCAACTTCTTGGCTGAGATAGCCTTTGTTCACATTTAGTCTTGCTGATATTGTCCACAAACAACCAACAGACTATCAGATTATGTAGCCAGTAACTGTTGACAGGGGTCAATAGGAGTAACTGGACAAATAATAAAATTTCACTGTCATTCACAGAAAAAAGGGAAATTTTAACAATTCTGTTGCCTTAGAGTTCTGTTTAATGGTCCACCCCATGGGGGACCCTTTCAGTTTTCAGGTTGTCCATCCGTCCGTAGAATGATTCCATGTAGTTTGCTCACATTTTGTGCTATAATTATCTTACGTGACAATTTGAACTGATTAGATTTTGGTGTCACCCGTGACCTGATTTGAGCAAATGGCAGCTTCTACCATACTGACCTACTACTGGCCAATCAGAAGGCTAGAAATCTATGGTCTAACCACTACTGCAACCTACAGTTTTTCAAAGATTAAACAGCTGAGTCCTCATAAAATTACCCCCCCCCCCCCATAAAACTGTATCTGATCCTGGAGAAGTAAGTGTGAAAGGATATCAATCCAGAAGGGTGACCTTCACACAAGGTCCAGCTTCAATTATTATTACAGTGTTAACTCCTTTCAGAAGTGTAATTTCCATTCAGTGGTACATTCAGTGGTGTCTTGACCCAGTGGGACTGTCTGAGGAGGGAGCTGATCATCCCTGGGACCAGACTGGCCTGTCGGCAGGGGTGCCACTGATGTCCACTGTAAGGGAATGTGTGGTCTCATTTGCCATTACACTTTTCACATCTAGCTGGTTCAACTGCAGAAGCTGTGTTTGTGTAACTGGCACCCTAAATCGTGGATTTTTGGCCTCCAGTGCTTCATCTCTTTGGTATAACAACTGCTGTGTTTGAATTTTCATGAAAGAGTCAAGATCATAATTTTCTTCCATGACTGCCAGTGTTTGCTTGTTGCCGCTTGCACAATGTTCTGCAGAATGAGCGCTATTCTTTTTTTGCAAAACATAGGAAATTAAAATTTGTTTTTATTGCCCTGGTCAAGATTGAAGAGATTGGATAGAAATGGCTGGGTTTAGTGTTGATCACCACATCAGTTTTTATTGCACTCATTACACTGAGTAGAGCATGTGGTCATGCTGTGACCATCTATGTGATCCAAGTGCAAGGCCAGATGGTAGAAGTCAGTTAGACCATTGAAAAGTGTGGTCTAACCAACCTCCTCGCTACCGCTCGGAGGTGTGTTAGACCACACTTTTCAATAGTCTAACTATAACTTAATTAGATGCTCATTAGGGCTTGTTACCATGATATCTCCAGAATGTCTCCATGTATTAATTATGCTCTAATGAAAGTTTGATAGGAATAGTTAAGGGTCTTCCCCATGGGGGGGGGGGGAACCTGTATGATTTCAGGTTGTCTGTCTGTCCATCTGTCTGGATGTGCACATTCTCGTTACCGCAATATCTACAGAATGCCTCCATGTATTTTGCTCAAATTTGGCAATATGCTTATCTTACCTGGCAAAATGAATTGATTAGATTTTGGTGTCACCATGACCTAATTTGAGCAAATGGCGGACCCTTCAGTCAACGCTTTGCATTGAAGGTGTGTCTAGTTTCAGTCTGGAAACTGTGGAGTTGACTGCGGATGTGGACAGGATCAAAGAGTCTGTGTACAGGCCTCAGGTTTTAAACAGACTCTAGTCTGATATATCTGTGGCCACTCAAGATATTCCCTTGTGCATTGTATGTGTTTTGGACTGCCCAGCCCGTCACCCTATGAAGCGGTCAAAACTGGCTGGTGGTAAAATCTTTGCTTTGGGCAATGTTTTTGACTAATTACAACAGTAATGAAAAATTGTTTGAATAAGAAGTGTATGAGACACACCTAGATCACATGCCCCAGGTCAACAGCTTTGCTTGGAATGAGTCAGCTAGGTGTGTAGCACTGAACCCATGGCAAGGAAAGCTGTTAACTTTTAATTCAAGTTAAACGTTTGAGTCACTCTCTGGTTTCCTTGAGCTTTGTAGAGATAGCTTGGCAGGCAGGCAAAATACAAGACTTATCTAAACAGCCAAGTGATATGAACACAGCTGTAGGCTTCCAACTACCCCCCCACCCCCCCCCAAAAAAGGGGGGTGGGTGGGGGTGGGCAGGATTATTCCAAAGTATCTTTTTCTTCTTTTTTTTTTATCACAGTGTTGAAACCTGTACATTGGTATTTTGGATCATCAGAGGTATATGTTTTGGCTTGTTTCTAATTATGTGCATTTTTTTGGTCATACATGCATGTAATGCTCAACACGCTCATGCTGCATATGGACATAACTGCATTCTGAGCATTGATTTTGTCGTCATTTCTGGAACAATAATGACTTGTGGGGTACGGAAGGCCCTTTCAATCACAAGCCAGAGTTTCACAACTTTTTCATATATAAATGATCCATTCAATTAGGTGTGAAAAAATAGTTTAAAAGCTGATCTCAGATTAGTTATCAATGTCGATTTGACCCTCTGATTTTATCCCAGAAGCTTTACTTCTATGTCTCTTGTGGCTGTTGTCGTGTGATGGAATTTTACAGTAACAGTCGGGCAAAGTGACACTGTTATCTCACATGTAGAGTCTGACCCATGATGGTTTTGCTTAGAGGAATGAAAAAAATCACAAAAAGCTGCCATGAACATACATAAGTAGATATATAGGGGTACATACATTTTTTAACAAAGATTATTTACACTGAGTGTTGAAGTCTCAAATCTGTACCTGTAGACTGATAGTTTAACTGGTTTAACCACCCCCACCTTGTGTTGTGAGACTGGCGCCTTCAGAGCCTTGGTGTGACACAGACAGGTGGGAGTCAAGGTTTTCCAACTCTAAAGACAGCGCTTACACTAGGGTTTCTGACACAAGATTTCATCACTGATGTCCCAGTGTGATGCATATTCTGAAGAAAGTAAGAGGGTGATTTTAAGCTAGATTTTAGGGTATAACAGTTTAGACTATCATTTAATTTTTTTTTGGGGGGGGGGGGAGGAGCAAAAGTGTCCTCAAGATGTTGAGGTCTGTATGGTGTGTTATCCTTTTTACCCTCTGGCAAATGACCTGAATGGAGACAAGGATCCACAGCCTGAGAGTGTTTGAATGCATGCTGTGTACAACTGATAGAAGGTCCCTCATGTTATGGTCCCATGAGCAAGTCTTTATTCCCCTAAATAGATACTGTAAACAAAGCAGCGTGGTTCTGGTCACAGACTGCACGTACACCGCGCTGTGACCTTGAGAGGTTGCCATGTTTTTGTAGCAGCTTGGTGGTAAACAAGCGTGTGATTGGCCCATATGGAGGTGTGTTTTGACGTCATTACAGCATACTGGATAGATCTGGAACAGCCCGCTGACACGCAGCTGCTCATTGGCTCAAACTGGAGGTGTGTCCGGAGGTGTGTTTGTGTATGTATAACTGACCTCTTAAGTTCACAGGGTAAACAAGACTGATGCAACCATTTGAGCTGACAGCGGGCTGTAGTTGACTGGACCTTGGGCCGGAAGATTTTATCTTATCCACTTGACAAGGGGACCTCGTGTGGCTGGTCTCGCTGACATGTGTAGAAGCTCTCCGAGTGATCTTCATTTGTAATGCTGAATATTCTATCAGGCAGCCAGGAAAATTCCACTGCACTGTTTCAGTCAAGGTTAGCTGAGGACATCAGAAATAGAGTCGATATTTCCTGCATGGAAAAGTACTGATCTCCTTTGACTGTGATAGGGTGATTACACAGGAGAACGTCTGGGGCAGAGAGGATATATTGGACAGAACAGTGCTAGGAGGTCTTGAAGCGAGTCTGTCAAAATTGCCAAGCAAATTAATAACTCTTGACATTGTGTTTTCACAAGACAATGCAAGCCTGGATGAATAGCTCCACAGACCAGGTTACACTGGTGCTGTACACCTGGGTATGGAGACCCAGCACGCACAGACTATAACAAAGCAGATTTTTTAGGAAAAAATACTCAAAATAATTAGGAATCTCGTGACTGGAAGATGAAGCTGAGTGGAATTCTGCGTGCTGTTGCCAGATCTGCGGAAGCAACAAAAGTTGGGGAAACGGCCAAAACCGTTCCTGGTCATGTGGCTGAACACAAAAATACCACAGAAGCCAGATCTGAGGAAACAGAAAAACGTCGCTCTCAGGCTGCCTGCTCCTTGGAAGCTGTGTCTGTGATGCCAGTCAATCTGGCAGACAATGTGTCTGTTATATCCGCTTCTCTTGTCAAAGATAATGACATTGTTGTGACTGGTGATGTGAGGGCTCACATAGACAGGTACTCTGCATTTCACCCACGCCCCTTATCTCTGCAAGCTTTCGTGGAATTTGGTGAGTGAAGCATTGAATGTAGATTTTGTTCGCATTTGACATGAGCCTGCTTTATGTGTGTGTTTTTTTGCATGTGTGTGTGTGTGTAGGTATAGGGTTGTTTTTGATTCAAAGAAGGGACTACCTTGGGCTGGCATAGTTCAGATGCAGATGATGGTATCTCATACATCTTGACTGCACGCCTCATTTATTAAAACTTGATCTGACATAAATGTGCTGTTAGTTATGGGCCACAACTATATGTACAGTGTACAGTGGTACCTGCTGTGTGTGGCCACCTCTTCTGCTAGGAAAAAGAGGCCATGTGCAGCAGGTGACATGTCACCACAGGTAAACTTTACAAAGAAAGTTACACCTATGTCTGAGCCTAGTGACCACAAAAAGCAATGTGGCTGCTCACGCCAGTGGTTGCATACAGCAGGCACCACTGTATTACTCTAAATTCCCCGGTCTTTAAGTGTATTGGCACTTTAGCATGTTTATGTTTATGCCATGGGTAAATTATTTTATACATTTAAGATGTTACAATGATTACTACCAAGTTGTGGTTAGTTAATGTTTATTTTAGTAAGGGAAGTCTCGGGGGGGGGGGGGGGTGTTATCATGGTATACCTGTGGGACTTAAGCTGTGAAAAAAATGGTTACTTGTATAATTAAGGTTTCAACAAGAGATTAAGAGCATTTTAAAGAAGTGGTCTGTCCAGACAATGTCTTGTGATATGGTGTGTGATGACAGATTGTGTGACACTGACATTTCAAAATATACACAATGTATGCAATAAAACCTGGTGTGAAAGACCACTTCTAGGTATGACTGAGTCATGGTCTCTCTGGACAGGTTGTCTCATGCGAGGTATCAATAACGTGAAAAGTGCTCTAACTGTGCAGTATAAGGTGGTCTTTATAGTCAGGTGGCTCCCAAAAGTGGCCTGTCTGGACAGGTACCACAATGTACAGTTTATATATTTATTTGGGCTGATACAGCCTATGTCAAAATTTTACAAAGGAAGGTGTGCAATATAGACAATGGTAATTCCATATGTATATAGGTTAGACAGGGACAGGTTAGCTTATGGAGAGTAAAGAGTTCGAACTGCGGAATAGGATATTGACTACTAGGAAGTGGTTCTGGGCAAAAAGACACAAATACAATATTGTATAAGCTTTATTTTGTGAGGGTGACCTGGTGAGGTTAATGCAGGTGCATTTTCTTAATATCCGACAGGGCCTTCAAACATTTAATTTGGTAATCAATCATGACAGTGATGTACAAGTCACATGAGATCTTTGCAGTCAATACCATAAATATGACAAATATGTGCACAAAAGTTAAACTTCTGACCCTTTCTTTCTTGTTGACAGTATGTAACTAAAGCATTCGTTCTTGAATCTGTCAAAAAGTTTAAGAACGCTTTACAGTGTATGCTAGAGAGTTCCATAGAATGGCCCCTGAATACACAAATGAGGACTTCAGGTAATTTATCCTGGGCTACTGTTGAGGTGGTCATTGGTTGATGATCTTAAATTCATATAACATCTGTCTTTCACATGTAGGTCCTTCAGATACATTAGTGCCATACCATTCAGTATTTTATACATTTGTACATTAGTTGTGCTTTCCTGTAATGAATCCTTTCATCAATGGTTAACCATTGTAGTTTAACCACCAAACTTTAACTGTGCTGCTTTAAATTTCAATTTTTCTAGGAAAGACCTACACAGACTTGAAATCTGTTAAATTTCTGCATGAAAATAAAGAATTTTGGGGAAATTTTAGTAGCCATTTCCCACTTTTAATAGCCATTTTGAAGTTTTAGTAGCAGTTTTCGACTTCTTCTTCAGAACCATAACTACACTGAAACTTGGTGGATATGTTTCTTGTGAAAGGATCAAACAAAGTTGGTCACTAGGTGCCACTGCTGTGGATTCTGATTTTCAACGATTTTTTCCACTCCCATACTTATCAGTGAAGGCACATTTCCTCTTGATTACTATGCATGAACATGTAAGTCAATGGACATTCTAATGCTGATTCACATTTTAGACTTCTCCAAAACTGTCAGCCAGATTGACTTTAAACTTGGTGACAATGTACTTTGTGTGGGTCTTTACCAAGGTTTTCAAGTGGTCACGCTTCAGTGAATTTTGGATTTTTCATGAATTTTTGCCGTTCTTTTTTTGGGGCCAGATCTAGAAAAATCTTCTCTGAAACCGTTCACCCAATTGCTTTGATATCACACAGGAACACTCCCATGGACTCCTAGTTCTTAATTTGTTCCCAGGTTGCACTGCAATTTTATAGCTCAGCTGACTTGCTAGTCAGCTTGAGTATTTATGAGGCTCAGTCGTCCGTCTTAGAAATACTTCTAAATGCCACATGATCTCAGCTAAAGCTCAACACCTGTCTATTTTGTTGCAACCTTGGTTTTGTGGGACAAGTTTAAAGGTCAGCTGAGCACAGGCTGTTCACGCAGCCCTGTAGTTTAAAGATTCAGTTAATTTATTTGACCAGAGTAGTGTAACACTACATGTACAAGGTAATATCACACATAATACAATACGATGTGTCTCTGTTCATTTATAAAATACAACAATTATGGTCAGGGAGACTCATATTAAGATTTTCTTTTTTTTTTAAATTGCTATCATATGAGACACCTATTTCTAATTAACATCTTATAGTTTGAACCATGGTGACACTCTTTTTTCAAAAATTGAGTAAAATAAATAAAAACTAAAAATTAGGAGAAATTGAGAATATTTCATATTTTAGGAGTTACGTACATAATAGTTTGGGATTATGCAGAATGTTTCGTACTTTTGCACAAAATATGGTTTAATGTTTAAAAAAACTGTGTGTATGCACTTTGCTTTAAACTATGTCTGATGTTGCATTGATGATATTAACAATCTCATGTCGAACACGTTTTTGTGGAAATTTATGATATACTCTGACCTTATGAATGCTGTTTTCTCTTGCATTATGGTGGTATATGTGTCTGATGTGTGCAGGGTAGGAATACTGTGGAAACAAACTGTTAGTTCATTGTTCACGTTACATGACATTGTTTTCCACTGCTGCTGGTACCCAGCATACACTGGGGGGCAATTTCTTATTCCATACAAAGGGGTCAGCCATGATTATCAACATTTCCACAGTAGTACGTAGAGTACTCTTTTGGGGTGAGGGAGGGGGTTGCATGAAAGAGAACTCTGGGTTCACTTTTGAAAATGTTGATAATTTTGGCTGAACCCCTAAGGATGTTAACACTTATGATCATTTGTTTGTTGGCAATTTAGTCTTGACAGACTACTGTGGGGACCACTGGCATTTGATGGGACAGAAAAACCCCGGTGACTTCAGGCATGTAAAGTGAAAACTCATTTCATTAGGAATGTGAGCATGTGTACATTTTCATATAATTGACATTTTCCAATTCCAGTTACATGTACGTGGAAAGGTAATCAGAGGAACAATAGATTCTCCCTTCAATAAAGACCAAGTTATTGCTTTCTGTGGGGAAGGCAGCATGCTATAAGTGTCTGACTCCCTTGGGGAAAGCATTAGGTTACAGACTACAGTTGTGATTGGCTGGTTGCGCATCCCAACGGAGATAGTCCGTAATTGCGAAAATACTGTGTTTTCAGCATGCTGTAGCTTCTGTTTAAATAAAGTTAGCTAAGTCAGGTTTGCTGCATCGCAGAGTTGCTTCATTGGAGGTCATATAGGTGCACTGTCTTCCAGGCCAGGTGGGAACTTTATGGTGGGGAAGGACAATGATGTGACCCTGGCAAGAGCACAGTTCATACACCTGTATAAAGCTGACATCCAGGTGTTGTTTCGTATTTCAATTATCACAAATTAACGAGCTGGGAATTGTATGACAAAAATCCGTCCACATTTTTCTGACATTTTTACCTGTTAAATGCCGTTCACGGAATTTCAAAATACCAAAATGCTGATTTTTTAGACTGAAAAATGCTAATATGAAAAATAGAAGGATTTATAACTGTAGTCTGTGGCCTATTAGGGCTAACTCTGTATGTATTGGGACTCACATGGTCATGTTGTTATTCTATTATCGTCCATCAAGCAAGTTAAAAATGGGAAGTCAGCACTTTTTGACATCTGCCTGGACAATTTTGAGTGATCCTAACAACTTTTACATGGATGGAGCATGCAAGATATGATCCTGGGACTGTAGATCACAAGGCAAATGGCTCGGGCTATGGTATTGTGTACCTCAGGCCAGCTTATGAAAGGAGAAAAGAAGTTTTACACCCATAGATCGGCTGTGAATATCAAGTTTAACAGTCTCAATTTTCTAAAAATTCATGAAGTATCACATTTATGTCACAAATCATTGTGCATAGACATGTTGCACCTATTAGTGGAACCACATTGCATCAATAATAACAGGATTCACTGCAAGACATTTAACAAGTGCACAGGCTATGCCTCCTTTGCTGACTGCTTGGTAGATAGATAGCTTCCATAGCCCTTTGTATTTAGCGATACCTCACAGGTACCACACAGGTAATCATGTGTGTATGAGAAATTAACAATGCTAATATGATATGAATAAATTATGCTAATCCCATTGATATGAAACTTAGTGACCCTCTGTTTCAAACTTTTAATTTTGTGGCATTGTCATTGTAGGCCTACAGCCTCCATTCATATGCAGAGCTGTTTATACAAAATCATGTCAAAGTGATTTTCGGCATACCAGAAAAAAATGCGCATTGTCTGTCAGTAGAGCTGTACAAATCTTAGGTAAAATGTAAATTTCTGGTTTTTTGGTTTTGTTTTTGTTTCCCCCCCCCCCCCACCCCACCCCACCCCATCCCCTTTTATTTTTATTATTTTTTTTTTGGTAGACAAAAGCTGTCATATATGTGTGTCATTTGACTGGGGTAAATCATTTAAAATCAGGCATGCTGACTTTGTTGAGCTGTTGAGTTCATCAGCATATTATTTTCACATAAATGAATCAATTTATATCCATGAATATGGATGACAGCACTTATGAACTGCAGATTTTATAACTTTTACCAAGCTAGTGTACATAGGTGGCGAAACATTTGAACTTCGACATACAAAAACATAAAATTATAAGAGTTTCAGAAAGTGAAACAAGGAAGAAAAAGTTAGCTTCCATTAAACACTTGCCTGAAAACACTTGCGCCTGATAATTGGATTGATAACTGGATGCTTATCAAATTTTAAATCAGAGCACTTGTGAATACAAATATGCATTTATGATATTGGAGTAACTGTACAAAATTTTGTCATTTTCTTTCTAATATGTGCACATACACCAGAAACCATGTCAATAAACCACAACTTATACAGTCTACTGCAGAAAAAAAGGCACAGCACTATTGGTTTATGGAAGCTGGATCACCCAACTGCCCTCCTAATGTTCAAACAAAGGGCGCGTTACAATTCAATAATTTTAGTACCAAAAAACATAATTTGCTGAATACTGCTACTCTAATCTGTGACCTACTGGTCCTAAACTGTGCACTTTGATGGGCTAATAATGTTAAAACACTGAAACTGTTCCATTGTCTGCCATAATTCAGATTATATCAGGAAAATACTGCCATAATGACTGGTATTAGATGCTGACTTGGTGTAATTGATACTCCCCCCATCCACCATTAATGCCTCATCAGTGATAGATGTCATATTTTTTGTAGACAAATGTTACGAATCTATCCATAAATAGTAAAAAAATCACCAATTTCACCTAAAAATTCATAAAATTTTAGCAATATATTCAAATTTGGGGTTAAAATTCAGGGGTGGGGCATTGTAATTTGATCTCTCATTGTAAGGGCAGGACATGCAGGCAAGTGATTATGGGTTTGCATCATAGCCCATTGTGTATTGTATTCCTATTGGACATAAAGAATTGATTGGATGCAATTATATAATTTTCCTCAAAATTTTAATTAATTAATTTTTTTGTCATAAAAACTGATTTTTCAGATTTAAAGGTTGCTTGCAAAAAAGTTGATATTTTCTTTAATATTGAAGTTTGGTAAAGTTAATGCAAATCCTTTGCAGAAAACAAGTTGTGGCTTCAGTTAAACAAGTTTTAAAAATTTTGATAAGTCTATTAGGTTACAGACTACAGTTGTGATTGGCTGGTTGCGCATCCCAACGGAGATAGTCCGTAATTGCGAAAATACTGTGTTTTCAGCATGCTGTAGCTTCTGTTTAAATAAAGTTAGCTAAGTCAGGTTTGCTGCATCGCAGAGTTGCTTCATTGGAGGTCATATAGGTGCACTGTCTTCCAGGCCAGGTGGGAACTTTATGGTGGGGAAGGACAATGATGTGACCCTGGCAAGAGCACAGTTCATACACCTGTATAAAGCTGACATCCAGGTGTTGTTTCGTATTTCAATTATCACAAATTAACGAGCTGGGAATTGTATGACAAAAATCCGTCCACATTTTTCTGACATTTTTACCTGTTAAATGCCGTTCACGGAATTTCAAAATACCAAAATGCTGATTTTTTAGACTGAAAAATGCTAATATGAAAAATAGAAGGATTTATAACTGTAGTCTGTGGCCAGCAACATGCTATAAGTGCCTGACTTCCTTGGGGAAGGCAGCATGCTATAAGTGCCTGACTTGCTCCAGGGAAAGTTGTTGACTTAGAGTGTAGTATTCTCATGGGGCACATCAATAATTATTATTCAAACATTTTCTCTTCTACACTGAAATTAGTAAAGAAATCATTGGAACAGACATTTTACCTCCGATCAGGTTCAGGGGCACAAGGTTTATTAAAAGTGCAGTAAAGTTGAAAACTACAGTGTAGTGTAGTGTAGAGAGTGTGTGTGTGTGTGTGTGTGTGTGTGTGTGTGTACAGTGTAATATTTACATTCCCTTTATTGTTTAACATTGAAAGAATAGGGACTGTTGTTTTCCTCACCATCTCATTAAGACATCGTCTACACGCGAGTCTGCACGCGCCAGCTATGCAGCCCCTTCACAATTTTATACGCCAGTACATTGGGCACTACTTTTCTTTTCATTCATAAATCCTGTGCGCCCTCTCGCGGATTCATTGTGTTATTCTGGGTATTTTATCCCAAAAAATAACTTACTTGTATACTTTTTCCCTAATGTGAACGAATCTTGTATTTTGTAAAGCTATCTGTTCAAATAAATGAACATTCACAAAGGGACTATTTTTCTTTCCTGTTTGTTGCTTTTGGGATAGACTGGTTGCCAGGTAATGGGGGCGTGGTTAGCGCTTATCTTTCTATTGATCACACCCCCCTTAAACCAAGGCAATTTATGTGGAAAAAACGTTCCATGGCGATCATGCATCACTTGTAATTATTATCAAAAATCGAAAAAATAGGAAAAAATGTAAATATAATAAATAAACTTTATTGTCATTGTTTTCATGAGCGTGTGAGGAAAACTTTATGGCTGGTATTTTTGGGATGAAGCGCGATAGCGCTTCATCCAAAATACCAGCCATAAAGTTTTCCTCACACGCTCATGAAAACAATGACAATGAAGTTTATTTATTAGGTGTAGTGTGTGTGTGTGTGTGTGTGTGTGTGTGTGTGTGTGTGTGTGTGTGTGTGTGTGTGTGTGTGTGTGAGAGAGAGAGAGAGAGAGAGAGAGAGAGAGAGAGAGAGAGAGAGAGAGAGCTAGTTGTATTATTAAATGGTCTGTCCCTGCCTTGATGAAGGCTGAATAAACCTGATTCATTCACTTGGCATCATACCAGTGAATTAAGTGGACCCAATCTCCGCTAATCAGAGAATTAATAAAGCATTGAGTCAAGTGGTTCATGGTATCAGGATGTCAACCTATGATTTAGTATATATATCAGCATGTATAACCATCCTATTTTGCAATGTTCAGGAGTACATGCAGTTCCCATGTTGCCGTGCAAGGTCATTCCTAGTCACTTCATGTCACCTTTCCATGCGCGCTGCCTCTTGGCATCTAGGCCAACATGATCGTGCTTTTTTGGATGTGGCAATATATTTTATAGCTAATAAAAGATACGTTAAATGTTCCTGTGAATTTGAGCTTAACTTTTTTCACATGAATTAAAAATGAGTTTAAGACTCGGAAAGCAGCTTTCTTGTGCAAAGGTTGGGTGAGCAGCCAACTCACAACCAGAAAGCTGTTGACCTGGGGTGTTATCTGAAAGGTCTCATTTACAGAGCATTCTCATTAACTTTTTTACTGATACAGGCTTATGATCCCGATGGGGTATTGTCATCACTTCTGTGCGTCAGCCACCCTTGTTGATGCACTCACATGTGAACAAATTGAGCTGCCATTATGAAGCTTATACTGTATAGCATCTCAGTCAAATCTTGGCTAAGTTTGGCATTTGGTGACCTTAACCTATTTTCTAGGTCACAAGGGGTCATGTTTTTACCTTGGCTGAGGGGGGCCTCAAGGTAATCCTGACAGTTATATTTTTTCATCGTAATGAAACTTGTCTTGAAAATCCACTCCTAGGGGTGACAGAATTGAGGTCTCTGAACAAGTATGATCTTTCACAGGAGGTATGAATATTAAAAAAGTACTACATATATGCATATGTATATATGCATATGTGTGTGTGTGTGTATGTACATATTTCATGTTTGGGTCGATTTTAGTACTATAACAGGCTTGTATAAATACCGTATCATAGGCCTGAAAGCTACAGTGCCGCGATATGATGTATTGGTACTCTTCCGGTTTCATCGGTAATTGTGATGATGAGGAGTAAAACTTTCTGAAGATGACGTTCTTACTTTTGCTTTGTGTATTGAAATGTACAAATGGACCTAAACATGAGGTAAATAATTTATAGCATGCTTTGTAGACGATATGAAGTAATCAACCCGCACTAGATACCATAAAGTAAAACTCGTTCACTTTGCTCACCCGTTCTGCTATATGGCATCCAGTGCTCCTTGATATACTTCATATTGTCAACAAAGCGTGCTATAATCTATTATATACAGTGTTTGTAATAAAGATTGACAAAAAAATCCTACTTTTCTGGGTTAGGTGTCACAGCATTGTGAATGTGGCATCTTTGATGCCAAGACCCACAAAACTGGAGTATTTGAGCCAATTTTAAAGCTTTTATGACATATCAAATTTAATTAAAGCATTCCTTGTTAAGATAAATTGCCATTTGTGAGTTTTCTTTGCCCTGTTGTCAGAGCTACAGAAACTCCAAAAGCATGTAAAAATGCTCAATTAACATACATTTTTGTTTGTTTTTATGAATTAGAGGCAAAAATCCTACAAATTTGAGCATTTTCACCCAAAATCCTACTAAATCCTACAATTATTCCCAAATCCTACAAAAGTAGGAAAATCCTACTTTTTACAGACACTGAATATATATATATATATATATATATATTCTGAAAAGGTAGCCTTTTAGAGATTGTGGTCTCTCACTGGAGTAGTCTCTTAAGACGGACCACTGTAGTGTTAAGAATAGTTAAAAACATTGAAGGACATGACATTTGATCATTAGTTGGTTTGAGGGTGAAAGGGCTAGTATCACTTCATGTTAAATGGAAGGACATCATTGCATAATATGCAAAGTCATTCTGTTTTTATTATCTTTTTGCACATTTTAGATTTTCCTTTTTTCTCTTTCTTTTTTTTTTTTTTTTTTTTGAATTGGTGACAAGTATAAGAGTTAAAGCTGACATAGGCATGGAGGTTGCCTTGTACTGATTATTGACCCAGCCAGACAAGAGCCAGCAGGGCTGTGCAGACCTTTATACTGGGTTTGATAAAAGTTTATATCAGTTCAGCATTCCAGAGGGCATCACAATATTTGGTTGGCATTTATGGCATTTTAAAAGTCAAAAGTACTGCCTCCCCTCCTTGAGACAAAAAACCAAACTTGAACGCTGTCTGTAAAGGGTGTCTATCCCACATGTATCTTGTGTATACAGTGTGTATAACCACTCCATGCAAAAATACTTTTACAGCATACCAGTGGATGGTTTAAGAAGTTTGAGTTCAGTTCTGAAAGTGTACCTGGGGTGTGTTCAGATGACCCGTGTTCCAAATTGAGGGGTAATCTTGGTGACAGTACATCAACATTCCTGTAGTCATGTTCCTCACTGCTGTTGGTTCATTGAGGTGTACAGTGTAAGGCACTGGGTTATACCAATGTTGATGAGGTCCATGGAGTACCCCCATCAAAACTGTGTCATAACCAGGACACTTTTAACATAGAAGTAATGGAAACATGGAAACAGTGCTTCACGGGGAGCCAAGGGCCTGAAAGACCTGCAGAGAGCAGGGTGTGAAGGAGATCCCTGTGTTAATCTGTAGAGAGACATTGGTCTCTCATGCCCCCAAAAGGGGCCATAGAGCCAGTAAATTCATTGTCATTTTCAGTGTCACCTGAACACTGCAGGTTTGCTCGCAATATGGAAGGAATTCAACTTTTATGGCCAGTCGGTGTGTGTGTGATTTATACTCACCAGGTGGTGCTTGGGTGCCCTGACATTCCTCATCCACTCCGCTTGCACTATTGTATATCAGTGTTTCCGTTTTAAAAGCAAAAATGAATGTATGTGATGCATAGAAATTAACTTGTGACCCCTAAATTTGAACATAAAGGGTACCAGACAACCCACAAAACCTTGAAGTAACAGGACCCTAAATGTTCATTAAATAGATTTTATTGAAACTTTATATTTCTGTGATCCTTTGAGAAAATACTGGAGATTAACCCAAAATAATCTCAAGGAGTATGGATGTATATGTATTTCCTGAGACCAAGACAACTGAGATTGTCTCAGTTGTCTTGGTCTCAGGTATTTCTGATGCACTTTGATTGGCCTTGTAGGAGGGGACCCACTGCTAATGATTTTTACCACAAAAAACCTCCCAAAAAACTGGTTTTAGCTGCAGCCCCTTAATTTTCTGAGCATTCTCTACTTGCCAGGTGCCAAGAATGCCTGTGAGAAGACGTCCTTCCTGTTCCTGAGGAAGGAGCTGCCAGTGAGACTGGCCAACATCATGAAAGAGATCAACCTGCTGCCAGACCAGCTTCTGGGAATGCCCTCAGTACAGATGGTGGAGAGCTGGTAAGTATGGGTCCCATACTGAGCAGGTCAAAGGTTAGTGGCTTTGGGGTTGTCTGGGAAGTCATGTTGCAGTTTTTTATTGGGGCAGCTGCAACAAGGCGTAGCGACTGGACAATGCTAACACCACTGGCTTAGGACTTAAGTCATGCTGTTATCATGGTTATAGTGAAGGGAATCAGTTATGATTTCATCATCGATGATTAGATGGACAAGACCAAATGAGAATATTGATTATAATTTGGTTGTTAAGCTCCTTCAGCCAATTGGAGAACAGGATTGCAGGTCACTGTGGGATGTCATGACCTGGAATTTAATGAACAACAACCTGCAGGAAAAATGTATTTCTGTCTGTACAATGTATTTCTGCCTGTACAATGTATGGCTGTCTGTACAATGTATGGCTGTCTGTACAATGTATGGCTGCCGGTACAATGTATTTCTGCCTGTACAATGTATGGCTGTCTGTTCAATGTATGGCTGCCTGTACAATGTATGGCTGCCTGTACAATGTATTTCTGCCTATACAATGTATGGCTGTCTGTACAATGTATGGCTGTCTGTACAATGTATGGCTGCCTGTACAATGTATGGCTGTCTGTACAATGTATGGCTGTCTGTACAATGTATGGCTGCCTGTACAATGTATGGCTGCCTGTAGCTTTTGGCGGGTTGGGAAAGACTGGTTCAACAAATAAAATTGTGAGCAGTTTACAGTGCTTAAAATGGTCATGATCCAGTTATGAATGTTGTAAGTGATAATACCAGGGAGGTGAAACTATGTGATAGTACAAGACCTGTCTTCAGAAATCTGGTGGCTTTGCTAACATTGTCATTCTATGTGTGGCAAGCACAGTTGTCTGACTTGCCACATTAATTTAAAAAAGAAATGTCTTTTCTTACTTCTGCCAAACTTGACGTGTCTTGTGCCCTGTACCTTGGGACACAGATGCTGAACAGACAAAATGGCCAACTTGTCTTTGTTGTGGTCAGCAGTTGTTTTTTGAACAGAATACCTTAATGAAAGAGGTGAGTTTGTAATGGCAGGGTGTAGCTTGGACCTCAATGGCAATGTCAGCACAGCTCCAGGCAGGCCTATAGGCCTCTTGTATTACATAATCTGGGTGACCTTGATCTTCTGTCCCAAGGTCACTGAGGACATAAAGTTAAGGACTCACTGATTGTTGTCTTGGCACATGCAACAATATCCATCACACGAATTGCACAAATAAGATATGACAACATGTGGAGCAAAGTGCCATCTGATGGACATTTTATACACTAAGTGTACATAAGCTTTATATGTTCAGTTCTAAGCCACTTGAGGACTCACAACTTTGAAATGAACAGGTGCAATACAGCCATGGTGCCAACAGAGCACAATAGGCCTTTGGGCCTCTTGTTTCCATTTTGATTTCTCCCCTCTGTCATCCTGTTCCACCGGCCCAGCTGCTTGTGTTCAATTTATGCCAGCAAATATTTGCACAGGATGTTTACATATATATGGTGGGGGATTTTTTTTTTTTTTGGGGGGGGGGGGGGGTTATATACAGTATATATATGTGGACTAGATAGAGCAAGAGGGTGAATATTTAAGAGGGTTTTTCATGTGTTATCATTACTGCCAATACTGGCATTATGGTAATAGGGAACATAATGAAAGTAAGTATGTGATATTTAAATTACAATGTCTGTCATTACAGATAATATATTCGCAGTCATTGATATAAATATTTGAATTAAGGTGCCAGGATGGTTGGTCTATGACGGCTGTGCTGAAAAAATCACAAAATGACTTTTGTTCTGTATCTGAAAGATAAACACCTAAATTATGTGGTCACCAAATATTGTTTTTAAAAAATCAATATTTACATGAGAAAATCGATAAAAACTATGACAAGTTTCAGCGGACCACTGCATGTGTATGTTCTGTTTACTGTGGTATGGTAATGGTCCACAATGTTTGAACAGCCATCAGCCATCAACCACTCGTTTGAAAACTATGGGATATTTTTAGGGTTCCTTATTTGGAAAAAATGGGGGGGGGTGCACTTATTAGGCAGTGTGCACTTATTAAGGTTATATGGTCTCTGCCTAGCAGGCAAGCCAACTGGTCATTTTGATTTTACGCAGTCGGGTTGATTCGTGCCTTGCCAAATTGATAGAGAACTGACCATGAACTGACCATGAACTGACCATGAACTGACCATGAACTGGCTGGTTGTTTGAAGCCAATACATGTCTTGTATACATGTAACGAGGCCACCTCATTACCTCGGGGTATGTGTCAATATAGGCTGTTTGGAGTATGATAATACAGGCTGTGTGGAAACTAAAAATGTAGTTTGCTCAATTGGTATATGACAATAAAGGTTGTTTGGTGTATGTTCATGAACAGCATTCATGTTGCTGCTTGTATGCTCCCACAACAAATTAGCTGGTTCCTGTCACGCTGTGTTCATAACAATTAAAGTGAGCTGTCAGATGAGCTGACAGATTCCTGGTGATGAATATGTTCACAGAAACCAAGGAGGAGCGCCATAAATAGAAGTTAATTTTGTAATTCTCAGCAAAACACTCAAATTTTTATAGAGACATTTTAAGTGCCAGAAATGCCAAAATCGGCCTTTCTGAGAGGTCAAACTAAGGGGATTCTGAAAGGCTGCAGACTCTAAAATTTGGAGTCAGTATCACAGAGAATTAAACAGAACACCACTTGATGGTATAGGCCTTGGTCAGAGTTTTTACCATGGCCTGACAAGGGCCTGTTTCATGACTGAAGACACAATGTAACAGCTCTGATATGATGCAAACTCTGTGTGCAAGATAAGTCAGCTGAGGTAATAATACAGATATTCCCACTTTTAGATGGGGCTTGTCAGTATTTGAATGAAAACTTGATTTATGAGGATATAAATGTCCCCAACAAACAGGAGAAAATGGTGTACATTGTGAGACTGGAGCAGGAACAGTCCTGATGCCTCACTTGATGCTGTGCTTCACTGATGCCACAGCGCACGTACAGCTTGTGTTTGCACAATGTCTAAGCATGTGAGCATGCCGAGAGGTCAATCGTACAAAGGTCGTTTGAGGACAGCCTGCTTGGCTCGTATAGCAGAGACTTAGGTCATTTGAGGACAGCGTGCTACGATGATATATGGCAGAGACTAAAATATGCAAGCTGCGGGCCATTTGTTGTTCTGGCATTCAAATGAACAGTGTTATAATATTTATAGGTTTATGTTCCTGTAGTTGGTACAGTGCTGGGAGCTGGTAATTGTCAGGGTGGCCCTACTAATTATATGTGGTAGTAAATGACATTATGCTTGGATAAAGCTACTTACATGGTAAAATTGTGTGATGTATCATTGAATTGCATTATTTTAAATTGTGTGAATTGCCTTTCATCTGTTTTTTCCATGCCTGTATTCCTTGCAGTGTAGTCTTTGTTGGAGAAAGGATTTGTTATGAGGCATTGATGCAGAGGGTGCATGCTTTAAATGGGTATAGAATTTTGATTGGCATAATTAGCCACCCCTGGGTGCTTCCGTGTGTATATAAGAGGAACAGAAATCTGGAATGTATCCCATAATTTATGCTCATTATTTTCAGTGCCAAATTTTGGACTGAGTCAACAGCTTTTCTCGGCGCACATTGGACACAATGTGCGCCGAGAACCGCTGTTGACCTGGGGTATTCTCTCTGGAACTATAGGCATGCTGGTACTTGAATGAAAGGTCTTTTTACGAAGAATATGAATCAGGGATCCTAATGATAATTCAGACTGGTTTGACTTTATAAGTAGATCAACTTGAGATGTGATTGGCAGTAAAAGAGTTAACTGGACAAAGGTGAACCTGGGGATGAATGGAGACCGTCCAGAAGCATTAACATGTTTCTGCTGGTCTACTGTACAAGTCCTTTACCTGTGAATAGTGAGGACAATTCCTGCCAATGACGGTGTTGCCAGTGAGGTTGGCTGGAGGAGGTACAAGCACACAACTACATGATGTGCATCTGACAGCCATCCCCCAGTAAGACGGAGCCAATCTCTGGGATGCTCATCCTCACAAACACTGCCAAACTCAGACAGGTGTTACAAATATTTATGCATAGCGTGTTTGTGCGTTCAGAACTACAGGTGGGGGGTGGGGGTGGGAGGTGGGGAGGTGCTACCCACGTCATTGCTGCCCTGAAAATACATTGTGATTTGGGGGTGACCTTGGAAAAGGTTGCTGAGTCAGACTGGTGGTGTGTTTTTGGATATATACAGGTATTGCTGTGGTCATGGAATCTGGTGCATTTCAAAACAAGACTAAGATCTGTTGATTCCATGATGTATTTGTGTGAGAAGTTATGTATTACAGTTCTTCAACATTTTTTTAAATGTTCTCTGTTAGAATTTGGTACCTGTACTTGTGTGATCAGTGATAGGGAGGCCTGTCAAGTTACACAAACAACATTTCTGTAAAAAAATTATGCATATTATTCATGAGCAATACAGTTTTCATTATTGGTTTCCTCAAGTATTTGTGGCATACAGAGTGACCAGTGGGGAAAAAAAAGACCTGTGTCTCTGTCAATTGCACAAGGGTAACCCTCAGTCTGTGTGGCTCTGGTGGTGATTGGTGTTCAAGTGCTAAATTTCCCTGGAATTAATATTATTAAACATGTCAAATGAAAAATTGCATGCTCAGAGTTCATAAAAGACTATATTCATACTGAATTCAAATGTTGATTTTCAATTAGAGTAGAACACTAAGGGACAGCTAAGACACCAAAAATAAATCCCACTTTAATCGATCCTAGCTCAAAATTTATTTGTGTTAGTATAACAAGTCATGTATATCATCTGTGTAAGCATCATACTCCAAAGAATTTTTGTCCTGTGTTTAATCTGTGTAAGCGTCATACTCCAAAGAATTTATGTCCCATGTTTGGATGTCTGTGCTGTTAATTGTTGAATAAACAAATGAAAGTTGACCTCAAACCATCCACCCCATAAATGTCAATATAAGTCACTAATTATTTGTGATAAAATCATAATTACACATGCATCTCAATCCTGACATAATGACAACAAAAACAACCGTGTGATTTGTCATGTTGGCTTAGTTTATATGCTATTCGTCCATCCACAAAGTTTGACATTTCAATTTCCTCTTTGATTCTCAAGATGTTCATTTTCTTCATGTCATAGAAAAAGAGCGAAGCAAAATTTTGAAAATCGCTGAAGAGTTTTTGCAGTTCGGGCATTACAGAATAAGAGGCCATTAATTGAATTAAATTTCACGGTTGTTTTCTTGGAATAACCTTTCCTAGGTTGGGTTGTCACCCTATTATCCTTGCTGAGAAAATGAGCTTCAAAGTCCTTTGATATTGATCATTTGCCTCAGAAACAATACAGTTTGCTCAAGTTGACCTGGTATTTGTACAAAACAGAATAAATATTGTCCCAAAACATTTGGTGAAGTTGTCAATCAATTATTTGGCCAATCACATGGTTAAAAAGAGTTTTTGAAGTGCAGAAAACATTATTCAGCGATCTGTCAAATGGCCACAGTAACAATCTGGTTTCAAAGCATGACGTCATGGAGGCGGCCCTTCGGCCATGTGACCTCAAAGCTGCAATGAAAGTTGTGTTGCCTTGCTTCAGTGGGGCAGCCTACAGCTGCTCGTGGTCAGTAAACGGGTGTGGGGTTTGGTCCTGCGCCCCCAACCTCTTCATCCCATTTTTAGGGATAGTGTTTTATTGTATGTACTCCTATCTGTGTACTTTATTTAGTTAGCTTTTTAGACTTGTGTGTATACTTTACTTAGCTTGCCATTATTTTGTAATTATTTTCTCAATGAGTTTCATTTCTCTTTCCAATCTGAGTTTTGTGTCACTATTTCATACGTTATCTCTTGTGTGCATGTTTATGCTCATTTCGATGTATTTATTTGTACTTTTATTTCTTTGGGGGTTTGCTAAAATGCTAAAAAATCTCAAAATTCCCAATCCTGCAAAAAGCTCTATGGATACAAATATATGGATATGTAGCAATCAGAAAATATATAGGTTTAATGTACTTGTGAAAAAATTAAATGGGTAATTGAGATCCAAAGTTACCAGTCTCTCTGCGCACTAGCTTCACAGTTTCCACCTTAAAGTTTCCTTCATTTGAACACAAAACAATCAAGCCTTAAGTAAACCACTAAGGCTGTCACATTTTTGCATGTTTGCATCATTTCTTTGTCCACAAACACACTTTTGACATGCCGTCTGATTTTGCGGCACCGCTGTGATTTCACTCGCCTTTTGCCATGGGCCAGTGATACCTGTATAGCAATGTGACTGACTGTTAAGTAGGATTGACGGGTGGCATTGTTTCACTAGGCGGCTGAAAACCAAAAGAATGACACATGGACGTTAAGATGTCCACATTCCTGTGTGCTTTTTTGACATATTTTTACTTTAGTTAGGAGCTAGAAATTTTGCCAACTTAAAGAAAGGACATTTATCTTGTAAATAAAAATTTTAAAATCTCAAAATCGTCCATGCAAAGGTGTTTAATGTCTTACCTGTCCTTAAAAATTCTGAGTTTTGTGGAGATTGTATGAACAGTGGTCTCTGTTATGTACAATGTATTACCATCACTCCAGTGGGAGAGATTGTATGGACAGTGGTCTCTGTCATGAGAAGTTATGTGTTACCATCACTCCAGTGGGAGACCACCTGTCATAAAAGGCCACATTTGAGCATACTGTCCTTGATCTTTTTGTCCTGTTTATACCTCTAATGAAAAACCTTGTGTCGACAGACCACACTTTTACAGTGACTCCTTGGGGTGGTCTGTCAAGAAAAGTTTCGTGGTATTACTCCACCGTGAAGATTGTACATGAAGACAGTGAGACGCCTTGACAGACCAGCCCCAGGGAGGACCATGTTGTGGTCTGTCATGACAGGCAGTCCTCCTCAAGAGGTAGAAATGATATGAAAAGTACTAAGAACACTGTGTTTACAAGCTGGTCATTAAAGGGAGGTGTCATTGGAGTGGCCTCTGAGGACAGGGACCACTATAGTATAAGCTGTGGTAAATTTTAATATCGTTATCAGACCACTAGAGTATAAACTGTGGTAAATGTTGTTTTCAGACCACTATAGTATAAACTGTGGTAAATGATGTTTTCAGACCACTATAGTATAAGCTGTGGTAAATGTTTTCAGATGGCTGTGGTATAAGCTGTGGTAAATGTTGTTTTCAGACAAAAGTGAAAAAGCTGAATGTCATTGTCATGTCCTGCTGGACAGTAGTACTTGTACACGATTATATATGTAAAAAAAATCATTGGCTGGCAAATCATGCTCCAGCTTTAGAATGGCAACCCTTTCCCCTCTAAAACAGTCAAACTTGGCTGGTGGTCAAATGCCATTTGCTGCTTCAATGTTTTTTACTAATTTCAAGAGAAATGAAAAATAATTTTGTAGTATAGAGTATACACTTGTTACAATCATTGATAGTCTTCTTGATTTCTTTGTTATTACAGGTACGAACAGAGTTTCCAGGAGATCCTTCATTTTGAGAATGTGGACGAAAATGATTATGAAAAGTTGGAAAAGTAAGTTCTATATGTACATGATAATGCCTTCTGCTCATAAGTTTGCTGAGTTCAACTTGCTGATCGTACATGTACATACCCTTTTATTCCTGTCAGGTGCTCAGGACATTTAGGAAAGTTTCAGAATGCGAAACTCCAATTCTCCCATAGTTACCCATGTGGATACTCAGCCGCTCCCAACATATGTGTGGAATTATTTTATGACCCAAATGCAATAAAAGGTTGGTTGTTGTTTTATTTGTAAGCCAATCAGATTAGATAAAAAAAAAAAAAGATTAAAAAAGAGGAACTGAAAGCTCTTTCTTGAGTGACATACCTTAGCAACGCAATGATGAAAGTGAACAAAATGGAGTCAAAACAGCTGCTGTAAGCACGCTAAATGGAGTAGGTTTTTGACAAAAACACAGGATTTAAGGCTGCATGGGAGAAAAAAAATCCACATGGCCATGTCATAGGGAATGGATGTAGACAGTACATGTACTCGTTTCAAACTGTTCACTGCTCGCCAAAGGCTCGCAGTGAACGGTTTTAAAACTGGTGCTGTCTAAATCCATTCACCATGACTTGGCCATGCGGAATTCTATATTTCAGACATATGTCTTGAAAGTTATAACATTATTTTGTGCAAGTGAACCCTTTCTCCCTTGAATCAAGGCTGAGTCGACAGCTTTGCTTTGGGGAGGGTGTGGAGTGTCCAGTCTGCCCCAGGGAAGGCTGTGGATGTTGGCCAAGCTGTTCTGATACGGCCTGTGTGCAACTTTCATCATGTCTCCCTGTGTACTATGGGGAGACACTGTTTTTGCCCCCATTTTCTTTCTCCTGCCTCCTCCCACTCTTTCTCCTCCTTATTCTTTAACACTGGTGTTCAAGCGATAATTCTTGAAAGATTTCACAAAACTTTATGAAACTTGATACCATAATATAACGAAGTTAAGACCTAGGGTGGGATTGTGTCTGGGTGACCCTGATCTAACCTACAAGGTCACAGAGCAATATATGGTAATTTGGTTTCCCTGTGAAAAATGTTGAAGAATTTCCCAAGAGTTACTGAAATTAAATAGGATTATGTTAATAGGCAAGGCCTAGCTTTGGATTGTATTAAGTGACCTTGACCTAATTTGGAAGGTCCCAGAGCCATATATGGTGCATCTAATTTGGTTTCCATGTGCTGAATATTGAGGGATTTGACACATTCAATAACACGTAAATTGTGAACCTTGTTCTGATGTAGGTTGACATTGTATTTGAGTGACTTTGACCTAATTCTGAAGGTCATAGAGCCATATATGGTCATTTCATTTCCGAGCAATAACTTAAAAAGATATCAGGAAACTTGGTAGGATAATGCACATGAGTAAGACCTCGGATGGGATTGCATTTGGGTGACCTTGACCTAATTTTCAAGGGCACAAAGCCAAATGTGTTAATTTCATTTTTGAGTGATTTCTCGAATGGTTGGGTAGGATTATATAGCTTGGTTGGACAAAGGTAGGCATTGTATGTGTGTGACCTTGAACTTGGTAGGGTTATGTATCTTGATATAGCATACACAAATGAATATGAGTGATCTTGACTGAAGTATGAACGTGACAGCTGTGGTCTGGTGATCATGACCTAATTTACAAGGTCACTGAACTGTATATCTTCTTTCCTTTCCATGCAATTACTCTGACAGAATGTAATTTTTTATGTTCGGAATGAACAAGTCTCGAACTTGCAACCTTTGGCACCAGTCCCATAGATGAAATGGGAAATGCACATATTCACTGGACCAAATCCCCATTATAGTAATGAAATATTATGCTGTTTGGTACAACTGTGAACCCTAAAAGGTACCTGTATTGCAAATGGTTGACCTTGATTGGTATTCTGGGGTAGCTTTGGGAGAATTTAACAAAACTCGATGCAGGCTGGTAGGATTATGTAGCTTAGTAAGAGTCAGATGGATATTGTATATTGGCTGGCTGGGTACATGAAGGTCAACACCCTGTACATTGCCAAACTATTTATTTAGTTTTGTATTTTCTGTTATCGTGTCCAGGACACTAAATTTATGTCCTGTGTCAAATATTACATGCATGCTTTTAAGTTGTACAAGGGGAGAAATTTATTTTTCTGTCACAAGATTAAGCTGTTCTAGTTCAAAATGTTTTTCATTATGGGTCCACCACAAAGGCTGGGGGGGGGGTTGACTCGTTATGTTTTGGGTTTTTTTATCTGTCTGTCCATCCACCATTTGTTTGTGAATACAGTATACCTCAAGGCTTACTGGGCACCCACAACTCAAATTTACTCTGTTTGTAACTTCACACCATTGCTTCATTTGATTGTATTTTTTGGTGACTTTGACCTCATTTTCAAGTCACAGGAGCCATTTGGTGTTACACTACTAATTCAACCCGCAAAAAATGTAAACAAACCAGGTTGCTGTCTGTACCTTCCAAAATAACTTATAAACCCAAACATGTCCTATGCCAAATTGTTCCTTACAATATTCTGAATCATCTGAGAACAAGAAATCCTGGTCATTGTTAGGAAAATTTTAAGATATTATCGTTTGGTACAGCCAAAGTACTGACAGCAGTCACACCACCTTGTGCGTTGACTGGGAGTACTCACATTGTGGACATGTGTATTCAGTCACTACGCTGGGTATATTGAGAGCTGACCTGTCAATAAATACTGCACACTGTACCTGTCAGTTTCAGAAAAAGTATGTTACTGTGGTCAGAATTATGCAAGAGACAGCCCCCTGTATCTGTAAGGGTCATTTCTAATATGCACTCTATAATCCTTCTACCGGAAGCCGGCCGAATTACTCACATAATACCATGTTGTGTCTGTAAAGTTGAACTGGTTAGTCAGTGCTTTGCATTGAACCTCCAGTTGATTCTAACATTAATGAAAATCATTGAAGTAGACATTTTACATCAGTTTTTGGCCAGTGTACGGGGGATAATATTGAAAATTAAGGAGTAGCCTCCACTTTGCATTGGAAGTTTCTGTTTGTGTGATGTGATTACGACACAGAGTTGCAGGTGAACATAGATCTTGGGCACCATTTAGACAGGCTGGGATTTCATCACGTACAGGAGTCCCTCTTTTGAGAGACTACCCCATTGAGAGACCACCTGCCTTTTAAGACCACATTCGCCAAGTCTCTAAGTCTATCTTTTCCATGATATTTTACCTCCAATGAGACCATGTGCTTTATGGGACCACTGTTAGTACAGTGACTGTCCAAATGTGCAGTAACTTTGTACTGCTGGCCAATATACTCATGGACAATGCTGACATCTACTAAAAACAATTTTGATAATGTGAAAAAAAAATGAATACAGGAAGTTTTTAACTTGCAGTGGAAAGCTTTGAAATTTTATGAAAAAACAAAAAAAAAAAGCCAAAACTTCTTTTGTAGAAACTTTCAAAAGAAGCTTGAATAGCGTAACTCATTCCAAACCAGTCCCTGATTTTACTGTAATTTTACCAAGATTTAAGACGACAATTGCACATTTAAATTCTTCATGAAAAGAGCTTTCGTTCAAGTTCCAACATGTCTATAGTCTTAAGTCAGTGCCAGAACCACTGACCAAGGCCTGTGACCATAGTATGGAATGAGTTAAGACACAACTGATAGCCATAAAACCGGCTACCTCCAGTTTGATCATGTTTGCTGATCTCCTATGTACAGGCAACAAGCAAAGTTAGGGTAACCTAAAAGTTGTCAGTGTTCACAGATGACAGTTTTACATCATGATGCATACTTTTCTGTTAAAAACCAGTGAAACCTCAGCTGTGTAGTCTCCATCAATGTTTTTGACTCAATTTCAACAGAAAATGGAAAATGGTTTGAACGAGAATTGCAAATGATTCCCAATGTTCAAGATAACAAAAGAGTAAGTGTTATGTTTTCATAAACAAAGTACAGACTCCTTCCAACTAGACCTAGGTTTCTTGATGCATCCAAATTGAATAAGGAATACATAAAACGTCATGACTACAGTTGTCCCTCCTTTATAACACCACCTGTGGTGGTCATGCCCAAAACTGGTCAGGTAAAGTATGCGGTCTCTCAGTGGAGGTAAAATAACAGTAAAGATAGAATAAAGGGCCTGATACTTGGGTCTTAAAAGGCAGGTGGTCTCTCCAAGGAGGGACTACTGCAAACTCATCACCCACGCATGGACAAAAGAGCCTTTGTATTCAAGTCTTGTTTGTAAACTCACTCTGGACTGTATTATTTACATTGACCACTTGAGTGACCGGAAAAGATAACACACACCACATATTGTACACAACATGTATAAAAACAATGGTTGTGCCTGGGACCGTAAGGCCTGCCAATTGATGGCAGGATGATGCAATTCCAGTGCTGATCACTACATATTAGATAGCCTGGCTAGCTAGCAGTATTATGATGTAATGAAATGATAAACCACCACAGACAGCTTACAACCCTCTGCCTCTGCACGTTTATATACACATGATCAACAGAACTTGTTTACGTGTTGTTTAATCACCAACAGGAAGTTTGTTTTAGCCTTTCCAAACCTTTATGTTGTAACTCAGAGGTAGCAAGAAACAAAAAAAGTTTGTGTTTTCAGTGAGCAGTGTTTTGTTACATCCCAATTTTATTCATGTCTGCTTGTCACATGGTGACGACACACAGTGAATATAAACCAGTGAGTGTTGAGGTGGACGAGTCACATATCATCATTCAAAATAAACCTACTAATTACCATGACAACTAGAAAGAGGACACTGGGTCATTAGGTACTGTGGTTAGTGAAAAACAAAATATGAGACCTTGCCTAATGCATCCGTATATCAGGTACATGTATATACACACGTAGTGAGGTCATTGGGGTGCTTTGGTTATGTCACAGTGTGGACATTGGGTTTCAAGGTTTGAGGTTTTGTGGCTTTTGTCTTGTAACTGCTGTACGTATATTTTGGTGGCTTAAATTACGTACATTAACCTTTCTCACCACACAAAGCATCCAAAAATGCTATGATTCAAAATGTTGCCTCAGGGGTCACTGTTTTTACTTCAATATCTTGTCAGTAGAAAGGTAAAAAGTGTAGATTTAAGTCCTGTCACGATAGCGTGGCCAGATCAATAACTTTCCATGCTGTGGGTTGAGTGCACCAAACCCACAGCAAGGAAAGTTATTGACTGAATTTATCAGGAAATTGGAAAATTAAAAGTTGTTTTTTTTATGTGAACTCATTCTGCCTTCAATTAGTCAACAGCTTTCCTTGGCAGGAGATATCTTGATGGGTGACTTCTGCAATTCTCTATAAAATTGTTTTTCTTCACTGAAGTTAGTCAAAAATATTGAAGCAAAGCAGATGATAATCGATCACTAGCCAGTTTTGGGTTTTTGCTGGTTTGATTTGTGAGAAGCTTGAAGTTATGTTCATTTTTTTGGAAAAAAAAAAATGGTAACTGAAATATGCCCATATATGTATGTCATGTCAAATGTGGAATTGGTTAGTACTATAGTATTTCACTTATATCTTTGTGGTGTAAGGAAAACAAAAGACAACGTGGCTATAAGCCCTGTCTCTCAGTAACCATGGCAACTATGCTAACAGGTGGTTTTCCGGTCATTATGATGCTGTGACTGCAGGAAAATTCCCCGTGTTTGTCACCCTATTACCATTCCTGTACATTTCTACTTGCTGTACGTTATCATGGCTGTCTACCTACATATGAAACCCTTCTGGCTTAAAGAGGCCAAAAACTTGCTGGCGGTCAAATTTCATCTGTTTGCTAATTTCAACAATAATGAAAAACAGTTTGAATGAGATGAAACCTATCAAGATAGCATGCCCCAGTTTCCCGACAATACATGTAGTGAAAAATTGAATATGTTTTGGTACTGCTTGTAATCAAATGAAGTGACACATAGTGTGAAGATAAGGTACAAATGGTGGAGTCGGATATTGGTTGCATTTTTCCAAGGACCCACGCCAAAATATAGCAGGTTAGAGGAGTGCTTGGTCGCTGGTGAGACAGCTGTTGTGTACCAGGTAATCATGATATATGCACAATATGTCATTTCATTTGGTCTACCAGTAAATGATAGACAAGCATGTCCATACCTGAGACCTCTCAAGCCTTAAAGAAGAGAAGGTTACACCAGGTTAGGAGTCTGGATCATAATTTCTTGCACAGTTTTTGACCATTCACATCATTGCATGTGGTCCCTGACTCCGATGAGAGACCACCTGCTGTCAGAGAGTATCATTTCCACATACTTGGTGCATTTCTTTTCTTGTTACTTATACCTTGTGTAAAAAACCACCTTCTTGAGAGACCACAAGTTGTTCCCCCTAGGGGTGGTCTGTGAGGAGAGGTTTTGCTGTATGATGTTCGAGTTCTAACTCATTAGTATTTGATACTATTATTAATAAGGATTCATATAATTATGTAATGGTCTCTGATTGCAGCTTCACAGAGGTATTGACGAAGATAAGGAACAGACACAGAGATGTTGTGGAAACAATGGCCCAGGTAGGTCCACATGTTACATGTGTACAGCAAAACCTGCAGGGAAGACTGCATCTCACAGTGGTTGACCTGTCAAATACATGTATGCTGTTCTCTACAATAATTATCACGAGAATTACAGAGGGAAATATGCAACAGGTGGTCAGTCACAGGGCATGTGGGCAACAAGTGACATGAGAATTGTACAGCAAACTTGTGTGTAACTTGTAGTCTATCATCTGTGGTTATTCAAAATGGACCACTCTTCAAAAATACTTTAGATTATCTTCTTTAGCATTTTAGCTCTGCTGACCTTGGGTCGCAGAGCTTATGGCATCACTCAAGTCCGTTTGTTTGTCATTCTGTCCATCCATTCGTAAACTTTTGGGTTCTGAGTGCAATAACTTTAAAAGTTTTGGTGTTAGCCCAATATAACTATCAGGACTTTAAGGGTGTATGAAAATCTAGGTCTCTTGCGATATTGGCAGTGCCACCTACAATATTATGCAATACAGGGGTCAAAATGAGGTGATTTTGTAATGGCAGGGTGTAGCTTGGACATCAGTGGCAATGTCAGGACAGCACCAGGCCCATGGGCCTCTTGTATAACATAATCTGGGTTACCTTGATCTTCTGTGCCAAGGTCACTGAGGACATTCTCACTGATTGTTGTCTTGGCACATGCAACAATATCTATCACAGGAATTGCACAAATAAGCTATGATTAGATGCGGAGCAAAGTGCCATCTGGTGGACAGTTTGTACACTAAATTTACATAAGCTTTATATGTTCAGGAGCCACTTGAGGACTTGCCACTTTGAAATGAAGATGTAGGTGCAGTATGGCCATGGTGCCAGCAGAGCATTAGGCCCATGGGCCTGTTGTTTTATAAATGTCCCACATAAATCAAGTAGACAGGTAGAACTTGCGACTGTTCCTCCACATGCTGAGAGTTGATAGCCAATCCCGTAGCTGTTTCGTCAAACCTTAGTTTGTGTGCCAACTTGCCTACTATGCAGACAATCCATTCATCTACTTTTGGAGGTAAAGGTTGGGCGAGATAGGCAGCATTGGCATTGGCAGAATGTACAGTGCAGTAAAAAACTTGCGGGCAACAGGAAAAACTATTAACTGCCTGCTTAGCCAATCAGAAGACTAGATTTGTACCTGAGGTGTAATAATAAATGTTGTGTACTCTGCAGGGAGTTCTGGAGATGAAGGAAAATGAGCCGGAGACTGCAGACTCTCAGCAGCTGGATCACCAAATACAATATTTCCTCGACCGATTCTATATGAGTCGTATAAGTATACGAATGCTGATTAATCAACACAGTAAGTCCTTTTTTAAGTTAGTATTTAATCACTGTTTATAAACGTGAGTCATAAAAGAAGTGTATTATTTACAGATTGTTCAGTTTTGTAGATACAATGTACATGGTTTTGGTAGACTCTTCTACCAACAAGCTAATGGGACACGATAAATCATAAAGCCACAAGATTGGCCTGTTAGTTTGATTTGAAGTCTGTGCCTTAAAGTAAAGATGCAAGTTGACTGTAGCCAGAACATACAGGGAAACTCCATTATAAAAGACTTCACATTGGAACATGCTTTGTATAGATATATATTCTGTATGCTGTACTGTGTAGATATTCTATATGCCATGCTGCATGTAGATATTTTATATCCCATACCACATGTTGATACTGTATTATCCCCCAGTGAACACTTGAGGCATATAAGAAAACTTAATTGATTGTTCCAACCTTAGACCTAAATTTGGAACATTTTAGCAATATCAACCAGTAACTCATTCACAAAATATATAATAATTCACAACTCTTGTGCCAAAAATGGGAGTGTTGTTTACAGACAGAGGGTGGTAGCACTTAAAAGGGATAATTTGGTACATGTATTTTATATCCCATGCTGTATGTAGATATTCTTTTCCCCACACTGTATGTGGGTATTTACCATTCTATGTATCCTCCACTCTATGTAGGTATTTATATCACTCACTAAGTGTACACTGAAGGCATTGAGTGTAAATATTAGCCACCGTGCCAAAGAAACAGAATTCTGGCAAGGTGTGTCTTTACGATGTGAAGAAATTAATGTCTTGTCTTTTACAGCGTTACTTTTTGGAGGAAATATCAACATAAATGGACACAGCCGCAGACACCAGCACATAGGGAGTATAGATCCCGATTGTGACGTCTTAGCTATAGCCCAAGGTAAGTAAAAAACATATCAAAGAAATAATGAAGAGGAATCTTCATGTACTTGAAACAGACTTCTTGCACTATGTCTAGCCATAAAAAGACTATGCCTTAGACATCTGTGCTACATATTATCCTCAATAAATTACTTGGGGCAATGTTAGGAACTAATTCTTGAACCAAATTTTTCGTATCTTTGTACATAACTTCAGAAATGCCTGGTGCCATCTTTCGGCCATTTTGCAAGTGACAAGTGGAGGACTCTGCCAACCCGTCAACAAGCAGCGTTCCATTGCATTATGAACCTGACTGTGATCTGTGTTGCAAGTGACAAGTGGAGGACTCTGCCAACCCGTCAACAAGCAGCGTCCCATTGCATTATGAACCTGACTGTGATCTGTGTTCCATATTTCTTCGATTCTAGTCAATATTTCATTAACTTTTTGCTTCATTTTCCTGGACAAGCTAAAGAGCATGTTAGTGTTTGATTATTGGATGCCTTGTGCAGACATAATCAGCTGATTATTAATCCACTGAGACCTGGTAATTTTTATGCTGTGTTTCAATGCTCTCACTAAACAGATGATCATGACGTGAAAAATACAAGTTTTGCTCGCTATTCAACTCAAAACATAAAGCCTTTTCACTGCTATGATATTAAACGAAATCTAATTATTTCTAACTGTTATTACATGTAGTTCGTCAAAACGAACCGCCCTTTCCCACCCATAATCCCACACTCACAATGGCAAACTTGGTCGCATCGAATGCAGGCTGGATATCACTAATAACACTGTCAATGAGGTGGTTTGGTACAAAATCCTGTTGTCTAGCACAAAAAAAACCCATCTTTTTCTACTTTATATCAGAAAATTTTATCATAACTTCACATAATTGCGAAGCTTTAGGCGGTAAACGAATGCTGCTTTTACGTGTATCCACACTGAAAATGGCAATGTGTAGCCTCCACTTTCATTTAGTTCCCACTTCCACCACTAGGAACTGCCACCTCACAAAGTTATGAATAATACTTGATGAATGGCTTCAAGAACTGGAGGGTCATAAGATAATCTTGTTATTTATGATGGATGGTACATGTTCATAACCACAAACATGCAAATTAGACTCTCCTGTGACAATTTAGACTGAGTCTGTGTGGTACATAGTATTGCTACACTTCTGCATTGGTAATACATGTACTTTACAATTTTCACTTCAGAGTTGCAGGATTATATTTTCTTTTCAAGGTATGTGGTTTGCATAATTGTGACAGGTTTTCTTTTTTGTCCCAGATGCCTATGAAAATGCACGTTTCCTCTGTGAGCAGTATTACATGGCTGCCCCTGATGTTGAATACGAGTGCCATAATCGTAAGTATGGTCATAGTTCATGAAGTCTCCTTGTTTAGCTCTGCTGACCAAAGGCTCATGTCTGTCCATCTGTCAGCTTTTGCTCGTTAGCATGATACTGTCCACAGTTTTCAAGTTAGCCCAATATAACTTTCCTGACTTATAGGGGGTATGAAAATCTAGACCCCTTTTGATATTGGTGGTGCCACCTACATTATTATGTGATATAGGGGTCAAAATGTAAAAATCTTGTGAAAACTCTAGAACCTTAAATTTTTTGGTGGATCTTTACCAAATTTAGTGGGATTGGGGGGATCAAAGTCTTAAGTTGCTAACGATACTAGTGGTACCACCTATAATTTGATGGAAATTATGAGCCAAAATGTGTTTTATGATATAAAATCCAGTATCTTGAAAAGTAATTGGATTAGACTCGCCAAATTTATAGGATATATAGACAATGTCCAAAGGTAGAAGGTTGTATGATACATGTGACCTTGACGTATTTTTATGAAGTCATCATGCCTGTAAAGTTGAAAGAGATGATTTTGTAATGGCTGGGTGTAGCGTGGACATCATGGCAGTGCCAGCACAACACGAGGCTTATGGGCCTCTTGTATTACATAATCTGGGTGACTTTGATCTTCTGTCCCAAGGTCACTGAGGACATAAAGTTAAGGACTCATTGATTGTTGTCTTGGCACATGCAACAATATCCATCACAGGAATTGCATAAATAAGCTATGATTAAATGTGGAGCAAAGTGCCATCTGGTGGACAGTTTGTACATGAAATTTACTTGAGCTTTTTAAGTTGCCGGCAGAGCATCAGGCCCATGGGCCTCTTGTTTACAGTATGAAAAGAGACAAGACAGTGAAAGGACAATAGATTTCCTGCAGTATATTTGAAACATGGAAAACATTCAGCAGTTTGTGACTGTACAGGAATGCAAATTTGTGCAGTATATATTGGCAATGTTCTTGCAAGAAAACATTTACAGTCACCTTGTGCCTCAGTAGTGACAGATGGACCCATGATGCCTTTTTTAAGGTCCTGTTTCATGCTGATGTTACATATATATATTTTCTTGGGTTCAGGATCACACACAAGATGTGGCACTGTTGCTCTTGTTTGTATGACGGCAAATATTTAGTGTATGCATCAAAATATGAGCAAAAATCTGTATTTATTTTATTTTATTTTTTAATGTGTGGTCAAAGTGACATTTCGTATGAAAGTTACACATATTCAACAAAGGGCTGTCCAAAACATGCAGTTTCCAGGCTTGGTAAAAATGTACATTGATATCAAATCAATGACCTCCCTCCCACCCCCCACCCCCACCCCCACCCCCAACACAACCCCACCATTTTTTATCTAATTACTGATAAAATGACATGCAGGTTCTAATGGTTCTCTGTGTATTTGCAGCACATGAAGCTGTGGACCAGATCACTGTGACCTATGTCCCCTCACATTTGTACCACATGCTCTTCGAACTGACAAAGGTATGCTGTCAATCAAAGGTATTAGTTGGATAGGAGGCCACCAGATGGTGCCAGTGCATGGTGTCTCCTATTCTTTTGGTCAGGCATCATTAGAGATGAGCCATTTTGGCTTAAACAAGAATAAGAATATAGCAGAACAAAGTGAAGTGACTGAACATAAAAAGTGGAGAGAACAGCTGGACTCTTTTGGTATTTGTAGTAGTAAACAAAATACAAGTTGAACTGGTTTATTTTGTTAACATAATTATATTGTTGGTTTTTTGTTGACGTAATGAAGTAATTTACATAAGTAGCTCCTAAGAGGGGATGAGGTGAAACAAGACGATTGATTCTTGGTCAATGGATGTTTAACAGGTTTATTTTCAAAAGACAAAGCCTACATTTCTGGCCCTGTGTGTTACTGTTGCAGAATGCTTTGAGAGCAGTCGTGGAACACCATGAAGACAGATTGGACGATTTGCCCAGCATCAGAATAATGATTTGCAAAGGCGTAGATGACTTGACCATCAAGATATCGGACCAGGGCGGCGGTATTCCCCGACATGTCACTGATCTACTGTTCAACTACATGTACTCTACTGCACCCCGCCCCCCATCACCGTCAGCAGCAAACACCACCCCACTTGTAAGCTGTCATCACCTGATACTGTGAAATTGTCAAGTTTCCCATCTGATGAATATTGTCAATTTTCATCCGGAGGCAATCTATTTGGGATTGTTTTATCCACAAATATTTTTTCTTCTATAAAAGTCAAATCCAATTCAGAATCAGTTTGACAAAAAATAAAACATGGAAAGTGCTATTTGGGGGGGGGGGATCAATTAGCAAAAATTTAATGCTTTTGGATATAAATGATAATATAAGTAGCCTTACACACACATGTGGCCATTAGATTTTAGTTTAAACACTGAAGCAACTATAAAGAGATCTTCCACACTTTCAGAGAAGATCGTGGTGAGGTTCACAGCAACATTTTGATAATTGCACAAAAACTTCCACTTGTAATGTTTGGGTGGGTGGGGGTTGGGTGGGGTTATTCCTGTCAAGGATAGTGTTGTACATAATTGGGGACACATTTTGCCTTGATTCTGAATGCAAAATAGCGAGCAAATGTTTGAATGTGATCAAAATAAGGGTAGAAATGTCCTCTTGTGGGAGTTCTTGGTGCTTTGGTACATCCACTTTTGTGTATTGACTAGAACCAGCAGGACAAGCGGGATCAATGCACTGCTGTGTCTTCAGTCAGTTACACTTTCCATGTCAACATGTTGTCTGTCCCAGCACTCCATCCTTAAGTGACTTCAATATTATGCTACCTACTTCCACGCGTGAACAAGATGTTTCATTTATAGGAACATTCTAAAATGATGGAGGATGCATGACAGCGAGAGATTCAGGTCACCTGATCAATTTTTACCAGTTTGAGTTGATAGGACTCAAATGGTCTAAAAAGTGCTGCATATCTAATTGTCACACACACACCCATCCCTTATCACTACTGTTGATGCAGAATATTGTGCAATTGATTTGTATTTTTTCTTTTCATTGGCATATTTCTTTTGAAAATTATACTCTTTTAATATATGATATTTAGCGATGATTAAACAAAAGACACATAAAAATCAGTAATAAATCTTGTGTAACTCAATCAAATTTAGGCCTATTGGTTAATCTGCCTTCATAACCACAAGACGGGGCTGTGAAATATGTTTTTAAACATTTTTAGGTATGAATTGTTGGTTTGTATAAGAGGAAAGGGTTTATAACCTGCAGCGTGCTCATGTCAACTAACCTGGTTCACGTCAAGGCCTAAGTAGCACAAGCCAAAAACAGTGTTTACATAATATTGTTTACAGTTATTTATTGTATTTACCATAAATATATATGATTGATTCAAAGAAACAAAACTGGATCAATTTTTAGAAGAAATAGCAGCATTAAATACATCTCATATTGTTTGTTTTAGGCCTTCAATTTCAAGATAGCTGCCAAATGTTGTGACCTGTGACCTTGAAACTGACCTTGCAAAATAAAAATGATGATGTATATTGCTAGTGCTGACAGGTTGAAACAAAAATCATGGGAAGTTTTTTTAGACACAAAATGTAGTATTAAATTAGTCAAAACAGTTGAAAAATATGCTTAGAAATTAGTGTTCAGTGGTTAACCTGGGTAGAAATGCAGCAGTGAAAGAATTAAAAGTGACCCTTTGCAGTCATAGTTGCAGAATCTAAATCGTTCTTGCAGCCCAGGAGCCTACAGCTTGGCTCTCGTTTCCTGGGCTGAATGAGTGTGATTGTGCAACCAAAACAGCAAAAGGGCACTTTGAAGCTAATTGAAAGATCCTGTACAAATGGCCCACCTATTTGGCTGTCCGATGTGATATCGCGGGTGCTTACCACTTGGGTGATCTTTGTCTCTTTCAGGCGGGATATGGATATGGTCTACCGCTGTCAAGACTGTATGCAAAGTACTTCAATGGAAACCTGATACTCAGTTCAGTGGAAGGCTATGGCACAGATGCTATTATCTATTTGAAGGTCAGTGAGCTCTTAGAGACACCTAGGGGCAAATTCAGGTGGACAAAATGTTTACAAGTAGTCACTCTGAAGTTAACACTGTAGAAAATGTTTGTAAGTGTTTTTTTCATTACGTTCACAACTGTTTTACCCATTGACTGAGGCATGTATATATCAGAGTGACACCTTGTGGTGTTTTTTGAAAGTGATGTTATTGTTTTTGACCCTTAAAGTGCTGATTTAAGACTGAGTCTACAGTTTTCCTTGGGACATATTGCACGATTGCGTGCAAAGTGTCCCGAGGAAAGCTGTTGACTAAGACTATGTTTGGTTCAAACTAAGCTTGCTATTATTTAAATGAAATGTATCTTCATGAGGAATTTGAATCTTTTAACCATTATATGTTTAATGTCAATAAGAAAATAACTGTAGCAATGATTAGCACTTTAAGGGTTAACTTAGCAGTGGAATAGTTTTACTGTTTAGATTTGGACAATTCTGTGTCTTCCTGTAAGCTTTTTAAATATCTAATTCTTCGATTTGGTTGTGCATATTCTGAATTGCAAGAAAAGGGCCTTTCACCAGTGTTGGCACTGGTTATGTGTTGACATTATCAGGCACTGAAAAAGTTGCCACCTTGGTCTAACCATTACTGCAACAGTTCACAGTTCCAGGCCTGAGTTTACTGAAACCTAAACTATGTCGTCATGTAGTCTAGTGACAGAAATTTCACTACTGACCAGCCACAGTTCGTGCCTAATTGGGGGGCAAATGCACATATGTAGTTTGGACCATATAATACCGGAGATGTACATATCAACAAGACAAAATGGAAAATGGGGAAGGGGGGGGGGGGGGGGGGGGCAAAAAATGGCCTTGTCAGGGCTGCCAACATCTACACTTTTGGAGTAGTTACTACACTTTTTGCTGAAGTCAAAAGTGAAAAAGTGTAGAAACTACACTTTTCTTATTCTTCTGGATACATATAAATTTAGTGAGACTACTCCAAATTTGTATTTTTAGCCTCAAACTACACTTTTTAGCACCATTACTACACTTTGCATTCCTAGAGGGTTGGCAGATCTGCCTTGTACACTGTAAACAAATTTCTTCGCAGTCCACTGCAACTAATGCTACTATGTGTTCACCAACAATAGTTGCTCATTTAAACCTTGATGCTGGATATATTTTAATTGGCGACACTGATAAGCAGTATGTTACACCTGCCAAAATCAAGAGAATTGGCCTTTCATTGGATTGCAGGTTTTCCCCGGGGAAGCAAATGAACTTCTGCCCATCTACAACAAGACCTCCTGGAAGCACTATGTACAGTCCATACCCATCGCGGACTGGAGCGACCCCAGCCAGACCACTGGCCTGCACGGCGTGTACCACCCAAACCACTACATCCCTAGGCACAACTACAGCACGGTCTCTTCACCCAGGAGGTCCAGGCCCGGCAAATGGAAGTCAGGAAGCAATAGTCCAAAGAGCCAAAGCCCAATTCTAAGTCGTGCGTTCAGTACATACCAATCCACAAAGTGTGTGAGTCTACATGATGTCATCAGTAGGAGATTGTACCTGCCCAGTGTGGAGAATAGTATAAGTAACTAGACCAGTTAGTTCATGGTTGTATTTGACATAAACAGTGGTCCCTGGGAGAGACCTGCTGTATGGCACATTCAGAAGTTGTCACACAAGGTAGGCAGTCTCTCAGTAGAGCTGATATAACAAGGAAATGATAGTTCAAGACATCCAAGTGTGGTCTTAAAATGCTGATGGCCTCTCAAAGGAGGATTACATACCTGTCAACATTCCAGAGCTCAAAATAGGGAGATTTTTGTAATTTTTACAAATCCATGGGGGAGATTTGTATTTTTACAAAGAATATTAATGTACATATTGTAGAAAATACTCAATATTCATGGGGGGGGGGGGGGGGGGAGTGCAAAATTTTGTATGTACACTTGAAAATTTTGGATGAAAAAGTTGGAGACACCCTTCTTCTGAGGGAGACTTGACAGGTATGAATCCCACTAGTCCCCAGTCTTGAGAGACCTCGCCCATGAAAAACCATCATTTCAAGATGCTGCACATACAATGTAGTACATTTAATGTTATGTGGTGCGAGAGACAACCTGTCGAGACACGCCACAGTTTTGGGTCCTGCATGGAGTAGCCTTTGAAGACAGGTTCACTCTGCCTTGTGTATACAGAGCTACTGGACTGCCACCTGGTGTATTGTAGGAAATTTATGTAAATAGAAAGCCAAAGACTGAAAGACTGCAGATATTGCTATTACTGTCTGAATTATATCTAAGTTGCCTTAGATAGAACTTTTTGTATTTAGTTTATGGTTATGGAATAGTTGTCTTTCGTTAAAGACAGTCCTAGTGCGTCTGTGTGTAGATATGTGTATTTATGAAGTACAGATCTTACTGTATTTAGGTCTTGGTTCAAAGTTTAAAAGAACCTGTTTTAAGGTTTAAAAAAAGACATGTATTTTGTACCTGTGTGCAACATGTCCTGACCAGAGTTTTAAACTATGAAGAAGTGTTAAACATAAGGGAGTCAGTTTTTGAGTACTGTGGTGGGAAGGAGCCAGTTGTTTTGTCAGACATGTCCTGACCAAATGCACTGATTTGTGCTGATTTTCAGTTTGAACGAGAAGTCTGTGATTGCAAAGTGATCACTGAATGAAGTCTCCCCCTGTCTGTGGCCCATAGAATGGACACATCTTTTTTGACAGATTAGTCTTGCCAAAACGCATGTATGTTACTTTGAAGTCAAGATCATAAATTTAGATTGCCTGTCAGCATGGCTTAGTAAAGACCATGTGCAAACAGTGTATGTTGTACAACATTCATTATCTATCAAACGGTGTTAGTTCACTCAAAAATTATCGAAGTGCTGAAGTGATGGTATAATTTATTGTGGAAATTTTGACCTTATATAATTTATTGTGAAAAAAATTATAACAGGGGGAATTTAAAAAAAAAAGAAATGGGGACTGTGAGGAACCTGGGGGAGGCTTCGTTACTTGTGTTCCTGCTGGTACAGTTCATGAAAATCCAGGACTTGGAAGTTCATGTCTAACAGAAGGGAGTTCAGTAAGTATTGTGAAAACAAGTCTGTAAATGCAGCATTTCAGTTCTCATATACCGGCTAGAATTGTGTGCCACATGGTGAAAATGTGGAATGATCCATGGCGAATTAGTCATAGAGATGGAGTTTGTTTTGGTGTCAGCATCATCTCGTCTGATTGATGGGCCCTACTGACACACTGAAACAGGGTAGCTCCCAGGATGCCTTGTAGATTGTCAATACATGTGCAGACATTGCCTTGGTAGCTGTTGGTAGACAGACAATTACTGTTGTCACAAGGAGTACGATGACACCCAGTTGAGGTGAATTTAAAGGTCTTTTCATGCAGGAAAAAGTAGTGTCAACATTCCTGCAGGCATAGAAAAGATGTATGTTACTATAGAAGACTCTTTAGACCAGAGAGAATGGTGCTCACAGTGAATAACATTATTTTTGTGACACCCCTTGTGTACAAGTTGGTTTTTTTTTCTTCGATCCAGTCATTTTGCTCATATCACCTTGTATGAAAAGTCAGATTTCATAGGTTTGTGCAAATCTGTGTGAGATGCAAATCTGTGTGAGATGAACAAGAAGCAAAATAATATTGTAGGTCAGCAGTACCAAAGCAGGAGGATGACATGATGGTGTCAGTCTCTGGAAAGTACATGCAGTTATGACCCATCACCCAAGCATTCAAGGCAAACCCAGGGTTAAGATGAGGACTTGAATGTGTCATCCACTGTGCAAGTGCTAATTTAACAGACAAAGCTGGATACCACCAGTAGGGTGACTGCTGGGGGCCTTGCTCTTATCTCAGAGAGAAATTATTCTTTCGTTTTATGGTTGAAGAAGAGTCTTAGCATATATACTGCATTCTACTGGTCAATGTTGAACACAGGGGCAGTGGCATTTTTTATTGACCAGGCGTATATATCAAAATATTTCCACAAGTATTGTCACTATCCAACAGGATTAGGGAGTGTGGCGAGAAGGGACCACACCCCCAGATGAGCTCCTGTCGGGATCATTTCTGGCAGGCCATGTGGAATATTAAAATAGACTGTGAAGTCTCCTTTTACTTAAGTACACTTGTAGCTTTTGTTGAAAAAGAAATCTTAACGTTATCTACCAAATCAGCAGTTGGTGTTGTGGTGACACGTCTGTGACATGGCCAGTTACTGCCACACGAGTCAACAAAGGAACTATAAATTGCTCTGTTTTGGACACTATCAGTTCTTGCCTGTCTGTTCATGGGATACAAATCTTCTCAGGTGGATATTGTCTTGTATCCCCTGAACAGACAGGTAGTGTGGATTTTATCCTGTAATAGATAACGTATACTGGAACTTGCATGTGAAAATTCTGCTCCATTTTTCTTTCTCTGTGAGTGGGCAAACCTTTTCTCTGCCATTGTCACTACACTGAGCAGACGATCACACTGGATTGTAAAACAGGGCTGATTTATGTATACAGGCCTCGAAGTTACCTAGAGCAACTTTTGATTTTGCAAACCTGCACATTCGCCTTCTTGGCACTTGCCGAGTATTTCATGGATTTATGTATACCCTTGATGGTGCTCATTAATATTCATGAGCCTAACTGCAACACAGGTATAAAAAAAATATATCTGTCCTGCGACTAGGCCAGCTAAAGACAGGATACAAAGAATTTTTGCTTATTTTTAAACCAATCAGAGAACATAAATATTGTATGACAGTATAATAGTAGTTATTCATAATTTTAGTGTGGAATATGGGGAATATCTGCCCTCAAAGACACCTATACTACCCCAGGTGATAGCTCAGGGTAATACAGCTGTTTTTGGGGGTGATGCTTCCTGTGTTCCACACTTAAAATAATGAATGACCATTTTGTTCCATTTTTGATCAATATATCAGCACGTGTAATGGTGCACTGCTCCGACTCGCTTGCTGTCCTGCTGTTTGCCATCTGCAGAGTGAACATATTCTCATTGTATTCCATAGATTGCTCTGTGGGATGTATTGGGAAATATCCTAAATTTAGTACTAAAACTGCCCTCATGCTGCATTTTTAGTCCTGTAGCATACAGTGTCTTTCAAGGGACATACCGACACCAAAATAAGGGAGGATACTGAAACTGCCGAATCAGAACACCATAATGTTACACTAGTCACAGTCAGCATAGCCTTCACGGTGGCGTAAACAGCGACTCCAATGATGTCACTCACATTGCAAGGGTGCAGCCGGGCAAGATGCATGACCTGACAGGACAGTAGTGTAGGCCTATTTCTTCCCGAAGGGGAGGTGGGCTTTTCTCACGCAAAATTATGAACTAGAAAATGTACATTTTGGCTACTGATTTGGTATGTAGCATCTTACATAATCCCAGCAAAAGCTGCATTTGACTTTTTTTGTCTAATTTTGGTAGATACATTTCAGATACAGAGATGGTCCTATATAGTGGAGGTCCTACCCTGTACAGTTGCCCCTGGAGCTGTCTCCTGTAGACAGGCTCTCAGGGGAACTGTCCCAGGTAGGATGCTGATTTCAGCAGTGGGATAACCTCCAAACTGTATTGTGTAACACAAGGGTTATACAATCAGAAGCCAAGAAGCCTATCAGAAATGGGATGCATCTTCCATGTGGTTGCAAAATCTACTGAAAATGAGAGTGATATGGTTAAAGTGTTCAGTGCTGACTAAAAATTCAAAATGTTACAGATACAGTGGCCTCGCATGGTAATACAGATATACAGTGGTGCCCCTCTAATAAGGCGCCTCTCACCAGAGGCCACCCCTCTTATAAGGCCACTTTTGGGCTGCATTTGGGGTGGCCTTATAAGAGGGGGGCCACTGTAGTGTGCATTGAGAGACCAGGCTGCAAGAAAACCACCTTATAACAAGGGCACATTTCACACAGAAGTACAGTGGCACCTGCTGTTTGTGGCCACACCTTCAGCCAAGGAAAAGTGGCCACATACAGCAGGTGACCTGTCACTGCAGGTAAATTCACAGAGAAACTGACTTATGTGCAGGTCTTGTGGCCACAAACAGCAATGTGGCTGTTGACAGCACTGTACGAGGCACAGTATTGCAGTGGGAACTTAAACCCACCGTGTGATTTCACAACACACTTGTAATGAAGGGTTTGTTAAAAAGAGGGAGCACAGTACTTAGGTCTACTGACAAGCAGAACAGAACATAGGCCTACAAAGCATATAATTACTGTTGTTTGCGTTTGTAGTGTTTTTTTTCTGCAAGTTCTACAACAGTAGTTTTATCTCCATTTGTTCTTCATGATGCTAGACCAGATCATCAAAAAAGTAGCCCAAAAAATGATCTGACAAATAATCAATCTGAAATGTTGAAAAATATAGCAGTAATATTACAGAATGGGATATGTAGGGTTATAGTAATTCCATTCAAGGGAGCAAATTGCAAAAAGTATATACAGGTTATAGTTAATTTGTTAGGGATGTTTAGTATTTTTCCAGTGCCATACCCTGTTTGAAATTTTAGATAGTCCCTGAAGTATGCAATTGGCAATGCAAAAATTTTTTTTTTTTCTTTTTTTCTTTTTTTTTTTTAACACCTAGTCCTTGATCAATAAGGTCACAGCCAGTCTGTGGCCACTTTAGTATTTTATCGTAAAAGATATGTGTCGATGTAGAACTGAAAACAGAAACAAAAAAAACAAAAACAAAATATATATATATATATGTATGTGCAAATATGTTACTATTTCCTCCACTGTAAATGTAACATAAGTGAAAAGACTACAAAGGGTTTTTTGCAATTTGATGTGTAAATAAAAAGTGTAAAAAGGATTTTTTCATATGTGATCCATGACTGATTGCCGTGGTTTGGGCTGGCATTCCATATTTTTGTGTTCAGATCCTGGGAGAGAAGTATTATATATTTCTGTATGCAAAGGGAGATTTGTGGTTGTGTTAAAATAGCTGGAGAGATTGATGTCTCAAAATGCAACATTGCATTTGATCAGATTGGTCAGCAGTTTTAGTATGTTGCAGATTTTTTTTTTTTTTTTTTTCACCTGATGGCGATTTGATTAGATCAGCAAGCTTGTTGAAAAGTTTTGCAGATTTGATTTTCTCCCCAGATGGTGATTTGATCATATCGGCATATTCTTTGAGAACTTGTGTTCTATCTTAAAAACATGGGTGCCATACATTTAGGGCTTGTATGCCATTGTGGATACGTGCCACATGCCAGGTGATGCCATTGTACACAGTTGTGCAATTACAGTTTCAAATCATTTGAAAGCACACCAAAACATAAATCAAAATAATGTTTATCAGAATATTCAACCACTAGGAAGTATGCGGGTGGTCCATTTTAGGTAAGGGTTCCATCTGGGGAATAATTTGTGTATCACGGTGCTAATTTTGTTCAAATTTCCTATCTAGCCACTTTGAAGTGGATGGAGACAGATGGAAGACTTATAGTGATGTGCTTAAGTCCCAAAGGGACATTTTTTTTTTTTCTGTAGTTTCTACAGGATGCTTAATAAAAAAGCTTTTAATTTATAAACCATCAACCTTGTTTTGTCCTTCTTGTGGTAGTCAAGATTAGTCCTGTGTGTTGTCTGTGCAGGCCAGGACCAGGCCAGGACCAGGCCAGGAGCCAGGCAGAAGCGAGTTCTGTCTGCAGCCCAGCAAAGCACTGGGCTCACTGTTTTAGAGCACATTCCACGATATGTGTTAACTTGTAATGAGCTGTAACAGAAAAGTCCAGTCATTTGATCCCCGTGTTGAGCCATATTTGTTTCCCAGCTGACAAGGCTATGGCCCCGCTCCACACATACACACGCTGGGACCCCGTACAATTTTGGCTCCTAGTTCAAGTGGCATGGAGGAGGATCAGCCTCAACGTCTGATGTCAGCCTCAACATGTTCAGGTGTTTGTGATGGAACACTAATTGTAATATTTTACAGAAATGTTCAATACTAATATAGGCCAACACTTGAAATGTTCAATACAAATATAAGCCAACACTTGAAATGTTCAATACAAATATAGGCCAACACTTGAAATGTTCAATACAAATATAGGCCTTCGCTTGCCATACAACAGATTCACAACTTCCTGTTAGGATGACTTGTCCTGTCCCCCAGCAATGATCATCCAGGACTGACAGACACACCAGTGGTGCCACTGACATTTCAGGAACAAAGAATGCTTATTTTCAGCATGATTTCATGCTGAGTGCATACCTAGAGAATATGACAATTGCTTTTATAGGGGAAAAAAGGCCTAATGCTCTGCCGACGTTATCAGATGACCAAAAAATTCATTTGATGAAATGGCTTCCCCCTGCATGTCAAGGTCATCCACATTTTGCAACATCAAACTTCAACATGATGCACAGTTATGGCACTTTGTACCATTACCCTCATCTTTCTCAACATATTGCATTTAGTGTTCTCTAATAAAGTGTTCGTTGACCTTGAAAATATGTCAAGGTCATCCAAAATTACACAAAAGTTGACCATTGGCCTGGTGCATATTTGGTGTATATTTTGTTATTCCATCTCCATTTATTTTTACAATAATGAATTTTATGTGTTTTGATACTCAAGACATTAGTTCCAATACCACCAGTGGTGCCACCATTATTGCATGTCAGACTTTAGTCTGTGCACAGGTGTTCTTGAAGTGGTATATGGAATAAATTCACAACTTAAGGTGCAGTGACCGTCTTAGAGAAAAAAATGTGAAATGTATTGCCTCCATGTCCTTGAGAAAGACAAAGTGCATCAAGGTCATTAATATTCTGCAATATCAAAACATTGAATTCAGTGTCTTTTATTGAGGTGTTTAATGACCCTAAAAATAGGTTAAGGTCACCTAAATTTTACAAAATTTGACTATCAGCCTTGTGCATATTTAGTGTAAACTTTGTAGTTCCATCTCAAACTATGATCACAATTATGAATTTAATGTTTTTTTGAAACCTGACGTTAGTTCTAAATCATACCACCAGAGGTGCCACCATGACCACATATCCAACCCATTTGATCCTGTTTGATACATGACTGGCATATACAGGCTACCACATTGTTGACTGTACAGGTGAGAGGAACGCTGCAGCTAGCAATGTATTCAATAGAAAGGAGACAGGTACTGAGGTCCACCAGCTGCCTGCTACATCCCGCCCCCCCCCCCCCCCCCCCCCCCGCTAAAAGAAAAGTCTGGGCCCTGTTGACCTGGATCAGTTGGCAGAAAGCAAAGATACTGTATCTCCAAGTGAAGTGTTTAAGTTTGATTATAACAGTTGTCTCCCATCTCCTCCCCAGACGCTGAGCAGCCCTCATCTTGAAAGGCTTCTTTCCTAGCCAGATCAAAAGTACACTGAGAAGTCTGAAGACATTTATATATTAAGGTGTGTCCGGAGGGTCAAGCAGGAAAGGGTAATTTGAAGAAGGCCTTCCAACAAGATTTCTGTCAGAAGGGAACAAATTCTACAGGTTAAGGGTGAATACTTTCAGTATGATGTTCATTTCTACAAGCTCTCAGTTGGGTCTTGGGAAAGGTGTACTGTAATGAGGTGAATGTGGCAAGGCCTTTTACATCCACTGTCATTGTGGCTGTTGAATTTTTCGTGCAGTGTGAAACCAAACAAATATATTTTCTTGAACCATGAAAGGCCTATCACTCATGAAACATGACCCAGGTTTTCAATAGGAAGCTGACAAATCCATTTCCAAGCCTCCTGAGGGATGGCGTGAAGACTGCATGCATGACCGATCACACAGTTGCACCACAGCACCTGTTGTGGGGACTGTGAAAAGTAAATACCTTCACATCCATGTTAGGAATTTAATTGGTTTGTCAAATTTCCAGGTGCATGCTGGAATCTTGCAGATGTGCACAGGCACTTTGAAAGCATAGATCTGCCTAAAACTGATAAAAATCAAATTCTGTGTATCTACTGGTATTTCCACATGCTGTGATAATGGCCGGTCAAGATTGTGCCCTACTTATCGCAAAGTACCACTAAATCATGCGGAGTGATCCTGGCGATAGAAACAGGTACTAGACATTTTGTAATACTAATGGGTGGAAGGGAAGAAAGGCCTGAAGTAGTTCTCGCTGTGGCCACCAGGTAGCAACACTACACATGCAAACAGGATTTTTCCCTTATCTGTCAAATGCAGGGATGAGGGACAATTTCGCCAGCACTTGATATTTGTGGCCTCATTGTACGGGTTACTGGAGTCAATCTTGTTGTTAATTTAACTGTGGCGACAAGTCGTCTGCTGTATGTAGCCATTGCTGTGGCTAATAAGACAGCCACATGCAGCAGGTACCACTGTTCTGGCATATTCCTTCTAAACATTATAATTATTGCCCAGTAAAATGCTTCCCACCTTTTTCTATTTTGAAATGTTTCATAGAATGCAACGTATTCCTAAGTAAATTTCCACATGGAAAGTATTTGGAAAAAAAATTTTTTTTTCCTGTCTCAATGTTACAGCCAAAAGTGTCATAAATGCTGGGCAGCTTTGAGGAGGTATAGAGGAGAGAGCAGGCCCTTCTTACAGCAACACTCCATGCTGTCTGCTCAAACATTTTAAATTTATTTTTGCCATTAAGTGACCCAGTTATTCCTATTTGAAAAATTCCCTGCTCAAATCACCTAAAAGTGCCATGATGCATAAAACTGTCATCTACTAGATTGTTTCTACTTAGATTTCATGTTCAGAACACCTTTTTTGGGTTAATTGATAGACAAGACCCATCATGACAACATGCCCGAGGCCAATTGCTTTCCTTGACATGGGTTAGACACTGAGAGCCCACGCTACCCCAAGAAACACTGTTGACTCTGTCTTAATTCAAGGGGAAAAGGGTTCAAGTCCCCCCCCCCCCCCCAATATTAGCTTTGCAGGGCCTTTCAAAGCTGAAAATAATGACCTAAGTAGCTACTTCTTGGCTACAAAACAAGTTGATAAAGCAATGATTATAGCTATATGGCCAAAAATACTCAAAATATGGTAGTTTACACAGCGATTACAACCAGAATTTTAAAGGTGAAGATACCAGTGATTGCTCCTTAAACAAAGTTAATAGAAATGGGATTAACCAGAGCTACACTAAAAGCATTTCTGTGGAAGTTGTACCCAACAAAACTTGTGCGGTCAACAGTCGATGAAAAACTGGTAGACAGGTCTTAGACGGGCATGATGATGCAAATATGTGTATGTCTTCAATGACTGTATTTCAGGTTTGTGAATTAAATACCGAGTAAACATTAAAAGTTGTGACAAGCACATGAAGTATCACTTGTTTATCCAAATTTGAAAATAATTCTTCATGGCTCAATCAAATTCTTTTTTTTTTTTACAACAGGAATAACATGTTATGCTTATACAACTGAAGACATGAATCACATAAATGTTTTGTATACATGTTTTTTGTCTTTTTTTTTTTGTTTGTTTTTGTTTTTGTTTTGTTTTGTTTTGTTTTGTTTTTTTTTCAAATTGGGCCTATCAAGCTTGAAGGAAGCCACAAATGTGTAAAGATCAGCTCCAGCTTTTCATCATTTTTAAACACACACAGATAAAGAAAATCTTGGCCACCAAGGTACACCCAAACCATGTGCATCTTCCACAATGAGGTCTGTCACCCATGTTGAATCCTAAGCCTTACTTCTAGACGCATCTTCTGACCAAGGTTGATCAACTTTTATCACAGCCTTCACAAAACACGATTTATCAGAAAAATGGGATGCAAAAGCAATGGTGTGCCTGACTGAATGTAGCTATGGTTCCAGTCATTTAGGACAACTCACAGAAATTGACATTTATTTATAGTCAGATTTGAAATTCTTCAGCCCTGCCTTTCAAAAAGTATCTGGTTTATTTCTAAGTGGTGATGTATGAGGGGACATATAATATACGATTCTCGCCCTCATTGTCATAGTACATTACCTGAATGTATAATCAACAATTATTGTATATCTATATTGTATATTTTGTGCTGTGACAATAATAAACTTTCAAAAGTGTTGACACAGATACTTTTCATCATACAGCAATAGACAGACATGGCAGGTGTGGATGAAATTAGAAATGATGGACCAAAATGCTGCACTGGTTTCCTCCTTACCACAATTAATCATAGGCCACAGCATTCTGCTCAACCCCAGAGTCAACAAATATTTATGGTTACTATCTACAACGAGCTGGTCTTTTGTTCAAACTTTCTGCACTGATTCAACAGAAACCGAAAGCTGCATTAGATACATCAGCTTTTTTTTTTAAAAGCGCAGGGTAACTTTGCCAGGAGTATAGACAACGTAACATTTATACATCAACCAGTCTCCCAGTCTACAGTACAGTAGGGCTGAAGTAATTTACAATGCCAGTTGTCACAAGTATGTGACATTTGTCTGATTAAGCAGTCATGTGTACTTGATAGGGCCAAAGTCCCATACTTCTCTCTGTAAACCTTGCAAGACAAAAGAGTCTCCCCACTTAAATACTGATCATGTCTGGATCATAACCCAATTTGTTTATGACCCATTACTTATGACAATATTATTACTGCGATCTAATTGAGAGCTCAAATAAGTTCGCAGCATTCTAAATCCAGACCATTAAGTTGATCTGCAAGGCCTAACTGTCCAAGACTGATGTTAATTTCATCATTCAGCACTTGTTTGGTCAAGGATCCAGATTTGAGGCTTCCTATTTTGACTCCTTTTGCAACACACATATATACATTTCTATTGCTCTGTGAACAAACAAAGGCAAACACAAACACTTAGAGAATACTAAAGTTTTAATCTTTTGGGTTGAACTCAACCATCGCACATCTTTTTCACAACAAGTATACAATTCACAGTTTTACCATGTCAAGCATTCCATCAAAAATAGACCCCTAAGTTCACTGACCCCTAGTTTACATCAATGTTGTTTCTCAGCTATTCCTCCCCCTCCCCCCCCCCCAAAAAAAAACCCACAAAAACAAAAGAAAAAAAACGGTTGAACACAAGTTTGCAACTATAGAGACTGACTGCTACATCATATTCATCCATTTATCCCACCATAACTGAAGTTTATGATTACCTGGAATGATTGCTTCAATTGACCAGTCACGTTCCAGTAACTGACAAGTGGCCTCTTCTTGTCTGCTGCAATCTGGCAGTCACCTAATCTGCATAATTTATGCAGCTCCACATGTCCAACTGGATGCAGCATAGAAATATTCATAAAAGATTGAAACAGATGGTTCTGAGCACCACACGACATCTGGCAATTGGAACCAATGTCCAACAGACCAACAGTTTTATAAATACCTGGACTCTGTATGAGAAAACATCAGCTTGAAATTTATTCAGTTCAAAATGCTGCAGCTAAGACGGCTCATTGTACTTGCCCCCAACTGAACATGAATTGAAATTGCTAATTATTAATAGGTAACCCCAAAGTCCAGACCTACAAAATCCTCAGCCCAATTAGAAAATAAAATCGAGCTGAAACATTCCCTGGTGGCTTTCAAAGCAGCATGTTGCAATAGATTTTGCAAATGTCGGCCACTGAATTGAGAAATGTTAGCCTTTAGCTAATTTGAGATTGGCCAGAGCACTCCCTGCATCTGTTGTCTGCAACTGGCATTATGCTGGAGAAAGGCTGGTCAATATCACAGGTCTGACTGTACACGGTCTACTTTACTCTGCATATCACTACTGGGGAGAATGATGAAGCAGGACTATTAAAACTTGTACACGACTGTAGACAAAACCACACCTCTGTCAGCCACAAAGATCCATATGGACTTATCTCAGAAAGTTATACAGCCAGGAGATACATCTTGGGGTTTATGTGATGCATTTTAGTAGCAAGCAGGCTGCAAACTATTGTAATTGACCTGGTCAGTGTTAGTGCCAAGAAACAGGTCAAATTTGCGTTGTTATAGCTATGAAACTATTTGAACTCAACAGATTCATAAATGAAGATCCTTGACATTTTAGAGACTTTTCAAGCACTTTCCACAGCAGAACTCCCTGCATCCATCCACAAAATGTTTGCTTGAACACTGTAGACTTAACAAGTCCCAGCACTGACTGTACACATCTCAAGATGTAATTCTTTCTTTCCACCACTTGTCTTCCAGAAGTGTCCAGATATATATTGTGGTCGGAGGTTGATGGAGTCTATCCTGATAGCATGCCCAGGTCAACAGCTTTCCTGCACTGGCTGGGTGTGTAACCCAAGCCTGGGAAAGTTGTTAACTAAAGTCTTATTCTAGCCATGGATGAGTTAAATCAATGGCTAGAGAACTGAGATTCTGACTGAGGAAGCTGATGCCACAGCCACACTGTTGTGCCTGCCACTGAACAAGTGTAAATAGGTGAGGGCTCCGGGGCTGTGCACAGAGCCCCTCATCTCCAGCCAAAGCAATTCTATATTTCCAGCTTTGCTTCCTCCAGTTTCCTGCACCTTTCTTTCCTTGGTCTTTCCTGAAACACTTTTGATGGTACAAAAGAACTTAAGTCATATTTTATTTCATTCCTTCTTCTCCTCCCCCTGTGGAGCTAACTCAAGTGTGTCTGTTTTTTCTGGTTCATCTGTCTTTTCCATCTCCACATTACTTGCCTCTTCCATGGCTTCCTCTGGTTTTTTCTCTTCCTCTACTTTTTCAGATTCCTTCTTCTCGGGTTCTTCCTCCTTTTCTGTTTCACTCTCAGACGGTACTTTCTCCTCTGTTTCTGTTTCTGATTTATCAACACTGTCCTTCTCTGGTTTCTCCTCTTGTTTCTCTTCCTTCTCAGGTTCTCCAGTTTCTGGCTGTGGTGCGGCTTCCTCTGCCTTCGCCTCCTGTAATGGTGGTGGCTGGGCTGGGCTCTCAGCTGCCTCTGTTGTGTTGTCTCTGCTTTCTTCCCTCCTGGTCTCTTCCTCTTCACTGTTTCCTAATGCTGGGGGCTCTTCCTTCTTGCCATCTTCTTCTGTGGCTGTGTCATCTACAGAACACAATCACAGACACTAATTTATCTCACTGTTATCTTTATGCACGCGTTTTTTTTATTATCATTTGAGGGTTTCTCGCTGTTATCTTTGCAGATAAGGTGCTTTTGGCTATTACTAGTTACCCCACTGTTTGACTGGGTAATACCAGTCCCCTAAGTGGGATATAACCACTGTATTACCCAGTCAACCAGTGGGTAAAATTTATCCCATTTTTGTAAAATTTCACTACAAATCAAATCCCAACACATTTTTCTCCTCTTCGGAAAAGGTGACCAAAATGGCACTTTTGTTGAATGGTTTTACCCTGTTCCGCTGTATTTTATTTTTTCTTCTGCCACTTTGCTAGCAGCTGTCATCTGCTTAATGCTGCCTACTTTGTAATAGCATTCTCTGCCTCTGGGTGGCGAGGTGCTGAATTTCCACCCTATGAAATCCACAAGGACTGTCGGATAGTAGTGCATACAGTAGCTTGTAAGTGGATGCGGCAAGCATTTTATAGACATGAGCCAATCAGAAGGCTTGAAATTTTACAAAAATGGCATAATTGAGGGTATCTCACTGTTATCTTTACAAGTAAGTTGCCTTTGGCTATTTGACGGTATCTCACTGTTATTTTCACAGAAACAGGGATGCCAACACTCAAAGTATCATTTCAGGGACAAGCAGTCAGGACCATCTGGGACACAAAATAATTAAGAATGAATAAAGCAGTAAATACTCAATTTTGATTGGCACACACAACTTAAATTGGTCAAATTTTCAGCTAATTTCAGGGATTGTCTCTGACGATGAGGGACAGTTGGCATCTCTGCAGACAAAGTGCCTTTGGCTATTTGAGGGTATCTCATTGATATCCTTACACAGAGGGTGCATTTGGTTACTTGTGGACATGTCATCATTATCTTTACACATTGGGTGCTTTGGGCTACTTGACAACATTGTCACTGTTACAACATTGTCACTGTTACAACATTGTCACTGTTACAACATTGTCACTGTTACAACATTGTCACTGCTACAACATTGTCACTGCTACAACATTGTCATTGTTGTCTGTGCATATCAGGTGCTCTGGATACTTGACAGTATCTGACTGTTATCATGATACACACTGCCGTGGCTCTTTCACAAGACGTGTACCTAACCCTATCATTACATATATGGCACTTTGCCTCCCTTTCAGCATCAGTTAACCTGAGGGCTGTGTTGGCCAATGAGTCAACAGCTTTCTGTGACATGCTCATGCATGCAGTGCATGATGCCCAAAGTGTGCTTAGAACAGTTTTTGACTTAGATTTTTCTCCTCTGGAAATACAGAAATGCTGGTACACTGTACTTAAAGTGAAGTCTTTTCACAACATTTGACTCTGTAATAATTACAATAATTCTGGCGAATGAAAATTTTTTCCAAAGCACTGACAAAATATAAATTTGAAATTTTAAATATTCTTTCTATGTCTGTACAGACTGTTTTCTGACTTTGTTCATCAATGCAACCCCATTAAACAGGACCTTCATGACACATATCTCCTCCTCCTACACTTTACAACCTACCTTTCTCCTCTGATACTTCTGGCTTGTCCTCCGCCATCTCTATTTTCTCCTCCTCCTCCTCCTCCTCCTTGATGGCAGGTGTGTCCTCACTTGCCCCTGTCTGCTCTAGTTCCAGGACAGGAGGAGTGGGCTCCACTTCCTCTTTAGGCTTCACGTTTTCAGGCTCATCAGAAGGTTCAGGCTCCACAGTGACAGGCTCCTGGGATAATGTGGGTTCTGTAATTTGATTCTCCTGCAAAACAAATTCCACCTGGTGGTAAAATAAAGAAACATATCAAACCCTGCTGGTACTGAGATTCTAAGAAATGAAAAGTGATACAATGTTACTGTTGCTGGTTCATATTATGTACTCTTTCATGCTGACATTTTCACCACAAGTGGTGACCACTATGAGCTGCTCAGAACTGTAGCAGGCCCTGTGTGTTTTCAGTTCGGTGACTACCCAAATGTCTTATTTTATATATACACTTCTTGAAATTAGCTGCAAGTACATGCACAAAAATAACAGTCTGAGAATAAATACACTGATACTGAGAACAAAATATTTCTAAAGGACAGCTATTGACCTGTACAGTGCTCCTATCTCATAAGACTGCTCGGATAACACATCACCTGGTTTCAAAGATCGTCTTTCCAGCATATTTTGATTAGTCATTTTTCATAATAATTATTTATGTCTCTTATGAAAGACTCCCTGTTTTGAAAGACCACAATTTGATGCACAGTGGTTTCAGAAGACACGGACAACTCCACTTCAAAATGCACCTTCAAGCCCATCAATTCTCTTAAATTGTCCAAAGTGTGGCAGCTCTCCCTCCTCATCAATACCCAAACTCAGTAAGTCAAGTTGTATGCTCTCCATGTCTCTTGCTGTCACTGCCTACCTCTAAAATATAAATGCAGAGACATTGAAGAATTTCTTTTGCATTTTTGTTTTTAGCAATAGAAAGACAAGATATCTTCAACAGATACTTTTTGAAAGTGGCCATCTGGTCTGAGAGATAATAAGGGATCTTCAGCAGGTAGCCATTACAACATGTGGCCACATAAAGACAGCAGAGCTCTGCAAGACACACAAGCAAAGGCTCTCAGTCGACACTGTGTTCTACCTGTTTTGTTTCCTCTGTGTCCATGGGCTCTGCCTCTGGTTCTTTCTCCTCTGTTTCCACTTTCTCTGTGTCCCTCTCTACTGGGTCTGTCTCCATCTTTGTGGTCCCCTCCTCCCCTTCCACATCTTTGGGCTGCTCTGCGGCCAATGCTGCTTCCTGTTCTGCCTTCATTTTGTCCTCCTCTTCTTTTTTCCTCCTCTCTTCCTCTTCTACTTTCTTCCTCTCTTCTTCCTCCACTTTTTTCTGTTCATCCTTCAGGTAAAGTAAAATAACATTTCAGACAATCCTATTTTTTTTTTGCTGTTTGCGTATGCTTCATGAAACATTTGCAAATTTTGTAATTGCAAGCTAAATGTCACATTTCTGTAGAAACTAAACAAATCATTATCTTCAAATACATTAACAGGAAGTTGTGGCATGCCACAAGATTTTATTACTTCAGCAGGTTTTGCATTTTTTTAATGAAAATCTTCCCTAGCCTGAAAACACGGGAGTTCCCATTCCTTTTTATCACCCATAATTCATACTTAAGAATAGAACAAATAGTTTCATTTGCCTGCAAAGCAGACCAAGTTGTTCATTATCTCTACTACTCATGTTCTGCCCCAGGACTACAAGATCTGATCTACAGTCAGGATACAGAGTGCCCTGTCACCCTCCTCGTGGACAAACCAACCAATCAGCACGCTGATTACTATGTTAGAAATGAGGGTCACTTTTGTGTATGTTATGGCATAATGACGTGGGTGATTGGACATGGCATCGGGCAAGGCGCACTGGCATAACACATAAAAGTGACCCTCATTGCTTATACATGGATTTACAATTTCCCCCAATTTTCTGCTCGATTACGCAAAATTTAGAAGTTTAGTACATAGAAGGAAGAGAAACAAACAGAAACTAATTTGCCCACCATGTTAAAGTGTTGAGTTCAGGAAATCCAGACGGGTGTGGTTTATCGGAATGTGGGCGGGGCACATGTTATGGTCCGATAACCCACCAGGCTCATGTGTTATGGTCTCATGACACACAGGGATCTCTCCTATACTGTAATGACCTGTACAAGTTACGATTGAATATAAATGTACTGCTATATATCAATTGTTTCCTGTAGCACTGAGACCACAGCCACATCTTTCCCTGTCCTGGCTACAGCCTGCTGCTGACCCACAGCACGCTGTCCTCCTACGCCTCATCTTCAATTCTCACTCAAAATGTTTCCCACTAACAAGTAATTTAACAAGAAGCCCATAGGCCTAATGCTCTGCTGACATATAATCTGATGACCATCACCAAAAATTCATTTCCTGAAATGCATTCCACATTTGCATACCACACACGGACAAAGTAATCACTATATGTCGCCTGCTCCGTCGGAGAAGGGGAGCATAATGAAAAGTAATAATAATAAAATGTTGTTCAATTCAATAAAAAAAAAAAACAACATACAAAGCTGTTAAATTCAAAAATACAATTGATGACTGACCAGTAATCTCTGTTTCTCTTTCTCCTGTTCTTTCTGTTGCAGATATTGTCGGTGTCTCTCGGCCAGATCCTCTCGTGCCTTGGACACCATGTTACTGAACATATCATCTGTCACTATAGGCTTACCCTCACATTGCTGAAAAACAAAAACACACCTCGTCAACTTGCTGGATTTAGCCATTTGTCAAACAGCCACAGATCTAACTCTCCCTTTTAGGGAAGGTGATATCTTCATAATCAGTTTCTGCTGTATAATACTGAGTTATATATATATACTAACAACAAAATTAACTTATGATGCCTAAATGCTCCATGGCAACAGGTGCATTCTCTTGCAACTGGGTAGGACATTACTGTACTCAATGGTAAGTGCCTGTGTCTTTACACATTGACATCCATATTTGAAGGGTTCAGCCAACATGTCAAAATATAAGCAATGCACCCAAAATGCTAATTTCCGGAAGTTGGACTTATTTTCAGTGTTTTTTTATTTTTGCACACTAAATTATATACAGTGGTCCCCCTCTTGTAACACCACCCCTAACGCAGCCAAAAATAAGAGGGATGGCCTCTTTTGAAGGGGAGAAAATAATGGAAATACCATACTCCCTGCACAAGAATGCTGGCCTTTCAAGAGGGGTGGCCTCTGGTTACAGCGTCTTTATAAGAGGGGCACCACGGTATCCAGATTTATAAATAGTGAAACCTGTTGTGAGTGCCGGGGGAAAGATTACCTGCCTTTTCAGATCAACTTTACCATGTCCCTTTTGCCCCTCTCTTATGTTAATTCACCTGTATTGAGAGACCAAGTGCCTTACATGATCACTTTTCAGCCTGGCCTAGGGATGGTCTCTCATAACTGTTACAGGTTTTACTGTACCAAAAAAATTATGACCATTGAATGTATTATGATATCTGGGGCTTATCTAACATGAAAGCATTGAAACACTCTATCTATTTGATTAAAATGATCAACTTGAGATCTTGCGAGTTTGTAGGCTTTGGAGAAGCTGCCAAAATAAGATAAGTTCCAGCAGGCTACTGACATTACTTGGTATACATATGAGTGCACAAAACCTGTTAGTCTCACCTTTTTCAGTTGTTCGTGGAACTGCTCGCTGGTTTCCACAAACTTGCGCTTCTTGAAGTCGTGTTTCTCTTCAATCTGAGACAACTCATTCTCCAGCTTTTTCTGCACAAAAAATAAAAAATGACACAATAAAATAACGATGAAATGAAACATAAATATATGTATTAAACTGACAAATTTTAGTACGTGAAACTGAAATTCAAACTTTATTTTAAACATTGACAGGTTAGACACTAATTAATGGTCCACACTTAGATTGGTTCCATCATTTTAGAATTTTGGGAGTCATGAATATTGGGAAAGTGAGTAATAAACAGTGCGCTTCAAACAAAGTCTGGGGAACAATTTGCCCAATCATGACAACTCGGGATGGACAATACTTTCTTCACATAAAAATTTTTGTGATACCGTGCTTCCAAACACAGTTAGCATGACACAACTTCTCATTTGTCAATGAAACCATAATAGTTTTGTATTTCATGGAATTTTGTATTTATGTATACAAGTTTAACTAAATATCATTAACATTGTACATAAGGACACTTGCTCAAAATCTGCAGATGAGTCGCACAGCACTTATATATGCACACCTGCCCTCCCTGGTTATAACAAACATGCAACAGTGCCACCCCTGCCGTGTAATTCTTAACCCCAAAATATCAAACTCCCAGCTCTCTATGCACCATGGCCCATCTAGTCACTGTCCATGTCTGAACCTATCAATTAATTAATCTACATTATGTATAATTCAAAATTTAGAAAATTCAAGGATTCAACAGCCAAATGAAATTGTAAATGGGACACGAGCAAAAAACCATCAAGCAGGTTTCAGAGCCTTAAATTCCCAGAAGGTGCTTTTGATTGATGGCAGCTGCTTCCCTTTACCTTGTATTTGGTAAAGACAACCCACTTGAATTTAAAGGATGTAAGAGCGTGAAATAAATACATATATGCATAAATACATACTGTATAACAAGCTCTTGCTCATAAAATGGCAAGACTTATGAGGTCCTGACTTGTTTAATTCTGAGGCTAACTCATCAACAGACATTTCAAGACAATGCTTATACAGCAAGGGGCAATGTCACAGGTATGCAAGGCAACATCTTTATATACCTGCACCTGCGTGTCAAAATACTAAGTGATATTGACTCTTTCAGTGCCAAATTTGGGACTGAGTCAACAGCATTGGGATCAATGCGTGCCGAGAAAAGCTGTTGACCTTGGATATTCTCTTTGGAACTATAGACATGCTGGTACTTGAATGAAAGGTTTTTTATGAGGAATACAAATCTGGGATCCTTATGATAATTCAGACTAGTCTGACTTAAGTAGATCAACTTTAGTGGTGATAGGCACTGAAACAGTTAATGAGGCTGCATTACCTGGTGCATCATCAGTGACTGTACTTGCCGCTTGAGCACACTCATCCTGCTTGTGGTGACCACAGTGCGGATATCTGGAACCACAGAGTCACTGAAGATCTCATTGATCAAGCGATGATTACGCTGATATCTTGCCGTGCAGACATGTTTCACGGAGAACCCATCGTCATGGTCTACAAGTGAGAAAAAGAACAACAAACAAGAACAGTTAGGAGCTTCATGTCAGATTTGGAAGATACTAGTCCCTTTGTGCTAAAACTGCCCACAATCACCAAGATGTGCATGGTCTACTCAATGTTTTCGCTTAAATTGCCCACATTCTGAGTGTGATATGTACGTGTGGACCTTTCACAATAACATGCCTGAGGTCAAGATCTTTCCCTGAGGTGAGTTTGGGATGTGCCCAACATGCACTGTTGACAGTCACTGACTCAAGTCTCGCTGTAACCAGGAAAGACTTTGTGAGTTTTTTCATGCTCCTCCATGCTATGTGGTTGCTCAGACTTGCACAATCACTTTGTGTCCGCCCTGCAGGCTCTGTTGCTTGGTGATAGTCTTGGTATACATCATTGTGACTCAGTGTCACCCCGTGATGGTCCTGTCACGAGCTGTGGACAGTGATGGCTAGGAAAGCCTCCACACAAGTCCTGTGGCAGCTAACTCCACCAACTTGGGCCAGCTTGAACTATGGCGTTACCAAGGTTAACAATCACATTCACTGGATCCCCAACCTCCAAGCAACACCTTACCCCACCTAGCAGCTGACATGTCAATTACCAGGGATGGCTTTCTTCGAATCTTGAGAATGAATACCAAGTGACCATACTCACCCAGGCAGCAGCAATAGTCTGGGATCATATATCTACATCTGTGGACAGCTGTCATCTTCACATGCCCGATAAACTTCAAGCTGTCATCTTGACTTTTACTACTTCATTTTACTGATCTGCACCTTTCACAGCTCACACACTGAGGTCTGCATTTTTCCTGTGGCACCCACAATGCGTTCTATTGAAAAAGTTGTGAAACTTGATCTACTTTCCCTCAAAGAAAAACTACAGGAGGTCCATAGGTGTAATGCCCTGCTGACATGTAGGTCTAATCCAAGAAAATCAAGTATTGCATAGCAATGCACAGTTCCCCACCACAGAATACATAGCAAGGTTGACTACTCTAGTAGGGTCCAAGTCAAGGCCACAGTGACCCCATTTTGGTGTGCGACACACCCCTACCCCATGCAGTATCTAGCGATTCCACCCACCAAAATTGGTAGCTACAGGTGTGATGGTATACGAAATATGGCCAGCTAAAAGTTTCAGGGGGTTAAAGGTCAAGGTCAACAGTCACAGTGACCCAATTTGGTGTACGACTCACACTGACCCTATTAAGTGTCGTCACACCAAATTTGGTAATTGTAGGTGTTACGGTTTAAGAAATATAGCCCAGACAAGCTACATCTTTATGGGGCGGTCAAATGTCAAGGTCACAGTGACCTATTTTTGGTGCACGACACACCCCTATCCCATGAAGTATACAGTGATTCCACCCACCAAATTTGGTAGATATAGATATCGTGGTATAAAAAGTACAGCCAGGACAAACTCCTGGAAAGAACGACAGAAGAACACGGGGCAAACCTATGGTCCCATGTGGGGTACTAATTACCAAAAAGAAAAAAATCAGAAATGCAATCCCTCTGTGACCTTGAGACAGTAATTCAAGGTTACCAGTGGTGCCATAAGAGTGCAGGTCATAGACCTCTGTCTGCATATTATTGCTGTGATGGTGTACTGAAATATAGGCACAAGTTACCAAGTAATGACCATAACAAACCAATAATTTCCTGAAATGTTTTTACCCCATGACCTTGAGAAAGTAGTCAAGGTCACCCATATTATGCAATTTGGAACTTCCATATATGATACACATTTAGGTACATGTGATATTGCTAGCCTTCCTATTTCTCAAAATGTAGAATTAAATGTTCATTGCTATGTTCTTAATAACCCTGAATATTAGGTCAATGTCCTTCAAAATTTGACAAAATTTAACCTTGGGTCCAACAGATGTTTCGTGTAAATTTCAAAGTTTAATCTCAATTCATAAGCAAAATAAAAAAGATTAAAGTACTTTGAATACCTAGGATGCTAGTTCCACTAAATTACCACCAGGGATGCCACCATGCCTCCAAGTCTTAGACTTTGGTCTGTATAATATTCCAGTACCGATACATGTGCACAAGTACAGATGTAATTACCATAATAAAAAAAAGCCTCATACGTGTTCCCTCTATGACCTTGAGAAAGTAAGTCAAGGTCACCCATATCATGCAACATGTAACTTCTACATATGATACACATTTGTGGTCCATTTGGTGTCATTAGCCTTATTCTTTCTCAACATAATGAATTTAATGTGTTGTCAACACCTTTATATCTTCCATAATACTGTAGGTGGTGTCATCAATTATTTGTCTTTTTGCTTGATCGACATTCCCACCAAGTTTCGAAATGATTCATGAAAAACTCTCTGGAGAAACAGCCTTCTCAAAATTTTCCTATTTGGGCCCAAATATTACATGATACTACAGGTGGCGCCAATGATCTTGAACTCCACCTAGATTTTCATACCTTTTTTCTGAAAAGTTATATGGGGCTAACATGAAAACTTTTGACAGTTTCATGTTCACATGCAGAAGTTTCCAGAACAGCTGGATGGACAGACTGACTCATGGACAGAGAGACATGAGTGATCGCATATACTCTGCACCTTGAGTCAGCAGAGCTAAAAAGCTTACAAATGGACAGACGTGACCGATCACACAAGCTCTGCAACCTTAGGTCAGTAGAGCTAAAAAATACAAACCAATTAATACCTGTATCATTGACATCAAGTTTGATTTCTCTGTCAAGAAATGCATTGGATTGTATACGGTGTAAAAGTTATTAACTGGAGCTCAACCACCCTTATGATCAAGATAATTGGCCAACATCTTACATATCTGTACATATGAAGGTCCTTGTTTTTGCTCATTCATCAAGTTAACCCTTTCCCCTTAAATTAAGATTGAGTCAACAGTTTTCCTTAGCATAGATTGGCACTAAGTGCCCAATCCATGTTAAGGAAAGCTGTTGACCTGGGCCGTGTGATTTAGGTCTCACCTACAATTCTCAGTGAGTAATTTTTTATTACTGTTGAAATTAGTTGAAAACAACGAAGCAGGTGACGTTTGATCACTAGCCAGTTTTGGCTGCTTTAAGGGGGAAAGAGTTTGTATCACCTTTACAATGGGAGTTAAAAAAGTTACGACAGAATCATCAGGAAATACTTTTCTTTCTTAAGAGGAGAAATGTCCATGCTGGAACATTCTCCTATACACTTTTATAAAATTACAAAATGCTTGTTATGCCTGGGGTTGGATGAGTCCACTTGATGTGTTAGTGGGAATGTTAAATTGTCTGCCCAATAAGCATGCCACTCTGTCTACAGTCATATCCATTGGAATACAGAGTACTGGATCATGTGATACTATTTCCTTCGCGCAACAGTCTTACAGTGAAATCTGCCTAAAAGACCACACACTAACTCGGCAGGTGAGCAGTTGTCACTCCAGATGGATTTCATTGTAATGATCTTTACAAATACACACAGGTATTACTTTAAACCACAATATTGATATTTAGTTCAGAAGCTGCCATGTGACACCTTAAATATTTTGGTTCTCCAGCATCTTGAACAATATTTCTGTTTAGATTTGTTTGAAATTGTGGAAATTCATAATCTCTTTTTACATAATTAGTAAAATTCTGATAAGAAGCTGATTTCCCTTCTTTTCTTATCAAGCTTATTGCCCCATACACCAGCTTGTTCCTGCCACCCCCACCCTGCCAAACAGCCTGCCACTCAGAAAAAATAACATCATATCATAATATATTGCGCACACATGTTCACATGATCGGGTACCCTGACCCATAAACAATACCTCAGCATGCACACGTGACCCCAACATTTCCCGCAACCATTACCAGGCAAGGACAAATAGGAGGATTGTTAAATCTCTGTGAATATTGAAACCCTCTGGCCAAGTGCACAGCCCTAGCATGGTAGGTGTTAAGCCAGTAGCTATGTACATGTGACTACACAGTCAAAGCCCAAGTTGAGTCTCTGTGGATAAAGCTTGATTCAACTTTGTTCCCGGCACCAAAAACAAGCAAGTACTCTTCTAGGTCTGAATGATCTTGTGTGCCACGATGAAAGCAGTTTCCTCTTTTTTCTTTTTTTTTTTCACATAATTATTTCAGGATTCTCAGACAACTTTTCAACATCTGATATTATAAATGTTAATTTTCACGGGGCTGGTTTGAAATTATTTTTTACTTTTCACTTAATTTTAAATCCTTGAATAATTATGTATGCATCAGCCTAACCTAATTACACAAGTGCTCTAACTGAAAAAAAAGTTTTTATTCCACATTTTATGAAATTATTCCAAAAATAAATTATGCATTTTTAAATGAATATTTTAACATAAATATACCACTGAAAGGCAATGGATTTTTTAAATCAACTTGTGCCAAAACTATTACTTTTGACAGCATACTGAAATTTTGTGTTTGTTTTTCATCTTTTGGGTCTTACAGCTTCAGTTCCCTTTATTTTCCCTTCAAATATCAAAACCATAAGATCAATTTGTTAGTTGACATCTATTTTACCATAGTGATCAGGTATGTTAATTGGTATACTACTATTTTACCATACAACCAGATTGTTAGTTGGTACAGTACAATTTTAGCTTTCACATTACAAGTGGATGTGAGGAGGATTGCGAGGCCCCTTAAATCCAAGACAAACTAGTGCCAACGTTTATTACATTTATGCTGAATATACTAATTTTCACTCTGGAAAAATATAAAAATGGGGCAAAACCACCGTGGCACTTTTTTCATTCCCCTTTCATTTTCAATTATGTGACATTAGTAAGATGTATGTCAAGAACAATAACAAAGTTACAAAATGTCTGCCTTTATAATTCACCAAACTTTCTCTTCTTTTTGAAATCATTATTACACAACTCTGGCAGTCCATTTAGTTTTCACTGTTTTTGCTTTTCTCTTCTGTAATAAACCACCAAAGATTCTATTTGAATTTTTCATGGGGTAAGAAAGATCTTGAATATTTCAAGATGGAGACTACATGTCAGAATGAAGTGGTTGCAGCATAATTTCACAATGTCATACAAGTGCTCGTACACACTGTCATACTGAAGACAGTTGTAACATCACTCAGACAACACCATATGTATCACATGTGTGTTGGTATTGCTATCATATCCAAGCCAGGTAAAAGCATCAGTGAAAATATGCATCAAAATCTTTACAGTATTCCTGCACACATACCAACAATGGTATAAACATGTATTTACAACATGGTTTTGTTTTTGATTTGATTTTTTTTTTTTTTAAACTTATGCCCCCCCCCCCCCCCCAAGATATTTTCATAATGTGGTACATGCTGAACCTGAGGCTGGGGGGAGTAGAGGTGGGGACTGAGGACAGAACCATGTTATAGACAGTTTTTTAATTTCATTACTGACACACATCTGATTTCAAAATTAGGTGCAAAACATCCTATACAGTAAAGGGAACTCTTTTTCCCCTTTTAATTCATCCTGCATCATCAGTTTGGGGGGGGGGGGGGAGGGAGGGGAGAGGAAGACGGTGAATTTGTAGACAAAGCAAAACTTACTTTACATGTGATTGAATCACTGGGGGCTGAAAATTGTCAACATACAAAACTGTAGAATTTGATCCTTGAATATCTAAATGTAGACAAGATGAATAAATGTGACAGCATGTGACAGCAGGTGAATAGTCTGTGTCCCTTTCCATTGTACATACACTGAAGAGTCCAGAAAAATATCTAGGCTGTGACAGTGAGATCAGAAACACATACACAAACTGACAAAAATGTTAGTGCAGTCTTTATCGTTAATAAAACCTTTGATGACATACACAGGAAGAAATGTGACTTCTCTAACTCGTGACTAAGAAATATGAGAAGAGAGACAGCTCCTGCCATGCACTACCCCACACATCTAGACAGCGGTTATAAGTGATGTCACACCAAAGAGAACGCCCCCGCCCCACCCAGCGCCCTCTACCCCGTTATGGTTAAACTAGGCATCACCTGGGGTGGGGTTCGAGCGACTCGGGTGAGTGGTGCGAGACGTTGGTGTTTGCAACTTCTTACCATCTTCATCCTCGGCGGGCTGGATGCTTATACGGGCTTCTGCCTTCTGCAACATACAGTAACCATAGCAACACAGCCTAACAACCATAGCAACAAAGCCCCCTGCAACCTCACAGCCATGGTAGTGCAAGTAACCATAGTAATATTAAAAATGCATCCAAAGTAAAACCATATTTTCTATCCACTATCTCGGCCAAATATGCTCCGGTACATGCAGAATGCTTTCTATTGGCTTTTTTTTTTTTTGGGCTAAAAATGAGGAAACTCTTTTTTAACTTTAAAACCAGTGATTTATGTCTTTATCCACTTTAATAAATGATTGCAAACTTGCCTCTTGCAGAAAAAAAAATATTTTTTACAAAATTCTGCAGTTGAGATAAATGAAGATAAATGTAAAATATTGAAAAGTAATATTTACAGACAGGCATTGTGGAAAGAGTTACATATGAAAAGAAAACAAAATGTGTCACAAATAAGTGCTTTTTAACATTGATGGCAATTAGCAAATGATTTCTTACAGAATATAAGTATGTATCCAGTGTTAAGATGCAATTAAAAGCCCCCAAGAACTTGATTCTGTTGTCTTATATATATACATGTGTAACTAAAGGGTCATACCCTCACCCCTCACTTGTTAAATAAGAAGAGTACAGTGATATCCACATTCAGAAAAGAGTGATATTTACAAGATCCAATCGTGCTGGGCAATTCCCACTTTCAATTCTATCCTAAGGTGATGCCCCACACCACAGCCACTGTGTATATATTAGTACACACGGTTAGTGAAGATTTATCTACACCAAATAATGTGACATGACTCAGGACACGAGGATCCCAACACCCCAGTAAGTATACATGGGCACACAGACCTTTTCCATTTTCACTTTATTTCTTTTTTTTAATTTCTGGTGGCAAATATTTGATATGGTCATTGTCTATGCCCATGTATCCTTAAGCAAAGCCATGTGTAGATAGGTGACATTATAGGGCACTGCAAGTCTCAATCACTGACCAATCAGCAGTCTGCTCATCCTAGACTGACCAATAAAATCGTGGTAAACAAAGTTCTGATGCATCAATTTGAACTGCAGATGTTAGAGTATTTTCCCCGAGTGGAAAGGACTGGGTTCATTTACCCCAGACCTAGTAAGGTGTAACTGTTGAATTTTTCACGAGGGAAACAAATTTATGTGCATAGTGATACCTGTAACAAAAGGCCAAACAGTTCACTTTGGTCCTACCTTACCTGACATAGCGGATCACCTTTCAACTAAGAACACACATGCAGCAAAAGGTATGGTCTTAAGTTTCAGGTATCACTTGTATCAGCCTACAGACTTGAACATTACACCTTGCAAATGTAGATTTCTCAAAATCAGATACTGCATTTTAAAGTGATTGACAGACAACTTGGGGTTTACAATGCCCTATAGATAGTAGAATGTCAACTCATTACATATATAAAGTGGAGGCAAGCATTGCTTTGTGGTTTTGCCCAGCAACATAAAGCCAGACTTTTCATGAGGAATGTTGAGACTTGAACAAAACCTTTTGTGCAAGGAATTTGAATGTGCAATCATTTCTTTAATTCAGGGCACTAAATATGTGGTGAAATGGGAGATTAATATGGAATGAGTTCACACAGGTGTGATCTTATCAATCAGAGACTACTGCAGCTTCTATACATACCTTCTGTTGCAGGGAAGAAAAACCAAGACAAATCAGTCAGATTATGTCAAGCTGAGTTAATTGTTATCATTGCAAGCGTAACAACTTTTCCAGCAAGTTTTGGAGTCACCATCATACAAAAAAGTGTGATAACTTACTTTTTAAAAAAATTACTTATACACCAAGGGCACGTACAGTTATACTGTGTGCCAACATGACAAAATGGATCATGCTGAGAAATCCTCATGCAACAAAACTTTTATAACTCCAGCCTTTACAGTTCTAAAGATTGATGTCCACATCAAGGACTTTGATATAAGAATATTATCATATCTCGCATTATACCCTCAATGGTCACAGCTTTCACAGAGACCTGACCTCCTGTCGTCAAATATGGTCATGTAACCCTGTGTCCAGCATTGCATTGTGCAGCAGAGAAAAAAGTGCAAGTTAGCATTGAGACCACACTGACAGACAGAACAGGAAAACTATCTTAACAAAGACTGACTGGACCACATTAAAAACAATATTCCCATAATGCCCCCATAAATCATACAAAGTACACATTTACTATTACCTCTCTATATCATCAATTATTCAGCAAAAATTCAGAATCTCATTAACTTAATTCCTTTTGTAAACTGCTTAAGAGTACACAGTATCTACACAAGACAGCTTCTGGTCTTTTTTGTCAGATATATGAAGCAAAAAATATAATCGTACGTTAAGTACTTTTGACCCACAAAATACCCTGATAGCAAGACTGCCTGCAGCTTAACAAATGGCGACAGTGGCAGCCTTCAAATCACATGACCAAGTTTTACGCTATCATTCCTCTACTTGGCTCTCTTTTGTTTTGCCTGACTGTGGCCACAGTATATGTGACACATTACCTGAGTTGGAGCATTCAGGAAAAAAAAAGGGGGTTTAAAAAAGGCAGAAAAAAAGCCTGATAATTCAAGAAGGAGCAAAGCAATTAAGTCAAGTGGGGGAGCTGGGGGGGGGGGGGGGGGCTTGGAGGGGGTATCCATTCTTCAACAAAGTTCTGAAAAATTGGACCTTAATTAATACAATCTACTGCAATATGAGATTAAAAGATGAGTTGTTTTGGTAGAGTTTCATGACTGTGAATGTCAATGCTACGGGTTTTACATTGGAACTCCTGCAGTCCTTATGTTTTCTTGAAACTTTCGAAATAAGATAGAATTAGGACTTTTTACAATGTAATAGTGTATGATGAAGACAGATAAAAAATGATGTAAATCTCGTATTAAAGTCATAATATTGGCAACGCTACATATTAACGGTCTAGCTTTGCAAGACAAGTGGATATGATTTTATTTCAAACATGTCTGCATATAGTCAGGGACTCTGGGTGACTTTATACAATGCCCAGCATCATTTCTTATGGGGGGGGGGGGGGGGGGGAGGGTTGTCCACTGGAAACAACATTTCCCATGTCAGGGCCCTGGACAGGTTTGTGAGACTTTATGATGCAGACTTATTTGGCAAGTCTCTAACATTCACTTCAAAACCTGGCATGAAATAGTTGACCACCTCCGTATTTGGTCGCTGTTCAACTGAGCAATACAAATTGACCATGCCTTCCTTCACAATGCAAAGGCAACACTTTGCAAAATCTGCCAAATGAATAGGATGAAAGATATTTCAGAACAAAAAATTTTACCAAAAGGTAGCTTGTGAAATATGGGAGCTAACACAGTGGTCCCCCTCTTGCAAAGCCCCTCCTGTCAGATGCCAGCCCTCCTTCAAGGCCACCATTCATACAAAGTATGATCTTTTAATTATGCAGTTTCCCTCTTAACAGCCCACCCCTCTTATAAGTCCACTTGAGCACTGCATTTAGGGTGGCCTTGTAAAAGGGGGACCACTGTTTTCGATGCTTCACCTATGTTTTGATTTCATAACCAGACAGCAGAATTTTTTATATCACTTACAGCATAATTAATTACTCTGTCTGACACTATCTTTGTTTGGTCCACTTTATCATGTTTAGGAGTTTCAACTTCAGAATTTTGCTCCACAAAAATCCTGAGCACTAAAATGACACTGTCTTCAAAGTACCTGGTGACCAGCACTGATGCTCTCCAACTAATTTCTGCTATGCAATGAAAATTGATAGTACTTGAGACTTTCAAACAGGCATAGACACCAGCTGGACTAATATTTCAATCACTGGCAAAATACAGGCACAAAATTATTCAAATTGAAACATGCATACTAAGATGCAGAAAACTGAAGCTCAGCTATGACAAGCAGAATGACACATGCTTCATATGGGGAGGTATTTTTACTTTGATCATGTAACTATTTATTTTGTATCCTCTAATAATAAGGAGTCAAATGCTACTCTCTGTGTAACAACATTGAAATAACATTATTCTTTCATACTGAAAATAAATAATATATTTGACTTGTAAACTGTCTTCATTCCATTCCCTTTGTTTTTTTAATTGTTACCTTGGGTAAAACCCAGCTCTTGGGATATTTTTTCTCTTCCATTAAAATGTCTTTAAGGTACCACTCATGAAAATTTGCCATTTCCCTTTTCAAAAATGGGTAGCCACGAAAGTAAAATTTTGGTCCATCACCTTTCTGCATGGACCTATATCTTCTGCATGTATTTCTTGGCTTCACTGCTTTCACTGCCACAAGCTTTGATTTCTCCCATATACATAAAATGGGACATTGTTGAGACAAAACTTAAAGATTTCACATTTACCTGTTAATAAAAACATTTATCTCCAAACTGCTAACTTGCGACACAATGCATAAGAGCACTAAATTCTGGCAAAATTATTGCTTGACAAGAGACAACTGTCTTCATCTACCAGAGACTACAATTGCAACTGCAGCAACAGAAATGTGTACATGATCAACCACTGTGCAATGCTGATGGCCAAGACAAGCAAAACTTCCCATCATGTTTTGTCTGACTTGTGTGTTAAAAAACTTTAATGTGAAAATCTGCTAACCTAGGACTTTTCACCAGTGGCATGAGGACATTCTCAAACCTTCTGGTCAACATGATAAACCAAATTTTCATGTTTTGTTGAGAAGCTTTGGTGAGTAGAACTTCCACAAGGACAACGGTTGATACATGTAGTCTCATGCTGTTGGAACACAATGGACAATTTATCTATGCAGCCACGACTACTGTTCACCATGACAAGGCAAGAAAAAACGGACTATTACTTTTTCAGTGGTCTTGGGCTCCTTTTGGAGGATGAAAAAGCAATGTAAAATCACAATATAGATCAATTTTACCTCATGAAAAAAAACAAAAAGAAAGAAAAAGACTGAGATAATCATCATGGACAATATTCAAAAATACAATCTGACCTATTCAATAATACAATCTGACCCACAAGACTAGACTCTGTGTCGTACCTTAGTGCCGTTAACCATCACTGCTCAAATATGAAATGTCATTGGACTGAGTAGCATGTATTTTTATTTTCTTTCAATACTGTCAACACGCATTTTAGGAATCAGTGAGACGACTCAGACCTAAGATGGAAATCATTTCATATTTGATCAATCATCAAAGTAATACAGGAGCACCTCTGTGCTATTTCTAGTATCCTTGTTCCCCAATAAATCAAGGTCAGCAGCTTGACAGGAACACATTTATATGTACATGAAGCAGACAGCTTTGTTTGTTTCTTTTTCACTGAGCCTTCCAAACCTTTTGCTGTGTTTTATCTTACACACACTTGATAAAAAGTGCAGGTGGGTCCAGGTTTCTCATGACAGAAAACCATGAAGAAATCTGAACATCTTCATTCACCGACATGCCTCCCCAGGTTTCAAAATCTTCAAACTATAAGTTCAACTTAAAACTTATGGACGTGCTTTTGTTTTAAACTTGAGCAAATCATATCTAGACACACCTGTTGATATGCTGTGTCACACCAGTGACATAATGCACATGGAATGATGTGTAGTAAATATATTATTATGATGGACAAACGAGTCACAGTGACACAGAATTGTAATCAGTTTATACCCAATCACATGGGACACTTTTTCACCCACTGTGAGCAAAATTTGTCCAATGAGGTGACAGGCATTGAATGTTATAGCGGAGTAACTCAGCAGCTCCAGGAATCTAATCAATTCATCACTGCCTTATAATATACTTTTGTGCCAAATTTGAACAAAGACTTTCCTGCCAAGTTTGTGCAAAACTTTTTCATTCAATCAATGTTTCCATTTTTCACGATAAGTTATTACAAACTAAACCATCTCTATACTTAGTAACACACATGATGCAGGTGCCTCCTGTTCCTAAGTATAGAGTTAGCAATACTGGATGAACAGATTACAATGACCTACAAAGTTAACATGTTTACTCTCATGAGGTACTTTTGTGCCAGATTAGAACTATGCATGTCTATGCATTTTTCACATATTGTGGCAGCAAACGTGTTTTTCAGATCAGTGAGGCATAATAGTAAACAGGTGAGGGACCTGATTATATAAGCAGTCCATGGCACCCTCATGAAGGACACGGTGTATAGTTGAGTAAAACCTGTCCAGCTATATTTTAGATATAGATGTAACCACTATTTAAGAACATGATATTTAAGACCACCCTCAATGCCAGCGACAGTTGGCATTATATTGCAGGTGGTCTTAAAATAGAGGCACACTGATTACAGGAATAGGTTCTAGTATCAAGAAAGGCTGGTCTACAAAGGGATGTGGCCTATCATTTGAGATGGTCTTTACAGCAGACAACAGCATAGCATGCTAACAAACCAGGGCTTCACATTACGCTAAGCCCTATTGTACAGACAATTTTTTTTTTTTTTTTTTTTTTGGGGGGGGGGGGGGGGGGGGGTCAGGACAAGTAAAGTATTAAGCTCTATGGAGACTGACCCATTACTTGTTATATACTGAGGCAAAATTGGTGGCTGGACAAGCACTAAAAAACCTTCATGTCATCCTCTGCAAACATTGACCAGGTGGACATTTTACAAGTACTGAAAACTTGAAAATGTAACGCCTCCCTCCACTAAGGGGGAGGCAAAAAATAAATTTTGATGTGAATGGCATCAACAACACTCTGAGAAAATGATCTGAATACACTGTACACCCATCCTTAGCTTAATTTCCTTATTTACTTAAAACACTTACGCTTGCTTGTCTTGTTCTGTCACGCTCCTCCTCCTCCGTCTGTGCCTCCGCTGGAAACAGTTAAAACATAATCATTTTTTAATATTTACATTCCCTTTATTGTTTAACATTGAAAGAATAGGAACTGTTGTTTTCCTCACCATCTCATGAAGACATCGTCTACACGCGAGTCTGCATGCGCCAGCTATGCAGCCCCTTCACAATTTTATATGCCAGTACATTGGGCACTACTTTTCTTTTCATTCATAAATCCTGTGTGCCCTCCTGTGTTATTCTGGGTATTTTATCCCAAAAAATAACTTACTTGTATACTTTTTCCCTAATGTGAACGAATCTTGTATTTTGTAAAGCTATCTGTTCAAATAAATGAACATTTACAAAGGGACTATTTTTCTTTCCTGTTTGTTGCTTTTGGGATAGACTGGTTGCCAGGTAACGGGGGCGTGGTTAGCGCTTATCTTTCTATTGATCACACCCCCCTTAAACCAAGGCAATTTATGTGGAAAAAACGTTCTTTGGCGATCGTGCATCACTTGTAATTATTATCAAAAATCGAAAAAATAGGAAAAAATGTAAATATAATAAATACACTGCCAAGTAATCCTAATTTCATGTACATGGTGCTGCAGTTGATAGAAACATTTGTATCATTTAGGGTTGCATGTATATTAAAGACAACAAGACAAGCATCCATAGGCCACAGACGCCACCACCTGTCATTGCTTATATGGCCGTTTGGCAACAGTACAAACATATCTAAAATGAACAAAAGTAAAACATATTACACGGTATATGTGACTGCAGGAAATTTGACAAGTCTTGACTGGATTCCTGTGTGTTCTGGTAAGGCCAATGCAAATCTTTCTTGATTTTAACTGATGGTGACCTTTCTCCCTTTAACTATCTGCAATTTACTCTCTCAATATTGTCAAGAGAACTGGCCGTGGAATGGACAATGGTCATTGCCATTAAACCAAGAGTAAGGAACAGACACAATGTCACAAACAAAGCCCCAGGTGCACATAGTCATACACCGACTAATAATCCTGTTAAAAGCTTCATAATTGAAGGTCAAATAGTTTTTGGAGATATGCACAACACAAGTTTTAAGTGGGTTACAGACAGGCAACGGCAAATCTATATGCTCCCCCCCCCCCCCCCTCTCCCTCATCTAAGTGGTGGAGGCATCCAAACTTGAGAGATTTCCAAGCACCATAGATAACCAAACCTGCACAAATTATCAGATGTCTTTCAGTCCCAAGTTTTGACCGAGTCAAAATCTTTCCTCCGCAAACTTTGGGTATAATGAATGTAAAACATACTGAGGCCATTATGAGTTGAGTAAACTCAAAGAGACAGACCTTTTCCCTTCGCTGCTATCCAGGCCTGGTAGGCAGGGGAATTGTGGTATGCTTTCAGTGACTCATTGTACTGGATCTGAAAGAAACACAGCATACATCTGCATGACAAATCTGACAGTCTGATGCTCAACTGACCTTGCATGAAGTAACTGATGACTACAAGCATAAATGTCAGTTGCACATGAGTATGCAAGTGCCTGTGAATGATATGTATTTGACCATTTTACCCTAAATAATCTGAGATGCTTACATCTTTCTGTTTTTTGTTTCTAACACTATTTTTGAGTTACAGTCCAGAAGCACAGTTCAATAGTGTTGTTCTTTAACCATAGGAATCACACCAATGTCATCGTCAAACGCAATGTAAGCCCAAAGTAAGAAAATTGTTGGGTAAGTAGGTCAGTCACCCACGTGCAGTGTCAAGCCAGCCTCACTCATCAGACTCAATATCACACGTCAAGAGTGAAATTCACAACACTGTGACCTTGGACTGAAGTCAATGTCACTTATACAGTCTCTTTCTGGCACTTGGAGGAGGACTATCATCATGTACACTGTCAAAGATGCAGTCTCCAGCTGGGTTTTGATTAGTTATGTAATCTGAGAGATCCATTACAGAATTTCACACATTTTAAAAATGTCATATCCTGATAGGGACTACTATGTGCATTCCAATGTAGTATAAAGCAAACCCTGCAAACCATTTTTGAGAAGTTAAATAAATAAAAAATAAATAAATAAAAAATTAATCAATCAAATAAAGATGCAATGCTAACTGAACAAATGACAGTCTGGAGGATCTTTAAAGTGTTTCTTTGCAACTTCAAAGCAAAAGGAGACATTCATATCTAAATACGATCCTGCTCACTTCCTGTGTTGCCGGGGCAACAGACTGATGCTTCCACCATGATCAGGGCAGATTTGTATTATATACTACATAAACATCCATAATTAACACCTTTTCAACCAAAGAGAGCCCATTCCTCATCAATTTAGGCATCCTTTATGTTTCCAATATATGTTAATACATTTTCTTAAGATTATTGTGTGTTTATGTTGTCCATTTTGTCCAAAATACTTTTGACCATGCTAAATACATGGATCTGCCCTGATGCAGGTGGCTCCCTCTTTTGCTCAACAGGTGTTAGAATAGGACTGCATTTGGATATGAATACATCCTATTAGCATATTGCAGAGGACCATGATGGTCCTGTGCTGTGCTGACTGCAATCTGCTGCTCCTGCAAGCACTGCCTTGCCTGCTCTATACAGGCAGTGTATTAGTACTTATCCACAGTGGACCGAAACATTGATCCCCAACATATAAACATGTGTCACTCTGACCTTTCACATTCATTCAAAGTCAAAATTAACAACAGCATGAAACCTAACAAGTACTTTTCTGTCAGCCTTAAACAGTAACCGTGGGCCTAGTATCCACAATTACACAGATATAAGCCAGTATGTCTGCGTGAGCAAAAAGCTTGAATTCTTCACTATCAGTGTTGTCAACACGCCCGGATTAGCCAGAAGACTCCCAGAATTTTATGCTAAAAATTCTTGAAAAATTGTAGATTTTTGGCAATTTTTGACCACATTCCTGAATTTCATCAACATTTCATATCAACCTCCCTGAATTTTACTTTCCACCTCCTGGATTTTAAGTGTGGCAGGTTGCCTACACTGCACTATATGCATCAGCTGTGACAGAATGCACTGTTATTGCATCTTCATCTCCTTCACACTTGTGGTGAAATGGCCACTTGGGGGAATCTCTATTTGTCAAAGCAAAGTCTTTAATAGAATAGGATTTTACAATATTGTTACAGTAGCACATGCACTGTACTGTAGCACTTCAATATGGACATATGGTCCTAAAGTTTGAGATCCTCTAAATTTCATTGAAACTTAAAGGCCCTTTTACAAAACTCCTTTCTCCCGTGGGAGAATGACCTTGGCCTGGGACAGGGACATACAGATGCACCGAACCAGCCCTTCATCAAAGTGCTAAATAAACTATGTGGTAACCTGGTGAGGCTGAGGATATTCACACTATTTACTGGGTCATAGCCATCCACACACCACATTCAGGCTGGGTCAAGGGGATGGGAATAACAGTAATTGGGACTTTGATACTTCTCCTAGTGAACCGTGTAGCCAGATCTTGGATTTAGGATGAAGGGAATGGCAGTATAAACCTTGAGGCCATATTTTGAGTGTTTTTTTTTTACCTAGTATAAATGATATTTATGAACTCTCTCTATCCTGCATCCTTACCTGTATTCAGTCATCAACTTTTCCATGCATAATACACACAAAAAAACACATTTTGACAATAAAGCATTTTAGAGGCCCATCTGGGGAACATTTTTTGTTTAAAATTAAATTACCATAGGGTAAAACCTATTTGACAATACTGCAATAGCTCTCTATTGCCATATGCACGTACAGTAACAGCACTTACCAACCTACGGTCCCAAAGCTCCATATCACATAGCTTTGTCCAAAATTACTATATTCTTATCATTTTCACAAACTCTTCTTGCCTATAGTCAGATGATGTTCTGATAAATCTTATGCAATTATCTTTGGGTATTCTGGACAAGAAGTTGAAAAGTGCTGAAACACATAAAACTGAAAAAGGGGTGGGGGAGGGGAAATAAAAGCAAAGAAACAAACAAACAAAAATTGTTACAGTGTCACCTGGTGACTGAAATGTGAACTAGGTGACCACATATGATCCCTTCCTCCCCCTCCCCCCGAAAAACAAAAATGAATCTAAAAAATCATCAAAATAAAAAAATATTGCATCATCTCCCTTATGTAAATTTGCCAGAGGACCACCTGGGGAACTTTAATGTACAAAATGGTGTTTGAGAAGAAGTTGCAAATGGGTAAAAATCCTAACAAACACAGACAGACAACAGATACATACAGATTTTATAAGCGCTGCAGACTGACAAGTCCACAGAGCTGAAAGGCAGTGATGCATAACATTTTCAACAAATAAAGAAGCTAAACCGTCAAGGTATTTCCCAAACAAACTTCATCATGACATGTTTTGGGCAGTTGAAAGTGAATGCCAAACACAAGGGCAGCTGTGGAAATGGTTTGAGCAGGCAATGCACATACATGTATACCACTGACCTTTACCAACAAAGTATGCAATAAGTTAATAGTGACACACTTACTAGGACACCTAATGGTCACATAAAAAAAAAAAATTACACTCATGTTACTGATGCTAATAAAGGTGCTCAAGGCAAACATGAAATTCTGGCCTGCCCTGAACAAGAGGAACAAACATGCATCCAATGCACCACAGACATTAACTCACAAAAATAACTATCCCTCCCTTTTAAGACCTCCTGGCATGAAAGACCACATATATCACATGGGGAGGGTGGGGGCTTCCCAACAGAGGATCCAATGTTGTGCTTTCTTCTCAAAACTGAAGACCTCAACAAATACTGAATGTTCCCAATTTGTCACTTTTTAAGTTATTTTTTTCCTGAAGAATTTTCCTTTTATTAACAGATTACGTTCAACAAATCTTTAAATACAAAGGGAATCTCTGACCATGTATGTGGATTTAAGGATTAGGCAAATTAGTCTGAGCCTCATTAATATATTTCTTTTTTTTTTCTGTGTCACTCAAATGGGATTTACTAGTCTGGTTCCTCTAGCTCTGACTGCTAAGTTTCAGTTCAGTAGATTTTTTAAATGTTTTTTTTTTTTTTTCTTTTTCTTTTTTTTTTAAAGCATGGTAACTGATTTATTTGTTAGAGTTTAAAAAAAAAACCTTGCCTTGACAGCTCTGCAAGCTTATGATACATATATTATCCTACATTTTACTTTAATTTATTTTCACGGGCATTTATGTTCACATACTTATCATGCTACATTGTACTGAATTCCTGTGTAGTTAATTCTAATTTATGACGGGCAAAAACAGATGTACCATCATCACACATGGACTTAATTTTGTGCAGTATTTATTTCTATATTTGAGGTGCACTGTTGGTGAAAATATATACAATAATGTCGCTGTCTGGAGACTGCTGCTCTTTGCATTATGTATCTACAGGAACTGTGTACATGTCTTCTAGATTTCTCACCTTCTCTGCCTCGTACTCATCTATGTACTCTTGTTTTTCATCTTCAGATAAATCTCTCCACATGGAGCCAATGATCTTGCCAATTTCCCATAGCTTCAGTTCTGTATTAGCGGCTTTCACAGAGTCCCAAACCTAGATAAATGGGAATATTTTCTTTTCTCATTGTGTTTAACATGTATTCTGTACACATTCTATCAAATGGATTATGTGTTTTTACTTGGTGCACGTAAGGTGACGGGGAACATACACTATTTGTATGCCTTCCTCAAAATGATTTTCAATACAAAGTGTCAATACTGGTCCTTTTCAGGACTCCAATCCAAAACGCAAACAAAAAAGTTGCAGTGAGGCTGTCTGAATTAAAATGGTTTAGATGAAGTTGCAGTATGAAAAATACAATTTTTCAAATGAAAAACTGTTATGTCAGCTTTATATGTTTGCATTAAACTTGCATCTGTACAGAAGTAAGGATACAACGTACGGGTTGAACAGTTATGTACACCGACTCATTGCGACTGAAACACCACAAAAATTACAACACATAGAAAGTCCTAGGCCTTCCACAGCCTTGAAAAGAACAACTTCCAAATCTAGCAATTTGAATGCTATACTGGCGTTGAGTGGAAGCTGGTTACATCACAGAGTTGTGTGTACCTTTCGGCTGTATCTCATGTATGGCATCAGTGGCTTGTCTGGGGGTTTGGGCTGCTTTGGCACACGTGAATCTCCCTGGCAACATAAAAAGAAAGGAAACTTATGGCAACATTTCATTTGTAAGCTCTTACTACATGTTGTGCACTACTACGACCACTTGAAAAAATGTAATTTGCACACTCAAACTTTCTTGACCTTTGTATATTCATTTTATATTATTAAAGGACAGCCTTACTGTCTTGAACAAGCAAACTTTCAATCAGGACAAGCGAAAATTATAAGCTGCACCATAGCTAAATGGGAATTGTTCCATGTCCACCTGCAATTTTTGTAAAAATTTCAGCCATTCCTTGGCTGCAAATGTGAAAAAACTGCAGCTGGACAAGGAACAAAGTCCCTTGATGTCAAGCCCTTGATATCCTGCAGGTCCTACAGCTCAGACTTGTTTTAATCTAATAATATATTAAAGTAGCTTGAAAACTTATGACGCCACAGCATGTTTACCGCAGTGCATCCTGTGGGATTGCCGGGGACAATGTCAAAGCAGCGCATACAGTATAACATTGTTGTGGTCACAGTACGGCTGATATCCTCTTAATATTAGATGAAAACAGTGTCCCCAGTGCAAAACCACCTACTGTAATAGCAGAAGACAACTGTAAGGAAGAGCTACAATGATGGCTGCATTATCTGGGGTTCAGTTCAACTTGTGGGGAATCAAAACAAATTTAACTCTGTGTGCACGCTAAGTTTTCACGGATTTGCCTGAATAATTTCCTTTTTGGTTTATCAAATGGCAACTGGTAAAAGCTGAGTCTAGGTGTTTTCCTCTCAGAACTTGTGCACTTCAGGATGCAACAGTTAACATTCAGCATTTTCTAACTTTCTCTGATCGGAACTTGAACCTATATGTATCACACCGACAATAGTCAACACTGCATCTAACAAACTGCTCCACTGTGAGTTTGTCCCCAGCGATCCCCCAAGATGCATTGCGGTAAACACCCTGTGCTGCAATAAGGCGACAGGGTAATTACATTTGAGCCTGCTGTAGTATTTTCATGGGTACATATATCCATTTTCACAAATTTTACATTTCAGGAATTTAATATGCAGTTTAAATTTCATTATTTTCAACATTGCTCATATTAAACCTATTTCATCATGCTTTTATTTTCACCATTTTGTGCCATCAGTAAACTTACCAAAAATAAATATACCATGAATTCACAGTACATGTATATATATATATATTATACACACATACTTACATATGTAAATATAAAATACCGTTATTTATATTTACGCATACATGTACATACAACACACACACACACACATGTACATGATGTATTTTTAACTTTGCGTTCCATGGTCACAAAATGTATACTATGTTCATGGTGGTCTGTGGAGTAGTCCATATGGTCACTGTGGGTAGCCAGGAGTTTCCAGACTCTCTTTAACATGGTATTTGAAAGACAGACTCTCAAGTGACATGATATGACAGCGAGGCATCATGGACATGTGTGTGGCTCCTTTTACAGGAGTGGCACCTTTTAACGATACTACATGCTACTTCTCTATAAATTCATCTGTATTTTACAAACTTTATGCAATATATGAGACACTTTTTGATGGCGGTAGTGGTCTTAAATACAGAAATTTCACAGGCTTAACTTAAAAAAATTACCTGAAATGGAAAAAAGCAATACCTGAGTGCTCAGTAATTTCTCCCTTTCTCATCAGATTTTATCAATTTTGACAAAATGGAGGGTACTTTTTGTGTAACACGAAAGAAAGATACTGTGCATACACCAGCTCAGGAACAATTCTGAAAAATATTGTCTAGATGTAAAGAGCAGATACTACTGTACTGACAATAACAGTTAACATCATGAGAAAGTACTTACACTGGCACGGGTTCCAAGTTTGACTGGGTTGAAGGACGGGTTGCCATGTGCAGATGGTACAAACGGTGTTGGTCCACTGCCCTGCAGAACAGCATGAGGATAATAGGCCTGGTCCAGGAACAACAAAAAAGGCCAGGGAAGGAAGCATAACCAAACATTAGTAAGGACAAGCAACACCAAAAGCCATGCAGATTACAGGAAGTGTTGTCACGGCAACCAAGCTGCAAAGAATAGCAAAAATATGTAATATGATAGACAGGCTGCCTACAATGCACAAATGATAAAGACTTTTGCATCTACTCCCCCGAAAAAAAAAAATTTACCCTTACTCGTAATTTACATCACCCGCCTATATATATATATTCATGTTTTGACAACAAAACAACTACGTCTTGAATCTGCCAACTTATCACTTGGCTGAAAATGGGAAACACACGTAGATGCATCTGGACACATCTCTATTGTTAACAAAAGACTAGGGTAGTCCAGTGGGGTAGGTATGTGTGTATGCCATGACCAACATGGCCAAGTCACACTGCATATGGTCAGTGCTAAGTATTGAATACAGCAATGACCCAGAATTGGAGCTTCAAGTCCACAAGTATCAAGGGAGCACCGCAAAGTATACTAATGTTTTGACCACCATTTAATATGCTGATATACTACTGTGACTATTGAAATTTTTCTGTCTACAACATTAGTTGAATGTGGGTTTTTACAAATGATAAATGTAAAGACAGAGGTCAAGTATAGATAAAAGTCAACCTTCTTAAATCACATGTGTTGTCCCAATATCTTTGTTGCTGGCTTTTTGGTTTGGTTATAAACTGCACACAATTTCCTTCTGTTTAATCAAAAAAAACCCCCCATTTCCCTTTAAATTTGACAAACTGCACATTAAACTCACGTGTGCAACACAACATATAATTTTTAAAAAAATTGACCAACCTGTTCCTGTAAAATATACAATTTCCTATGTTTGCATTCTTTTCCTCAGTTGGGCAAGCAGTGACTCAGAAGCCCATTCATATACCCCCCCCCCCCCCTCAAAAAATGTATTAAAAAAAAAAAAAAAAAGTGTCCTGAGGCCAAGTTTCTTGAAAATCTGTTGATGAGGAAAGAATGAATGCAAAGCAGGCCATAAGTCTGGTATAATTTATGTCTCTTACATGTCTAATGCAAGGTGAATTAAAATAGCCCAACTTAAACTTAGAAACAAGTGAAGTGAATGTTCACATCTTTTTGGCCATAAAACATTTTATTCTAAAACAAACTCATGCCCAGTTGGTACAATTCAAGCTTCTGAGAATGGGTTCATGAGAAACCCCAGAAATAGGAGGTGAACACTGAGTACAAGGCACTGAATGAGCCATAGATCACAGTGACCTGTTACTATCAGCTCATCTTTGCATTATGACGACTAATTTGAGAAAAAAATCTCACATTAAAGTATTGATGATTTTTATAACAAAATTCTGATTAGAAATTGATGTACATGACCCGAAAGATGAACAAAACAGGAAAACTTGTCTTTTTGCTCACCAATGCATGAAATAAACCAAGGAAACTATCCATCCAAGGTTAAAAAAAAAAATAATGAAAAACTAAATATGAATATTACAGACACAATTACAAGTATGAAGGACATACAAAGCCTTGCAAAATGTCGTCACTGAAAGCACAGTTTGATCAGTAGCAGCACACACCTGCCACTGTCCTATCTACATAACAATTTCTATTTTTTGATTCGTTTGTTTGGTGCAACATGCAGCATGGACCTGCTGTTTGGGAAATAAGAAAAGTCTTGTGTGCACACTGTAAATGAATAAGTGACTACCAGTACATTGTACACTGCACATAACTCTGCCGTACATATGCTGAAACCACATACCATGAATGAATCTACCAATGTACTGCATAGTCTCACTGAAGCCATTCAACTACCAAAGCTCAACTTGCAGCTGACTAAATGCACAAAGAACCATAATTAAGACTGTCCAGCTCTGTCAAAATAATTTACTTTGATTGTCCTTGTAGTCAGTTTATTTGTAGAAATATGTCAAATACAAAGGCTACATTATAAACAATGCAGAAGCTTCAATTTTTGTTCCTATATGAATGTACAATTGTGTTAGTGGTAGGTTCAACCTTCACATATAGAGTTATATGATGTTATATTCAAAGTAAAACTTCATAGCAGGCCTGCATATATCTGACTTTTGAAGAACATAAATTTATTTATGTGCCTTGTAACTCTGCGTTTGTAGACAGACCAATACCGCCACGCTATTCATATTGTAGATTTCTATTGACAGCAGATTTGATTCTTCAAGTGGGGTTATGGTTTTTTTATCGCCTTCAGTCGGACCCCAGTGAGCAGGGTCTGTCTTCATAGGCAACCAACATGAACTTCTTTCAAAATCTGAAATGTTGGATGTAGCTTGCCTAAATTCTTTGAGGAGTGTGTGTGTGAAGGTGCAGGACAACAATCACTCTCCTCATGACAAAGCCTCTTCACATGTTACAGTCCATGCATGTGATAGGCTGAGCAGAAATGTGATTCTGGACACATTCAAAAAGAAAAGACGGCTGTATGAACAACCCATGCTCAGCTGACCTAGTGATTCATCACCATTATGGTTCTGTGAACTTGGGATAGAATCAAGGTCACCCATGCACTCAGTATTTCTGACCTTTATGGAAGAACATGAACATGTCAACATCAAGGTCCCAGTTCAAGTAGTTCTCAAGCTATATATAGTGAAGAGTAAAATTCATGTATGTTGCACTGTAATCCCAGAAATAAGGTCGTCACTCACGTACCGTCTTAGCGTGAGCTTCATACAGAAACATTAATATATGCAACATCAAGGTCCTAACTCAAAACAGATCTCAAGTGAACAGTAAATTTCATGTAAGTTGTCCTATGACCTTGGGAATGAGGTCAAGGTCCCAAATTACTGGAGCATGACCACTTGCACAAAATAGGTAGATACTTATCAAAGGTATATCGCTACCAAGTTTGACACAAACCTGGCCAAAAATTATTTAAGTTACAACCATAACAAGAAATTCCCATGTTAAACTTTCCCATTTTTTTTTTTAATTTCGCAAAAAAATCATAAAATATCCAAACATCACTGGACCATGACCCCTTCCACATGGTAGAGATCCACCTAAGGTACATTGTCACCAAGTTTCAAGTCAATCTGACTCAAAGTTTCTTCAGAGAAGTCCAAAATGTGAATTAGTATTAGAATGCCCATTGACTTACGTAGTAATCAATAGAAAAGGTGCATTTACCGATAAGTACACAAATTGAAAAAAAAAAAAAAATCACTAAATGTCAGGAATCCAAAGCAATGCCACCCAGTGAACCAACTTTGTTTGCCCCTTTCGCAAGGAACATATTCATTAAGTTTCAGCTTAATCTGAGTGATGGTTCTGGAGAAGAAGCCGAAAATAGCAAAAAACACACAGAGAATAATGAAAAATGGAAAAAATTTGCAGCACCACCTGGTGAACAAATTAAGAACTAGAAGCCCCTAGGAGTGTCCCTGTGTGATATCAAAGCAATCAACTAAGTGGTTTTGAAGAAGATTCTTTAAGATTTATCAAATAATAACAATAAGAAAATTATAAAAAATCCAGAAATCACTGGAGCATGATCATTTGAAAACACCTGGAATAGACCTACCCAAGGTTCCTTGTCACCGAGTTTGAAGTCAATCTGGTTGATATTTTCGGAGAAGTCCAAAATGTGAACAAGTTGACGCTGACGCTGTCCATATCTCCTGCCCACATTATTTTAAAACAAAGATAAATGTATATTTGGCAGGTACATACTGGCATGTTTCTGATATTGTGCTTAAATGGGGACGATACGTTAACTGTACCTCTACCCTGGGTGTCATGGTAAACATATACTCAAGTAAATAAAAAATAACCTAAAAATTTTGTGTTATTATACTATCTTATCTGGTTCTGAAGATATTGCGCGCAAGGAATTCACAAAGAAGTGACCCTGGGTGACCTTGAATGGGGTCAAGGTCACTTTCCTTTGAACTCGATGTGACTACTAATAAGGGTGACCTACTGTAAAAAATTCATGATCCTAGCTTTACTGTGTTCTTGAGATATCGCACGCAAGAAATGTGGGATGGATGAACTGCCTCTGGTGACATTGAAATTAGGTCAAGGTCAAGGTCCTTCAAGCATGACATAGAACCTTACAAGGTTGATCAACTGAAAAAGTTAAGTGATCCTAGCTCACTTGTTTCTTCAGATATTGCATACAACAAATTCAAAGAAAATTGAATTGCCGCTGGTGACCTTGGAATTAGGTCAAGGTCACACACCTTCAAACACGATGTAGACCCTAACAAGAGTGATCAACTGTGAAAATTTCATCATCCTATCATATCCGGTTCTTAAGATATCGCGCGCAAGAAGTTTAGAGATAAATGACCCTGGTGACCTTGAAATGGGGTCAAGGTCACTCTCCTTCGAACTCGACGTGAACACTTATAAGGGTGACCAACTGTAAAAAATTCATGATCCTAGCTTAACCTGTTCTTGAGATATCGCACGCAAGAAATGTGGGACGGACGGACGGACACACGGACGGTCGTCATTACTATATCTCCCCCCCACTTTGTGGGCGGGAGATAATAAGTATTAGAATGCCCATTGACTTACATAGTAATCAAAAGGAAAGGTGCATGTACCAATAAGCACACATATTGAAAAAAAAATCATTAAAAATCAGGAACCCATAGCAGTACCACCTAGTGAATGACTCTGTTTGACCCTTCCACAAGGAACATATCCACCAAATTTCAGCTTAATCTGTGTGACAATTCTGGAGAAGAAGTTGAAAATAGTCAACACACAAAAAATCATACAAAATTTCAGTGCCACCTGGTAAGCAACTTAAGAACTAGATATCCTTAGGAGTGTTCCTGTGTAATATCAAAGCAATTGAGTGAGCAGTTTCGGAGAAGCCTTTTTCAGATTTAAGAATAAAAAGAACAAAAAAAAAACAAAAAAAAAAAAACCTCTAAAATTCACTGGAGCATGACAGATGAAACATTGTACATAGAGACCCCACCAAGTTTGAAATAAATCTGGCTGACAGTTTTGGAAAGAAGTTGAAAATGTGAATTGTGGATCGATGGATGGATGGCAGATGAAGGACCATCCTATGAGCTCAGCTGAGTGTCAGTCAGCTGAGCTAAAAAAGGAAATGCCTTTTACACATGTGCACTGGCAGAACACAAGAAGAATTTGCTTACATTTAACTACCCTTAATTCTCTATTTGAGGATCCATGTCTATTTGGAGATGCACCCCGACATTGACATCTACAATGTCATAAACCATGTCAGTTTAATTAGCAGAAAACCCCCTAATAGAAGACCCACACCCCGACATCAGGCTGTCACGTACCAGGTTTAATCAGAATTAAAAGTTTCAGCCTACATGTATGTGTCTTGTATACTGTCACATGCAAAATTTGCATTCCATGACCATTCTTCTTTGTTCTTTCCTGTTGTTATAATGGCAGATATTGGAAGGATATTTAGTTTTACTGATTTTTAAGTGTCTACAATGCAGTGTTTTTATCACAATTAAAAGCATACATGATAAAATGCTACCCTCCCATCATTACTTGGACCTTACAACATCATGTGCTGGCCGTATGCCCAATCACAGAGCTGCCAGAGCTCATCACCATGCCAGGAAACTCCACATTAGAAGACCCACCCTTACTTCATCTTCAGTTAAAATATTCCTGTATTCTAATACAAGACACGTCCTCAATTAGAGAATTTACAACAAACAGTTTGCCCTTAAGAAGTGGAATGAAAGTCCTGGTATGCAGGACAAAACACTTTGTCAGCTTTGAAAATGAACATGTCAGTATGGTAGTGCTTCACAAATTGGTACTTTTTCATCACATATAACATTATGTCAAGCAATACTTGCTGCTTTAGACTAGGCTTGCTGGTTTTTTAATTAAAAGGTATCTTCATGAGGAATTTGAATCACTTTATGTTTAACAGTAATGAGAAAACAACTATAGCCATGATTAGCACTTTAAGGGTTTAGTCCCCAACTAACACATTGCCAAACTCTGAAAGACATTATCTCTAGAAATTGAAACATATGTCATGAAGTTAACAGCTGTCTCAAATTTGACATGTTTGAAATCAACTACATGTACATGCACTTCTTATATATATATATATATATATATATATATGTTTCTTAAAATTATAAAAATTCCATTTCTTGTTTATACATATGAATTCATAAATTTGTTATGAAATTAAAAATGGGGGAAACTGATACAAGTGACAGCAGCTGACAGAACTTGTTTTGGTTTGGTTCTCTTAAACGTGCCTTAGGTTCAACGAAAACCTCTATTATTATTAAAACAATGCACAATGAACACTATTATTAAAACAATGCACAGTGCATATTATTATTGAAACAGGACTTATTTTGTCCTCATGTTCATCAGCCAAAAGAAAAGCAAAATTTGCTACCATGATTAAGCAGTAGATGAACACCTCATATTAAGCATGCACACCACAATATATAAGAAAAAACACCATTCATGAACTTAAATCCCTGACCATTCCCGAAGAAAAAGTAGAGCTATAGTACTGTTCATGATCATATAGTATTAACATGTAGATGAATCACTTGTCCATTGAAGAGGCACACACTAGAATCAATGTTAAAGAGCAATATTCTTATCATGATTAAAGAACAAGCGTATACATGTGTAAATATAAATATTTGTATTCATAGTAGCTATCACAATATATACACGTGTCTGAAAATTTTTAATAGAAAACATTAACATTACTTCCAGCAAGTGAAAATTTGTCTGTTTTATGGTCTTAAAACAATTGTTCAGCAAATCTACGAATTACAGTTTAAATCTTACACACCCACATATATATATAGGGACTGAAATAGACTCTGATGAGCCATCTGTCCACAGGACTGACACTTTTTGCTATATGTCTGTCCTTCAGACTCTGGACAGTCCTTTCTGCTTGATCAACTCCATGCCAGTATTACCTGAATGGCCTATCTTTGGGGGAAAAAGTGAAAATGTCAAATTGTTTTAAAAACACTGGTGAAAGCTTTAACATTGAACTATGAGTGTCACATGAACTGATCTTGTGCCAAAATGTTTCCCAGTAAGTCATGTCAGTCCACAGGACTGGTGGATCACACACATTGCCAGTCCAGCCAAATATCTGTCAGTTCTGGGCTGAATGACTGGCACTATTTCCACCCCTATATATATATATATATATATAAAACCATTTTAACATCTAACAAATATTAGTCCTGCTAAATAATATCCACAAAAAATATTCATGTTGAGCAATCATTCACTCTATTTTTCAATTTTATAAGCAATATGAATTTTAGGGGTACAAGTAATTTTGTTCATCAAATGTACATGCACATAAATACTACACAGAGTCTGACAGTTCTTTATTCTCATCCACGCTTCAAAAACTGCAAAAATGTGTGATCAAGAGTTGGGTTTCAAAATCCAATTGTAAAGAGAAGTTGACATTTATATTTAATTACAAGTGTATGCTGTTCATATGGTGTTCATACGGTCGTGAAATAAAGACTGATCTTTCAAACAACAGCAAAAAAGTTTCAAAACACGAAAATTTGTGTTCCAATACTGTATCCACTTATAAAGAGAAGGTTGCATAAATACATCAAACTATGCTGTGTATAGTTTTTAAATAACGACTGATCAATCTGTTCCAAAAAAACAACAAAAACAAAAAACTTTAATTCCATTTGAATTGCATGATTAGTTCACATGTTAAAAGTAAGATTGCATAATTGTTATCAGGATGAAGTCTAAAACCAACAGGATCCAAGTTGTATGTAAAATGCCTGTGCTTACCGATTGTCCCGTGCCTTGCGGACCTGGGGAATAAGAATATTGGGTTCTGAACCTATGATCTGCAAACAGTAAGATTTGTCTCACATCACACATGCGCCAAGCATAGCAAGCAAAGCAAGTGCAGGTCAAAGGTCAAAAAAGCTGAAAGTATAAACATTGCCACACGCAGTATTGGCATTGATCAGGTATACACAAAGGAAAGATGATACACACACCCTAACTATGACCTGTCCGTGGTTCAACATTTTTGAACATTCCTGCTCATTAAAGACATGCATACTGCAAAAAAGTACACAAAAGCTTGTGTACATTCTCTAACACAAAGCGCACTAGAACAGGTCAAAATTAATCATTAATTCTATAAAACCAGGAATGGCCAATGGAGGGTCAGGATTTTGAAAGTCACTTCAAATGTACCAAGTGGTCTTATATGTACCCTTGGGCATTCTTACACGCAAAAAGTTGAACCTGTGGAAGTCGGCCTTTCAGCTAAACATGTGTATATATGAAGCAGGGACAAAAATATGTTTTTGAGGAAAACTCTGAAATGACTCAGAAAACACTGAAATTTAAGTGTCTAAATAAAGAAAAGTACTAGTATATTTACACAAAAACCTCTGAAAATCTGCTGATCAGCAGATTGGAACTAATAACGCAATCTTTTTTAAAGTTGACTACTTAGGGTGCCAAATCCATTTTTTCTCCCTTCATCTGAATTCCTTTCTAGGTTGCTGTTGATAACTTGCCTATACAACAAACTCTACATTTATATTTTTACATTTGTAGCTGTCCAGCAAGATTGCCTGGGATTGACAATGATGGATGTTTTGGAAGCCATAAGCAGATCAGCTGTGATTTTGCTGATGGCAAACTTTGCTTGTTGACTCTATGCTGCTTTAACGCCAAACTTCTTTTTGAAGTTCTGCAGCCCTATCACATTTTCCTTTAAAATCAAAATTAAAAAGTATGTATTCACATTCTTCAAGCCTTTCGTGTCAATGAAAGGGATGTATACATAGCATTGCCACCATCAAAAAAGGAACAAAAAATAGAAAAGATGTAAAAAAAATTCACATGGATGAGAAGGAATGTAAATACAAACCAGAAGACAGATTTTTTTCTCAGAGAAAAAAGTCCTTTGGCCATTATTACACTGAGTGTGGGGGTCCATCAGGCATGAAATTTACAGCAAGAATACCTTTGAGGCATGTAACAAGTACTTAACTGCAAAATACAGCATTCTACTCTGGTTCAAAGCATGTCTAGATGTGCAGTGTATGTAGGTGAAATTCAAGGAAGTCTGGCAAAGTACATGGCACCCTATTTGCATGTTTTAGCAGTGCAGCCATTCACACTCAAGGCAGCAACTTTAAAGGCTCAATTTTAAAATTCATGGTTTTAAAAGTTAAAGCCATTTACAGCATTCTTCTTAAGCACAAAGTCAGCCACAAAGGCATGTTACTAGTTACACACCACACAAACACCCACAAACAGGAAGCAGTCACAAACTTTCAGTCAGCAACACAGCATATTTACAAACACTGAAAAGAAACAAAATGTCCTACAAATTCATGAAATATGCAGTACTGTACTTCAAAGTTAATATTCACATTGTTATTTCTCAATAAATGCAGTTACTATACAATATTTGTCATGTGGGTCCACTCATGTTTTACGTTTCATATCAATCAATGGACTGAGGTGTAGCAGCATTATCTCCATACTTTGGAGATTACAGGACTATTTTGCTCTATCAAGAGGATACTTGTGTTCAAATTCCTCCTACCTCAAAAAAAAAAAAAAAAAAAAAAAAGCACATGGACAAGGACTTGTCATGTCAGATCATAAACACTCACAAAGGTCTTATAACTAAATGTTTATGGACAAAGTTTTACCAAATGAGAATATGTACATGTATGCGTACAGATATTTCTTAGGATTTCAGAATGGGCAAGGTCAGTGGACAAGTTTAACATTTTAATTTAAAAACATGTGCAATAGATTTCAAAGTTATTTTAGCTGTTCGACTTGTGTGTATATATATATATATATATATATATATATATATCTTATGGTTATTCTGGGCTTGTTATAAAAAGCTGATTGGGACAATCACATTGCTATGCAATAGCCGTCAACTGATCAGCTTGAGATACTTGTACAGACACTGCCAACTGGGGTTTGGCACACAACTGGTTTTCTAACTTCCCTAGTTCCAAAGTTCTTTTTGTTTAAAATATTTTAAATGAATCTTTGGCAATTCTTGTAATTATCACTTAATGTCTACATTTCAATTGCTTACTATGTGAGTCAATGAAGATTACAATGTTAATTCACATTTTTTGACGAATTCTCGAAAAATTGTCAACCAGGTCCAGGTGGGTGTCTACTGAGTTTGTTCAAATTTTCACCCTTCAATGATTTTTTTTCCAATTATTTTTGATGAAAATTATCTCCAAAACTGTTTGGTCAATAGTTTAAAATTGAATTTTCGTGCGCTTTTGACCTCTTCTTCAAAAACGTCCACCTGATTATGCTGAAAGTTGGAGGAAATGCATCTTGTGGAATGGCCAAACAAGGTTTTCACTACATACAGGTGGCATTACTGTCCACCCCTGATTAATTTTAGGTGTTTACTGAGTTTTTCTCAAATGACCATGCCCAATGATTTAAAAATTTTTTTTTTAAAATAGCAATTTTTTTAAATCAGGGTTTTTTTTGGCAAAATCTTTTTTTGTGAAACAACAGGGCCAATTGCTTTGAAATTTCATAGCTTTGAAATTTCATAGGGACACTTCTGAGTATGAGTGCAAGACTTACACTGTACATGGGTGACCTTGACTTAATTTCCAAGGTCACAGATCTACAAGTTTGCTGAGTGTTACGGTGCACCTGGTACCTGCTGAACTATTTGTGCTACGACTTTGATGCTGATGCTCCTCTATATCAGCTAAATGTACACCGTACGTGAGTGATGTTGACTTCATTCCTGAAGTCATGACGTCACTTTCATTGTGTACGAGTCTTCAATATTCAAGAAATGTGATCTTGACCCAATTCCAAAGGTCACAGGACTACTTCATTTTGTCAGTCTCTGGTAAGCACAACACAAGATTGTCATAGTCCTCTTGTTAGTTCTAAGCAGCTCCATGGATTTAAATACCTGTAGACAACTGCGAGGTTTCTGCTAAACAGATACCAGGAAATCGGACAAGCTTACAAAATATCCATGGAAGGAAAGGATTACTTTTCCTTGTGCCCCCGTGAAAGACATATTAGATATGGATTTCATTAATCAGCTTTCTAATCATATGAAAACTGTTTTACATTTTTTTCTGCTGAAATTGGTCAAAAAACATTGAAGCACATGTCATTTGACCATGTTGACCACCAGCTGGATTTGGCTGGTTGGGGGGAGGGGGGAGGGAGGGAGGAGTTAAAGGTGTCAAGGTTTAACATCAAATTCTGTATCCTTCAACTTCAGACCAGGACTTGATTTTCATCACATTTTTTTAAATGAGTTACGAGTGATTGACATGCCTGTTATGTTTATGAAGGCTGATTTGGTTTGCTCTGTTCAAAATGATCTGTACAAATTGTTTATCACAATCCACATATTTAAACATTTTACAGTGGTCACAACACACAGAGCTTCAGCTAAGAGATGGTTCATCAGAATTTTGGGTCAGCTTCTCAGAGCACATCTTCACTTTCAGGCTCAACAGATTGAACCATGACAACACTGTCAAAAATATCTACGACTTCATTGGAAACCAAGGTGTCTACAGGAACATAATATAATAAATGTATGCTTCAAACCAAAACTGAAAAGGAATGGCACAATTAGTAATGGCAACACAATCTTACTGGTTTGAATAGGGAACAGCAAGAAAGAAAGAAAGTTTTTGTGTCCGTCATATAGCTCTAAATATGGTACTTCAGTCTGGAGTGCCAGGGTTGTATGTTCAACATAACATTCCCTTCTAATTTGTGATTGAAAACTGAATTTCAGCTGAATACACATAAAAACTGCTATTCTAATGTTCTGGTTGTTGCCATATCTATTGTACCTCTATCTTAATTATTAATCTATAATTTAAGCAAAACTGTATGGCAGCTTAAAATATGAAGACATGCAGACAAAACTGTGTTTACCTTTTGCAGATTTCTCTTTATTATGAATAAGAAAGCATGCCAGATCACTATCCATTTTTATTTTCTGTGACTATGTGCAATATTCACACATCATCAAACAAAATGCATTTGGTACATAAATATATACATAGGCTTACAAGAACACAAGTCACAGGAAGGTAATTATGAATGTCTTTGCACAGTAATTAAGCCCTTTTATATCATAACAGATGACAAGGGATGTGACACTTTCACTACTAAGGTGCAAAAACTTTGAGAGTATCACAACATTTTTGGAACATAATATCTGTAATTTATAAACATTTCCACTGGGCAAGGAGAAAACCAAAGTAAAATGTTTTAATTCCACCGATTATCCATAGGGGCATGAGATGATGAAGTATACCATAGATCGTCGAGGATCGACGATCTATGAGTATACTCATGGTTCATTCACCTGTCTGGCCACAAATTTCAAGACTTTTTCAGACTGATTTGTCCAAAATTCCAAACCAACTTTGAGTAACATCAGGGCCAACACATAAAAAACAACAGGTATCATTTAATTAACTTCCACATTTCTGTCCCAAATTAATTAAAATAACCAAGTCTGAGTACAAGATATGATTTTCCAAACTTTTCAAGACACAAGTGTGACATTCAAGACTTTTCAAGGCCTTGAAGGGCATGACCTGAAATTCCAAACTTCTCCAAACTTTTCAAGGCTTGTATGAACCCTGATACTGTTAGGAATAATTCCGGTTTTGAATGTTTTATCAGGGACCTAAATTTAAGAACTATAACATGTCCCTGGTTTTTTTGAAGCTACCAGCAGAATGGCAAGTTGCCTGGGTCATGTGGTTCTCATACATGTAAGAGGGGCAGCGGGAATCAACCTGGTACCTTCAAAGCCCACCAAGAGACCAATCTGTTATCTCTCGTAGAAGGTGTGAATAACATTAAGAATACTAAGCAAATCTTCACAATCATGATGTGGATATCTTGCATCATGTTTATGCCATTGGCATTACATAGTTAGACATCAAGTATGTTGGAATAGTGTCACCAGCGGGATACCCCATGTGTTAAAACTCAACCCAGTCCTGTTTTATCTGTATGAGCATTTTCCCATCTGTCGTTGAAGTGAAATAAACATATTTGCTGACAATACAAGACCATTTGCAATAGTTTTGGAAGACAATACTGAAAACAATTCAAGATGACTGGATTACTTTCATGCAGGTAAAATGTTCAGTACATGATTTTATTCCATGGGTTTGGGAGTCGTATGTACACAAGTACAGCAATTAAGAAATCTTTTGCAACCTCACTAGTGTTCATTTTGAATGTACTGTATTAATACTACAGTAGATTCAAAATATATAACTTTATAAGTGGGATTGCAAAAGAATTTAACAACGGAAGATAACACTTATTTTGGTAACTAGTGCCTTTCAAAGTCCATACTTTAAAAAGCATTATTGTAAACATGAAAGTATGTTTTTGAAGAGGGCATTATCAAAAGTTCCAAACCTGTGTGAGATAAGTGAGAAACAGCGATGTGTGACAAAATGTGACAATTGTACATACCTGTAATCTGCTATAAATGTCAAAATAACTTTTTACAGATGTTGACATATTATGAATGCCTTACAGGACCTTAAAAACTGTCAAATTTCTCTTCCCTTGTTTGTTTAGGAATTATGACAATTTAAAATCGAAATTCTCACATTTTTGTTTACCTTCAAATTCCATTAAAAAAGAAAAAAAAAAAAAAACATTGTCAATTCACACACACAAAATCTTGACATAATTTTGAAGTGTGGGCCCAAATATATATTCAGTGAAAAAAAAATATAAATTTTATTACACACATAACAAGAGGCTCACAGACCTAATGTTATGCTAACCACCAAAAAATAATTTCCTGAAATGCATTACCTCCACAATCTTGAGAAATCAATCAAGGTCATTCATATTATGCAATATTAAAGTTCCACATGATACACATTTGTGCTACAGTAGGCATCATTCGCCTTATTCTATTAAGATATTAAATTAAATGTCCTTTTTTTCAGTGCTTAATGACCTTAAAAAATATGTCATGGTCACACAATTATTGGTTCAAGGTGACTCAAAAGGTAGGTTATTAAGTGAGTTTTATATACAATGTACATAGTGCTGCAATTTTGATCTGGAGGCTGAATTCTCATTGCCATTGATGCCCAAGCTACACCCTGCCATTACAAAATCACCTCTTTCAACTTTACAGGACTGGTGACCTAACAAAAATATGTATGTAAAGGTCACTGATATTATATAACAAACTAGCACTGGGCATGGTCTATATATATCATAAATTTGGCATGCCTGCGCATTAGCTTGCGCATCATGGAAAAAAGTGCAGGCCTATAGTGCTTTATTCCATTGTGCAATTTCCATTGGAGCCATCGTGCTTGTATAACTGACTAGCGGCAAACACATTTTGGCTCATAATTTCCATCAAATTATAGGTGGTGTCACTGAAATCATAGGCAACTCAGATTTAAGCCTCCCCTTAATCCAACTTAAACTAGAACAGACTGATTATCCAACAGAAAATCAAATGTCTCCCAATGGAACACTTACGTCTTTGAATAAGCTACAGGTGATAACAAATTACAAATGACCAAGTTTGCTTGAAAATTACAATCTTATTTTAGCTCTCACCTAGATACATTACTCTAGCAATTTTCATCAAGTTCTTCAAGACTTATTGCAGAGAAACCAATTTCACATAAATGACCCTGTGACCTTGAAAATTAGGTCAAGGTCACCCAAATACAATCCAAACCTTGGTCTTACCTTGATACATAATCCTACCAAGTTTCATCAAATTCCATCAAGTTCTTCATGACTTATCGAATGGAAACCAATTTCACAAAATAAGTGACCCTGTGACCTTGAGAATTCGCTCAAGGTCATCCAGATACAATTCTAACCTAGGTCTTGCCAAGATACATAAGCCTACCAAGTTTCATCATATTCCATCAAGTTCTTCATGACTTATCGAACGGAGACCAATTTCACATAAGTGACCCTGTGACTTTGAGAATTCGCTCAAGGTCATCCAAATACAATCCCAACCTAGGTCTTGCCTAGATACATAATCCTACCAAGTTTCATCAAATTCCATCAAGTTCTTCATGACTTATCGAATGGAAACCAATTTCACAAAATAAGTGACCCTGTGACCTTGAGAATTCGCTCAAGGTCATCCAGATACAATTCTAACCTAGGTCTTGCCAAGATACATAAGCCTACCAAGTTTCATCATATTCCATCAAGTTCTTCATGACTTATCGAACGGAGACCAATTTCACATAAGTGACCCTGTGACCTTGAGAATTCGCTCAAGGTCATCCAAATACAATCCCAACCTAGGTCTTGCCTAGATACATAATCCTGCCAAGTTTCATCAAATTCCTTCAAGTTCTTCAAGACTTATCGCACGGAAACCAATTTCCAAAAAATGACCCTGTGACCTTAAAAATTAGGTCAAGGTCACCCAAATACAATCTCAACCTTGGTCTTACCTTGATACATAATCGTACCAAGTTTCATCAAATTTCATCCTGTCCTTCATGACATCGTATGGAAACCATTTTCACATAAGTGACCCTGTGGCCTTGAGAATTCACTCAAGGTCATCCAAATACAATTCCTACCTAGGTCTTGCCTAAATACATAATCCTGCCAAGTTTCATCAAATTCCATCCAGTTCTTCATGACTTATCGAACGGAAACCAATTTCACAAAATAAGTGACCCTGTGACCTTGAGAATTCGCTCAAGGTCATCCACATACAATTCTAACCTAGGTCTTGCCAAGATACATAACCCTACCAAGTTTCATCAAATTTCATCCTGTTCTTCATGACTTATCGTATGGAAACCAATTTCACATAAGTGACCCTGTGACCTTGAGAATTCACTCAAGGTCATCCAAATACAATTCCTACCTAGGTCTTGCCTAAATACATAACCCTGCCAAGTTTCATCAAATTCCATCAAGTTCTTCATGACTCATCGCATGGAAACCAATTTCACATACGTGACCCTGTGACCTTGAGAATTCGCTCAAGGTCATCCAAATACAATCCCAACCTAGGTCTTGCCTAGATACATGATCCTACCACATTTCATCAAATTCCATCAAGTTCTTCATGACTTATCGAACGGAAACCAATTTCCCATAAGTGACCCAGTGACCTTGAAAATTAGGTCAAGATCATCCAAATACAATCCCAACCTAAGTCTTGCCAAGATACATAATCCTACCAAGTTTCATCAAATTCCATTGAGTTCTTCATGACTAATTGCATGGAAACCAATTTCACATAAGTGACCCTGTGACCTTGAAAATTAGGTCATGGTCACCCAAATACAATCCCAACCTAGGTCTTGCTTAGATACATGATCCTACCAAGTTTCATCAAATTCCATCAAGTTCTTCATGACATCGCACGGAAACCAATTTCACACAAGTGACCCTGTGACCTTGAAAATTAGGTCAAGGTCACCCAAATACAATCCCAACCTAGGTCTTGCCTAGATACATAATCCTACCAAGTTTCATCAAATTCCATTGAGTTCTTCAAGACTTATCGCACGGAAACCAATTTCCCATAAGTGACCCTGTGACCTTGAAAATGAAGTCAAGGTCACCCAAATACAATCCCAACCTAGGTTTTGCCTAGATACATAATCCTACCAAGTTTCATCAAATTCTGTCAAGTCCTTCAAGACTTATCGCACGGAAACCAAGTGTTGAAGAACCTGAACAACAACAACAACAACAACAAGCGGAAGAAACGGGCACTAAACCAATATGTCCCCCGGCTTCCACCGGGAGACATAATTCATGATCCATCAACCATTGAGGATGCTAAAGCTGTCACAGATTTTCACATTTTGCCCACATGTTATATAATCTTGTTGGTTACACCACCAATGAATTTGACTTCGACCAACATTTTCATTCACTTGATAAGTCCTGAAAGTTATATGTGGCTACCTTGAAAACTATGGACTGTATCATGCTGATAAACATAAAGCTTCCAGATGAACGGACAGACATGAGTGATCACACAAGCTATGCGGCATGTGGTCAGTAAAGCCAAAAAGTTATTTTGACATTTGCAAAGGCATACAAAATATCACACCTTTGTCACAAATACGAAAGTTGACTCAACAATTAACTCACAACTTGCAGATTTTTATATACACACACACACCGAAAAAATACTTGCATTAATAGCGAGTGGAGAGAGCTCTATATATAACACATGAAATTTTCTTTAAAAGTTAGTTAATTCATCAATCCAAATATACAGTCTATTTAACTTGAAAAACATGGTCATATCCAAATTATCATCATTATTGACCTTCAGTAGCTCCCTAGCACAGTGTTGGGGAACCCATTCACGTGGATGATTCACATTCAGTTCTCTTATTTGCTGTATTTGGCATAGATAGCTTTATTTAGCACCCATGAAAGTAAATACAAAAGGTAAAATATAATATAAAATCAGTTAAGGTGCTTGGATTGCCTACAAAAGTCACAGGGACTTATTGGTCGGTCTAATATCTAGTTTTCCCCGAGTTAACATCATTTGGGTGAATTTTTGTTCATCCGAGGTCACAATTTTCTCCGATTATTGCCATTTTTTTCCTCCATGGAATTTGAAGCTTATGGTTAGCCTGGTAACAACTGCGCATGGCAGAAGCTTCAGAATTCCAATCACTGTGTGACGTGGCTATCTAGGGGTGGCTTTTTGCATGTAGATTATGACGTTGAAGCTTTTGGAATGAAAAATAGACGCTCCGCTCGCTAATAGTAGATTGAACCTATTTCCATATTACTTTTCAATGTATGGCCTTCAAACGTACCAGTTACCCCGAAATATTTTAGGTGGATCTACCTGTGCTTAACCATAGTCACATTAGTCCATATCCATAATGCACTGCTTCAGGGCATGAGCAGTGCAACTTGCCACCTAGTTCAGGGGAACAAACTTAAAATAACAAAGGAGTATATAGCCCAAATAATTACTGTCTGCATGAAATTCGTCAAATTTTGTAGGTACTTTACGTAGACTATAATTTTCACATCTGGCTGAGATTTATCTGAATTCCCAGACCAAAAAGTGTTTATTGAAAATGAAGAATGTAACTAGGCAGCTTCAGGGTGAGAGCAGCTGCTCCCCTGACTTAGTTTGGCCAATCTGTTACCTAGGACTTATCACACTTCTGTATGCTAAGAGCAGTGCATTGTGGAGGCAGACGTTAGTAAATGAGGGAGCTGGTCCGCAGTCCGGACTGAAAAAAATGATTGGCCCCTTCCCAAGGTCAAGGTTGTTTATGGCGCTATGGAACTGAAAACTAATTAAAATGAAGTTGAATGAAAAATCAAACTTTAACACAGCTTTTTCGTACATCTGTTGCGATCGTATACTTACGTGATACAGGCGTTTGGACACTCCTATAATTGCCTGGAAGCGACATTTTTAATTAACAAAAGACAACTGGACAAGTTGCACATCCAATACCGCAAGTGCTTCGAACAACTTCAACGCCGGCGACGCCGGTGTGTCCGACCTCCGAGGTAATTCCTCAGTTCACGCAGAGATTATCTCCAATTGTGGAATTCCACGTGTTTTCCTGTGTCCGCAGTTATCATATGTCGCCCATTCAGTTGTGTATATTGTAGTCAAAGCTTAATAAAGCAAAACATTTGGCGCATTTAAGTAGGAACCAATGTCCACACACAAAGACTGTCGGGCCTTGTCTCCAGAATCTCGTGTTGTACGCCGGAGCTCTCGTTTGGTGCTCTGAAAAGTGCATGAAAATAAAAAACATGGAAAAATTATATCTTCCTAGTAAAATGAATATAAAATGAACAAAAATATATACAATTCGTTATTTCTTTGAAAATGAAGAAAATAAATTATTTCCCATGACCATTCAAAAAGTAGGTCAAGAAAATGGCGACAGCGCGAAAATTTGTAATGTGCTAAGTCTGTCAAAATAAGTACAGGTGAGGTGCAAAACAAGTCAGATCACCGTATGAAGTGTATTTGTACATTCTAGGAAACTTAGGGCTGTATATAGTTTGGCTGTACGATAAAAAGAAAATGAGAAGCCAAGTCACGTCTTGGCTTATGCTGAAGTGAAGTCAGAAGATTGCAAGAAGAGTCTCACTCTTGACTCAATAACCACTGAAACCAGTGATAACTGTCACAAGTTGTTTCATTGTTGGCTGAGCTGTGGTATGGACGAGCGTCATTGCACTGTACAGGGTTTGTTCATCCACAGAGCAACTGGCCAAGGCCCAGGCAGTTGGTTATGTCCAATCGTATCTTTGTCTCGTACCAAGTTCTCAGTGGATAACACAGGGTAACACAGTCCTCGATTTGGGACAACTCAAACTTGTACAGCCTACTCAGGCTACTGGGTTAAATCAGAACACACAAGTACACAGATAGGTATACAAGTATACAGAAAGCTAGCCTAGAGTCAGTTTATGAAGGCATCAAAGGCAGAACAACCAAGTTTGACCACTGTACATTAGAGTATAAGCATGGAGCTACTACATGGTATAAGATTGCAAGAGTGACAAAGGTACAACAACAGTGAAGAGACAATCTATTTCCATATCTACATGCGAGATGAAAAGGAAAACAAGGATGTCCAAGAATGACAGCTTTTACCAATGATACTTAATGTAAAACATAATTTTATGCATGCACCAGATCTTGACCACGTAAACAAAGGATTATGAGGGATACAAAAATTTGAAGAAACAAGATATTTATACAGTCAGTCTTGTCAAGGGTCACGGATGGTCACAAGGGATTAAAAAAGTACAAAATATATACAGATACTCATGACAAGGGTTACAAAAGGCACAAGATACAAAACATGTATGCAGTTCCTCTTTACAAGGGCTGAAAAGGTACAACACAAAAACACACTTACTCTTACTTTAAGGTCATGACAGGGATAACAAAGGGTTACAAGTGGTACAAAATGAACAAGAGACACATAAAACAATGCAGTCACTCTTGACAACAATGGGGTACAAAAGGTGCGAGACACAAAGACACAGTTGCCCTTGACAATGATACAGAAGGCACCAGATATAAAAAAGGATGCATTTACTCCTGACAATGGTAACAAAGAGTTACAATCGGTACAAAAGGTACAAGACACAAAAAATTTAACAGTTACTCCAGACAAGGATTACAAGAGGTACAAAAGGTACCAGAGACAAAAGTGGATTTATTCTTTATTTCATTTATTGAATACAAAGAAAGTTTTCAAAAAATGCAGAAAGTAAGAATCAACTGACAGAAAAGGTTAAACTGAGGGGATGGTTAGTCCCTTGTTACCAATGCTAATGCTTACAAAATGTAGCAGGGTGTGTAGTCTGTGGCAAAATGTGGAGAAGCACTGTTGATGCGCCGAGCCATAATGGCTGGTAGGTCCTGATTGTTGGTGAGATGTCACATGCACTGTGAGTGTTTAATACTTTCAGTCATGGCTGGCAATTAACCAGCCCTTCTGGACCTCTTGTTGTCAATTTTGAACACCTTTTTAAGGCAAGATTCATGGTTTTTCCGGTCCCAGCAATTCTAACTGCAAACACCACCAAGAACAGGTCAAACACAACATGTAGCAAATTGGGATTTTTGTGGCTGAAAGCAGCAAAACATGTTATTAATTGTGGGGAGTGGGCAACATTTGGTTGTTTAAGAAGAGAAAATTGCACTAACTTGCCTATCTACTGCTCAATTTTCATGAGTTAACCACTGCTTAACTCAAATTTTTCTGATTTAAGTGAAGCTCCCACTCATTAAGCATGTCCAACAGGTTTGGTATATTGGCAATATATTACACTTGCTGTAGAATACACGTTCAAGCCAAAGTCGGTAATGTAGATCAAACATTACAAGAGGCTAGGTGAGGCAATTTACAGGCATGGTGCTAGTGATCACACTTTGAGGTAGCCTTGTCTAAGTAACCTTCTAAATGGATTAGCTTTGGGGCTCCATCTAAATGCTGTAAACTGCTTTAATTTCGCCTTATTCTTATTTTCGCTTTTTTTGCTTATGACACAAAACTGCGCAAATAAAAACACTGTGAAATAGTATTTTAACATTGTCCATAAACATATGTCCAAAACAGTGAAATGTCAAAAATACAAAAACTGTGAAAATTTATACATGCAAAATAAATCAATTTACATTACCAGCTTCGAGGTTGAATACAATGAACTGAGGCATGTCCACCATGGCATTCACACATGCCTGCCTCCATTGAACCATTGTTTTAGGAATTGGGATTTGGTGCAGGTGGTGTGTGCATTTCCCATTTTCAGGTAGGCAATTGTGCAGAAAGTTGCTGGTTCAGACCCGGCCGTTCCATGGTTATAAAACATTAAGCATACCATCACTGAGTCCCCTCCTGACAAAGGCTGTCGCCACCAAAGTGGAGCAACCTCTGTCCAACCTACATGTTGGCCCCTTCTTTACTCACTCCAAAGCCTACATCATCAGCTTTACTATGTAACAAATTCCTGCCTCTCACAGCAGGGATGTATGATCAAAGAAGGACTGAGCACTGCAAAATACAGTTGTCATATGCCTGATTTCCTTTGTGTTTTGGCCAGACTTTGGCAGATCACCTGGTCTTTCTTCGCATCAGAGTCCCTGCCCTTGTGACAAGATCCTGAGTGTGGCATATCAACAAATGCACTAAAAAAATCACGTGGAACAAAATTTTGCATAATTCTATCCTATAAAGTGAGATGTCATTTCGCTTTGAAGACAAGCTACATTTGGATGAAAAGTGCTTGAATCTACTGTGATTTGAACTCAATCTTTAGATCCTTGCACTTGAATGAACAGATTTGTCACGAAATTTATTTTGCTCTATGAGCCTTTGCATGCAGATAGAATGTATGTATAAACTTGATGTACATCATGCGTGGTGTTTAAATTTATTTCAAGCAAGCCACTCAAAGCCCTAAGCCTGTATAATGATTTAAATATGAAGAGTTTTGCAACAACTTACTGTAGGTGCTGAACAGAAAGAGACCACATCTGTGTTGTGAACCACAGTCAGTATAAACATGATAAATCCAAAATTTGGAGCTTGTCTTATGTTTCACAGTCAAAGCGTGGTACAATTTTTGCTTTTACATCAACCACAACCATGATAACTTTTGATTCTAGTTCCAGAATATGGCTTGCTGTTGTGCCCATGGTTACTTCATGCCTCAGAGTTCATTGCTGCAAGTGATTATAATAATAACAATTTTATTGAACCTCCATTTCTGGAGAAAGATAAAAGCAATGAGTACATCATGATAAAAATACAATGTGACATAATAGGACACTCTCGAGCTATGGATCTCGTCCGGCCACTACCGCTGCGCCCCCCCCCCCACTGGTGACTCATAACAATGATAACATCATATATGTAATCAATAGCAAATAAAGTAAAAATTTAAAAGCTTGGGTTAAGATCAGTCATTAAAAACTCAGTAAATACTAAGAGTAAGATGATAATGAAGACCATTGAGGCAACTGTCAGGAGGCAGGAGGAATAATGTAAGGATTATTGGTGCAGTAGCTTGGGGAGCGCGGCTGGGGAGACGAACATGTTCCGACTCCTGGATCAGAAGCATTATTATATTTGTAATGCAAACAAGTGATTAATTAAATAAACAGAGGAAACCCTGATCATCTTGTAGAAGTGGGAGTGAGCTCAGTCCTGGCCTAGGATGTATTTATGGTCACTGTTGCCAACCTGAGAGTGATACATCTAGAAATCTTTAAGTCTCATTGATGGACCAGAATGACTGAGTGGGGGAAGGGTGCGTGCTGCCCTTCCTCCCACCAAGAGATAAACTTTCATGAAAACACAACTAAAATATACCTATTTGATGCGTTATTTTTGAACTTTGTGTTGCTTTTTTGGCATTTGAATCTTTGCCTTTTTTATGTAAAAAACAGCTTGAATGAAAAATCATAAAATAAAATGAAAATCAGCATTCAGTTATGCAAAGATTTTATTCTGTGCCAACATTTTACAGTTTGATAAGCGAAAACAGCTTCCCTGCAAAATATTAATCATCAAAGATGAAGCAATAATTTTTATTAGGGTAACAAAAATTTACCTTATTTTTCAACGTAAAGCAACAATATTCCTCTTCTGCCACAAAAATTTATGACTTTTTTTTTTCAAAACTCCAAAATTTGGAAATTAAGACGTAAGGTGACTGAATTCAGACTTGCCTTACTGGAATTCATAAGAGTTGGCAACACTGTAGTCATCAATAACTGCAGGGGAATGGGATTTTTTCTCTTATGATTCGGAAAAATACCCCTTTACCTCAGTTGTGTATCAGTGACATACCTAAACACAGCAGATAAAACATATTCTGTACTGTTCATTTTATCTGATGTCATCTCGCCTTTCTCCAGATAAGTACATCCTTTGTTACAAGGTCATTCCTATATTTGAGGTCATCTTTGGTGTCCAGCAGTATTTAATACTGCATGTGACTGGAACAGACTTAGTAACAGTGCAAGTTGATAGCAGACAGTGAATTGATTGAACAGTGGGTTCATGTACATATAGATCATACAGGTTAGGAGACACTTATCAGTAAAACATAATCAACTGAGCCTGTGTACCTATACATGTAACATGTAAAAAGACCTAGACTGTCATCTCAACATCTACCATTCAGAACATGGAGGGCAGTTAATTTGTGTGTGCCCATTAATTTTTGACCATGTATATTTACATGTAGCTTTGATTTGGCTGTGTTACTGTTGTGCTGCTGTCAGTAAGGGGCTGATGTGTGCAGCCAAAATTGCACTAATAAGAAAAAATAGGAATAGGAGGAATTAGGAATAAGAAGCTACAGAAAACTAGGGAAAGGTTATGGTATAAAACAGAGTGTACAGAACTAAGATGTGACATTAAAAACTCCACATCTTTCAGATAACAATGAAATTAATTCAGTTATAATCATACCGGATAAAGACAAAATATTTAATGAGCTGAATTTCAGCTTTTCCCTCAAAGACTTGATAAATGCAATTGAAGGTCCAAAAAGATGCAAATTGCCTGTTATTGACAGCATTGTGAATGAAACGTTCATAAATGGTATATGTACACACTTTGACCCCCATACTTACCATTGTGTGTAACAAAATATTAACAATTGGGACTTGATTGGACTCCAAAACTTACTTGTCAAATTACAAGAGTACTGCAACACTTGGAAATTATCTGTGCATACACCCAAAGCTAAAGCAATCATTTTAAATTTACAAAGTACAACCCCATACTACTTTGAAAAAAATGTAATCAAGGTCACCAGCAGATATTGTGTCCTAGGTATAGAATTTAATGCGTCTGGAATTTTACACCAGCTACGGAAAAACAAAAGAATCAAGCAAACAAAACGTTTGATATCACATCAGTATTTTATTAACAGTCCTGGAAATTATGTGAACCTCTTCAATACACTCACAAAACCCATTGTATTTTCTGGAAGTGAGGTTTGGAGCCCATTGCTACTGTAAGGCCTCAATGCACATTTACAACGTTTACAAATCTCTGTGATAAACCAAGTTCAGAAAGTGTTCACTTCAAATTTTATAAACTTACTCTTATTGTACACGGTAAAGCAAAAAAATGCTGTTGTTTGTGTGTGTGTGTGTGTGTGTGCGTGCACTATATTGGTAATTGTAGTGATTTAACCTGACATATTCTGCATTACAACTATTTGTTTTATCCTGTGCACAGGATAACCAGACAATGGCAGAAAACGTGGAAAAAGACACAGAGTCAAAGGCAGACAAGCAGCATAGCCAGTATGCGGTGAAATTCGTAAAGCCAGGGAGTGGAGCTTCAGATGAAGAATTGAAGAATATGAGAAATGGATTTCAGGTTTGAGCAAATTTGTTACTTATTCAGGCTCATTAAGTGTAGTTTGATTCAGACTAGGGTAAATGGGAATTTGATTGATTTTGATGATTAGCCTGTTTTACTGACCAACCATTTCCGTGAAGTACAGAAAGTGTCAAATACATTTAATTTGAAATAAAGTCAACATATCGATGAAGTTACTGGCCTGAAGCTTGTGAACCCAGGATTCCATGTCAGACTCTTGACATAAGAAACATCACCAAGGGTAGTATCCATTATTGTTCAGTCTGTGAAGAGCCAGGCCATAGAAGGTGAAAGTGGTCAGACCTTCCAAAATTTGTCCACCCTAATTTTATGCTTTTCCAAGAGAGGCCACCTTTTTTGTCAGGTGGTCGCCGTGTATTTTAACATTTGGAAAAAAAGTGACTGTCAAAAAAAAAAATCTGGTTCATGAAATAGCCTTTACATCTTTAAATGTGAAACACTGAAAAGAAAAGAAACCTGGTTAGGACGAGAAAATTTCATCATGGGTGTACTTGTCAGAGGACAAGTGCCTCAATCATTTACATGTTATTTTACTGAATTTTCAGTCATCCTGCATCAAATTTTTCTTGTCCCAAAGAACAGGACATAGGAATTTTTTCACCCTGTTGGTTCTGTCAGTTTGACAAGTTGAAGAAACATGAGAAAGTAAGTTGCTGTAGTTGTGATAATGTGTCATTTTGAGATGTACAGTGGTACCTGCTGTATATGGCCACCACTTCTGCCAAGAAAGAGTGGCCAAATACAGCAGGTGACCTGTCACTGCAGGTAAATTTACAAAGAAACTTGACTCATGTCCTAGCCTAGTGGCCACAAAAAGCAATGGGGCTGCTCACGACAGTAGTTGCATACAGTAGGTACCACTGTATTTTGTTTCCTCATATCATACAGAGGAAGACTGCTCTTTCTAACTTGTCTCCAATAATTATAAGGCCTTTTCTAAGCCTTGTAAAAAAAAAGACCAGGCAAGATCAGTGGCAGAAAATCTGACAACAGAGAAACAGCCTGATAGACTCAATATGCCTATTTAGGTCTAAGTAGGGAAAGATTTGGCCTTGGAAGACTTGGGAAGTAAGTTCATCTACCCATAGCATTGAGAACTAAGAGTTCATTGGTACATAACTGGCAAATCAAGTGTTGTTCCCTTTCTAATATGAGTGTCATAGTACATGTCAGCTCTGGTAGGATACAGATTCGCTCCTTCTCCTCATCAGAGTGCGCTTCATCTGATCCACATATTGCTGACCGCAGCATTGAAAAGTGAGCAAATAATCTACTTCCCCCCCCCCCCCCCCCCCGATGTTATATGGGAAGGGCCTGTCACATGACGTGATGACCTTGCCAGAGGTAATACTATCCAGCTTCTGACAATAGCGGCAAGCACTTGTGTCACAAGGGTTTGTTCTGCAATCTCAGAGACTGCCTCTGTCAGTTGGGGAATATCTCAATCTGGAAGGAGTGAGTTGGTCCTTGAAATTCTAGATTTGCTTAAAACTAGGATTACTTCTTTGTGTCCTGAGTCCTTAGCACATCTTGAGGCTTGGAATAGTACCCCAGTTATGCTGAGTGATGGATTTGATTGGAGGAAGAGCAGGATTCTGGTGGATTCTGTTTACCACTTAATCTCATAGATGGTTGGCACAGTGGTCATTGTCTGAAGAGATCACCTGCCAGGGTCCACATTAATGTTTTAAGCAAGTTGTCCATGACTATTTTTTTTTCACACTTTGGGGCAACCAGTGCATAAAACTGTCATTGAGCTTTAAAGTTTTGGTCATTCTAATTGAAATCCTAGTTGCCTTGGGTGACAGGGCTTTAACTTAATGGTGAACCCTGTCTGCCATGAAAAACCACCTTTTGTTGATACTTTGCTTGGTTTTTTTTTGGTTTTTTTGGAGGGGGGGGGGGGGTTGTTGTTGTTTTTTTTTTTTTTTCTTTTTTTTTTTTTTTAAATCTTATTGTTTATGAAAGACCAGTTGTCCTCAGAGACCACATTTTAGTCACTTGTTGGAGGGATCTGTCAAGACTATTTACTGTTCAGATCAGGAAAGAAAATTCTCTCTCTCTCTCTCTCTCTCTCTCTCTCTCTCTCTCTCTCTCTCTCTCTCTCTCTCTCTCTCTCTCTCTCTCTCTCTCTCTCTCTCTCTCTCTCTCTCTCTCTCTCTCTCTCTCTCTCTCTCTCTCTCTCTCTCTCTCTCTCTCTCTCTCTCTCTCTCTCTCTCTCTCTCTCTCTCTCTCTGCTTTTTTAATGTGTGTTTTCTAAGTTATTTTTTAGAATACAATGGTACATGCGGGAATAATATTATCATTATCATGGTATCTTTAATATTCTCCAGATCACATATAAATGTAAAGAAGTGTACAGCACTCTGTAGAAAGAAAAGGAAAATTGTACTAGCTCTGTGACAGAAATAAATGGATATAAAACATCCTTGTTCTTCTGTTTCGAGGGAAAAGAATGGTTCCACCGTTTATAGCCATTCACAATTTGATGAGAAAGCATCCATGTAAAGACAGTGTTACTGTTAACTGAATTTCTGGACTTTTTGTGTGTCCCAGGGAATGGGAAAAGAAAGCTACGATGTTTCATGGATCAGTGAAGAGGACTGTCAGTGTACCACTGTCAAGGACAGGTCTTCCATTTTCGTGTTCCATAGCTTTCAGTCCGCAGCGTTTGAGCATCTCAAGAAAACTGGCAATCGGTGAGTTATTTTTCAGATTCCTGCTTCTTGCTGAGACCTGCCAGATGAGTTTTGACTCATTCAGCTCTGGTACATATATGTCTGCATCTAACGGCTTTCTTTGGGACATGTTAAATTTAATAAAAAAATCATCAAAGCAGGTGTTTTTTTAACTCGGTTTTTGGCCACTTTTCTAGGAGGAAAAGGGTTAAATTTGACAGTTGTACTCCAAACAAAGACTGCACTCACAATAAAACTAAATTGTGCATTTCATTTGTAGTGTTTAAAAGATGTGACTAAATACATATTATGTATATTCCATAGATTAACTGTTGCACTCTTACTTTCAGGATTTATGGGATTATGTGTATTTTAGCTGGTTTGAAGACTGAAAAGGTATGTGGACATGTTTTTATACATACGTAATCTTTGAAAAACATGTATTCAAATGAAATAGCTTTGCTTGCAGGTTCAGGCCTATCCTTTTTTAAGACACATTAAATTTCATGATTATGATAACAAATTGAAATGAAACTACAAAAATTACACCAAATATTCATCAGACCAATGGTCAAACATTGTAATATGTGGTATGACCTTCACCTATTTTTCAAGATCATAAACACTTATTAGTAAAGGACACAAAATTTAATATGTGGAGAAAGAATCAGGCAAACAGTACCAAATGTGCTACAAATTTGTATAATCTGGAGGTTTGATGTTGCATTATAGTAATGACCTTAACACATTTCTCAAGACCGTGGAAGGAATGCATGTCAGGAAAGATTTTTTTCTTGTGATGATAAACCCCAATTACATGTTCAGGACAGCACGAGACCCATGGGCCTCTCCCCCGCCCCCATTACAAAGATAAATACAAAAACAACTGATGACGGAATTTGTTACATGTTTAATTTAGTCTTGCTAGACTTAAAACTGAGTTGTGGAGTAAAATTCTAAAGGAAGGTAGTTGCACATTTCACTTCTTTTGCTGTGAAATTTGACTACTGATCAAGACAGTGCAAAGTGAATGTCCTCAGACATGTGTTAGTATTACATGCATGATGACCATTGACCTTGCCTGCTGAGTTGACCAATGTGTGTGTGTCTTTTCCAGTCCGCTGCAGTAGAGATCATATGGAGATTGATCAGTTTGCAGGAAACCGTTTGCCCTGATACATGTACTGCTTAATTTATCTCAAAGCAGCCACTTTTTGCCCACCTTCAAAAATATTGTAATTTGAATGTCTAGAAGAAAGGTTTTTTAATGTAACAAAGGCTAGAACATATGCACAATCAGCCTAATTTTTTTCCCCTGTTTATTTGTAGACTCTGCCCCGAGATGTACAGCCCATATGGAATGCTGCCATGCTGGACACAGTAGTCAGTTGTACAAGTGTAGACAAGGCTACCAGGGTAAGATAACAGTATGATAACACACAAGGTCTGGCCACACCTGCCTTACTGCTGCTTGATATCCCTTCTCCATTGAATGCCACTCCCATTTTTTTATAACACCAAGATGCTACAATGGTGTAAATATTACTAATTGTGACCATTAATTATGGGAGAAGAATATTTCAATATTCAAAACGTAGGTCTGAATCGGATTTAGTTGTGAATATTCTCTCAGTCAGCCTAGGCACCTAACAGCAGTCACATGGTTCATGTATTTGATTTGACATGTCTGAATATTGTTGTTTGATAAATGTAGCTGTGGAGGTCCTTCCTGAGAGAGCCCGCCTTGTATATGTAAGAGACCGGCTGCTTAATGTAATGACTTGTGGGTGTGGTCTGGTGATGGTGTGTTGAGGGGACTGCTCTACACTCTACATTGGTAGTTTACGATAAGCTCTCTCTTGTAGAACCAGTAAATGAAAAGGGGTCGGGGGGGGGTGATGTTCAAATGTAGAGATTAACTTCTTAACATATGAATTTTCCACATGGATGGATCCAAGAAGAGCCGTGTACCTACATGTGTATTGTTGTCCACCAGTCAACGTTGAAGTTCAGAATTTATAGGATTTTTTTCTGCCATAAGTGACATATTTCATTAAGAAGTAACTATGTGCCAGGTAAAGCCTTGTGAGCAGGATGTGGGTTAAAGAAAAGGTTCACTCATGCCTTGCAGGTTTCACAGCACCCAGTCAGGGCTGTCTGCTGTCCATAATCAGAGTTTTACCAGTACAAAAAGTAAAAAGAAAATTAGACAGGTATTATATATAGTGCTCAAAATTACCAGTATTTCAATGCAATGTAAAACCCCAAAAGGATAATTTATTTCAGAAAAAGTGTGGAATATTGTTCAAATCTGCATTTTGAAAGTCTAACCCAGTGCAAGGTGCTGTACAATTTTAAACATGTAATTGACATACCACAGGGTCATTTTGTTGACATATTGAAGGATCACCTAGTTGACAAACTACAGGGATCACCTAGGTGACATAATAATAAGTACGTGTATAGACACATTTGTTTTACATGGATTGTGAAAGAAGTCAAGCATTGACTTATCGAGTCACTCTCCATGGCACAGATGTTGGCATATACTTCCCACCTTGTCTGTGGTGGAGGAAACCAAAGAACTCGGAGAAAACCACAGTGCACGGTTAAAATGGTAGGAACTTTTCCCACATGCTGCCCAGGAAGAGAATCGAACCCGGGTCGCAGAGGTGGAAGGCGAGCATCTTACCACTCAGCCAACCGTGCATAATGCAGGGGTCACCTAGTTGAAATATTGAAGGGTCACTTAGTTGACATACTACAAGGGTCACCTAGTTGACATATTGAATCGTCATTTAGTTGACATATTGAAGACTGAAAACTGCTGACTCAGATCCTTACCAACTGCACATAGATGAGTAAACATCTCCAAAAATGTATTTATTAAATTTATTATTCATAGACAATGCACAAGGTAAAGAAGTTTGGCTTTTATGAGCAGCAGAAATGAAAGACCCCATCTCCAAAATATTTACAATATATGAATTTATGTTCATCAAAAGGAGGAGGTTTACAAGAAAGTGACCTTAATGGGAGGAAAGATCAGCAAGGACTTCAATGATCATGTGACCCACTTGGTGGCTGGGGAGGTGGGCTCCAAGAAATACTTGGTAAGAAATTTTTTTTTTTTTTTTTTTTTTTTTTCTTGGAAAAATTGTAATTGCATTATGAAGGTATTTCATATTTTTTACAATTGTCATGAAATCAGTAGTTCTATTTCCTTTACATATAAAGCGCACGTAGATGGTCTGAAAACATTGAAACATAAGTTTGTTGTGTCCCTCACCCTAATTGTGTGACCAAGTTTTGGACGTAAATTTTTGTACAAAAGTTGTCAAAAAGTTGAACTATTGCCATGCAAGCCCAGCAAAAAGGACTTGAGTATTAGCTTTGTATCAATTGTAAGAATCATAATTGGTGTTTGAAGTCAGGCAGAAACAAGTTGACTTTTCAATCAGGTCTTTATGTTTGCTCCTGCCACAGGTAGCGGCCAGTTTGAAGAAGAAAGTGATGACACCTGAGTGGGTGCAAAAAGTGTGGGAGAGGAGTCAGCAGCAGTAAGAATCAGTTTTTATCATTAACTTTTCCAATGCTAATCATCACAAAACTTGTGCTCCTCTCAGTTATTTTGATGACTCCAGATCCAAACCCCTCATAGAAATTATTTTCATTCAAGATACCAGCATGCCAGTCATTCCCAAGGGAAAAAATCCAGGTCAACAGCTTTCCTCAGCGTGCTTTCACATGGACTCAGTCTTCATCTTAGTACTGCAAGTGTCAGCTACAACTTCATCTTTAAAATGGTAGACACTCTTTGTCATTTGGAGGCCAAATAGTGTCCATGTCCCCCTTGGGCTAACTCTTTCAGTGCCAATCATGACTAACATCGATCGACTTAACTAGTCTCAATCATCATCAGGATCTCAGATTCATATTCCTCATAAAAAGACCTTTCATTCGAGTACCAGTATGCCTATAGTTCCAGAGAGAATACCGCAGGTCAACAGCTTTTCTCTGCACAGTGCATGCAATACATGCCGAGAAAAGCTGTTGACTCAGTCCAAAATTTGGCCCTGAAAGAGTTAAGACTGAGTCAACTGTTTGTCTTGGGGTGTGTTGGGCATTAAGTGGTCAACCCAGGCTAAGAAAAGTTGATGAGTGGGCACGTTATTGTGGTAGGGCTCATCGATAACTCTCATCAATAACTCTCTTTCACATTGTTCTTCATTACTGTTGAAATTAGTAAAAACATTGAAGCATACGGCTTTTTACACCCAGCCAGTTCAAAGGGCAAGGGTTAAAGATCTGTCCTGCAATAACCAAGAGCAGAATTGTCATGTAGATAAGTCACAAAACAAAAGTTACATATTTGGATGGAAACATCCATGAAAGGTTTTGTGTAATTAGATATAACATGTACATGGACTCAGATAACATGTACATGGGCTGTAACATAATATGCATGTGGGCTTAAGATCACATGGAAGACATAATAATAGATAAAAGGCAGTTTTGATACTGTTCTTTATACTGAAATAGATATTCATCACTTTATTGTGAGAATGTTTCTTTGTTGTGGACGATGGACTGAAACGTGAAGATACGTACCTTGATGTAAATTTAGGTTCTAGTGTTGCTACAATATGCATGAACACAGTATAGATATGGCTGAGGTGTAAACATTCCCGATTTTAATCTTGAGGGAAGCAATTGAAATAGAACACTTTGGAATAGTTTCGCATGCAGACAACTAAATCCAACTTGGGGTCAATACAGCCAAACAAAAGCTGTAAAATTCTATTTGGGGGCTATTTTGGCAAATTAAATGCTGATGATTATAAATAATACAGTGCTAAATTTGTAAAATTAACCACGAGAAACAAAGGATCCAAGAGCCTGTGTATTTTAAGACATTGAATATATTTTGAAATATGTTGATTTGCAGTTTGATACATGGGGATGATGATGAGTTTTCACGACTGAAGTGCCCTATGTTCAGGGGCCTGGTCATCACTGTCTCGGGACTGGACAGTGTGTCCAGAGAAAATGTCAAACGGCTCGTGCATGAGGAAGGTAGGCTGACCGGGGTCATCACATACATCAAATCTTTAGAATTTGGGGGGATATAAGGGGCTAGACAATTTGGATACCCGCTAACTGTGGATGTCATGTGCATTATGTAATTTCATCAACAAAGAAGTGCTGACATCTAGTAAAGAAACACAATTTTTGGCATAAAGTTTTGCCACATATACAGTAAAACCCTCTTTTGAAAGACCCCTCTTTTGGCAGACCATCTGCAGAACCTGACAAAATTACCCCCAAAAGATCACTTATCAACCAAGAAATTCCCCATTTCAGATAAGTAAAACCTGCCTACTTTGTACAAGAGTGGTGAAATAATTTGTCAATTTAAGCAGTTTACAAATTCAAATTATCTTGATAATACCAATAAATGAGTAGACACAATTGCAGGATGGAATGGGGTCCAAAAAGTGTGCATCAGTCATGTTTGAGCCAAATTATGGATAGGAATTCAAACTAGTAGTTAGTTGCTGGGTGTTTGTTGAAAGTAGAGCCTGCTCTGGGAGGCCACCTGCTTTATGTGACCACTTGGATGGCACTTTTGTAAAAAAAATTCATGTCATCTTGACCTATTTTTAAGGTTGCTAAGCACTTGGGTAAGCAAACAACCAAAAGACACCAAATTCAATATTTTAAGAAAGTGTAAGCTGATAGTATTAAATGTACCACAAGTGTGTCATGGAATGAGCTCAAAGGACAGGACAATTAGCCTGAAAGACGGGCACAAGTTTCTTTGTAGGTTCAACTGCTTTGGGGTTTATCCTCACCCTCCTCAGGAACAAGGTTTGTGAGCAACTGTCCACAAGCCTGTGGGCACCCAGTGTATGGACCACACTGTAACTATGGCATTGCTAATATTGGCACATACTATTGTTTGCATCAGCTTGTAGCCGTACTGTTGATTAAGTCAATATTTCCAGCAGAGTGCCAGAGTGACAGGGAAGGGTTGTTTTCTGTGAGTGGAAGACAAGTCAACTGGCCCTGGCCCTGAGGGATCAGCTGGTGTATATTGCTGGGGTTAGTGAAGAACAGTGGGGGGATGCTGTTCAGATCACCTATGCAGGGATTTGGCAGACCTTAAGCTTTCCTGTATATTTTTGGCATTTATTCATCAGTGGTATGGACTTCTTTTGCAACACTAATGTGTTGAAAAAGTGTGGCTTAACATGGTAAAGTGAGCTAAACAAAAATTTAGCTTACTAACAAGTAAGCTCACTTCCGTATGATAATGAGGCCAAATGGTTCTATGGAGTGGAGTTGGTGCATCCAGTTCTTTTCCCTCGTTAGCTTGAGCTCCCTATGACATGTTAAAAAAAAAATCATTTGTAGAAGTTTGGTATTGCATAAAATGGATAACCTTGTCCTAATTTCTCATAGTCACGGAGCGAATGCATTCCAGGAAGTATTTTATGTGTGATAGTCATTACATGTTCAGTTGTAAACATATGTGTATATCTGTATATATTGTCATATGGACATTATTCAGACAAAAGTCTATGGCATGTGGAGTCATGGTGGTGCCTTTGGTGGTATTAATTGGAACTACTGTGGAAGTTATCGAAAACACATTAAATTTAGCATTGTGATAATGAATTGAGATAGAACAACAAAATTTGCACCAAATATGGTTAGGCCAGTGGTCAAATTTTGCAAACTTTGGGGTAATATTGAGGTAGTTTTCAAGATCATTAAACACCTTTGAAAAGGACACTAAGTTCAATATGTCAAGAACAAATAAGGCTAAAGATATTATTAAAGTGTACCACAAATATTCATCATGTGGAAGTTGTAATGCCTTCGAATTCCTTTACTGTAGGTGGCCGGTACTCTGGTGAGATGAAGATTACAGAGTGTACACATTTACTCATAAATGAACCAAAAGGTAAGATTGCCTGTATGGAAGCATTGCACTTTGGGCTGCAATGGAATGTGGCAAAATGAGAGTTACTCTTAACAGGAATTTTTTGAGGATGTAAATTGTCTGTGACACAGCTTCCTGTTGAACTAATTTACATACGGACAACCAGGACGCAATCTGTGAAGCTGGATTTGTTTACCCGCCGTTTGGCTCCACTTATAAGGGGTTAGATACCAAGCCTTACTTACCAGTGGCTCTATCTGCTCCTGTATTGTTTGCACTTTTAATTTTGAGTCGACTTTGTTTTCCTGCATGGATGCTGAAGTATGCTCAGGGTTTGTAATGTGGAGATTAAAATTAGTAAATAACGGGCAGAGAAGAGGATTTTGAGCAAAGCAAAAAGTCCGTACAATTTCACACTTTGCTCATGTATGTATCACGTTAACATTTATATCTCATAGTTTCTCACCAGCCTGTGTGCTTGTGTGGTTCAAAAGTATTTGTTTGCCTATAAATCAACATTTAGCTAAATTTGAAAGCTATTTTCATTAGACACATGATCACTTATTCTTCATGTCCCTGTTCCTGTGGACTGGTGTTTTCCTTGTTTTACAGGACAAAAATATGAGTTTGCCAAGAAGTGGAAGATTCATATTGTGAAACCAGAATGGCTGCACAAATGCCTGGAGGAGGGATACTGTTTAGACGAGGCTCATTTCAAAGTGGAGGGAGACGGCAAATCTGAATACCAGACTTCTACCCCTGCTGGCAGTAGAGGTGAGCACTTAAACCAGGCATATTGTCATCCTCCCAACAGCTTGCATTTGGCCTTCTATTAGTATGCTCCCCTCCCCCCCCCCCCCAAGAAGGTGAGGCATATAGCTTTGCTGGTGTCTGTCGTTCAGTCAGTAGAGAGACTGGTTTCTGCACCATAACTCAAGAAGTTTTTGAGATTGGACTTTGATAGTGCCCATATATGTGTGTGTATATATATATATATATATATACATGTATATATATATATATACTCCTTTATAAGGGCTAGGTGAAGCATGAAGGTGGTCGACCGTGACCCTATTTCCCAAGGTTACAGGGGTACTATTTAAGTTTTGGTTTCCACACAGCAACTAGAAAAGTTTTGATGATAGGACCTGTATATTGCACGGGATTATAGTCCTTATCCAGGGCTATGTCAAGTTCAAAGATGGATGACCTTGACATAAATTCAAAGGTCACAAGGCCACTTTAGTGAACTTGGTTTCTGCATTGTAGCTCAGAATTGAAGTCATTACTTCAATATTGCTCATGGTAATAGTCCTCGAGTAGGGCTTGGTCAGCTTAGAAGATGAATGACCTTGACCAAATTCCCAAGGTCACCACCTGGGGTCCATGTAGTGAACTTGGTTTCCACACAATGTCTCAGGACGGTTTTGACCAAGGACTGGGTTTCATATTGCACAGGAAGATAGCCTTCTGTAGGAGCGAGGTCAAGTTCATCAGGATTGCAAATTGGTGACTTTCATCCACTTCCCAAGGTCATGAATGCCCCGCTTAGTACTATCAACAGGGTAATGAGGGCAAACATAATGACATTAGGGGGGCATTTCTGTTTTACAAACATATCTTGTTAGAATAATACTTTTTGACTTTTTTCATCAGAGATGGAAATTTTTTTCTTATTTTAGCCGAACTTTCACAAATCCTTGATTCTTTTGAATAGAGCTGCTGATATCATGTATCATGCTCTTGACAACTGCTGTGATCCCTCTATATTTAAGCAGGTTGTCTCTCTCATCAGTATTTTTTAGTTTGCTGCAGTTGTGGTTCAACACATAAAGAAGAATGAGAATTTTGAGATTATGGTGGGCTTGTTTAGTCTACACAGTTCTGCCTTTTAGACGTTTCAACTGAAATAAGCATCTAATAAGTGTCACACAGGTTTAGTTCCAAGAGTTCCTTTCCCTTTTTTTCAAGAGCTCTTGCAGCTTTTGTTGAATATGGGTATCTGTCAATATGACAAGTCAGTAAGCAATACACATGTATGTATATATTGGTGGGCAGGCAGGTGGGTGTAAAATGTACTGGGCTTGGCACTGAGGCATGTTGAAGATATTACCGCGGGAGGCTGTTTGGTGTGGAAACAGGATGGTAGGCCCACTAGGTGCCTTGGTCCCTGTGTTGTGCATGTACATTTAAAAAATAAAAATAAAGAGTCAAAGTTCTACACTTTGGTGAGAAATGAATACATTTTTAGCTCTGAGAACCAAAGGTCGCAGAGCTTATGCGACCGCTCATGTCCGTCTGTCCGGACTAACTTGTAAACCATACTGCATTAGTACGATACTGAGTGAATTCAATAATGAAAGTTATCAACAGGCAGGAACCTCTGATACTGTTATCAAGGACCAAGTGGATATAAACAAGGAGTTGAAATGCATTGTCTCAAATGAGGACAAGAAATTACCAATTATAGATGCAATTGTCAAAATGCATAAAAACCCTGTTAAATTCAGGTTCATCATTGCAGCAAAGAAATGTGTTTCGAAACAAGTTGCCAAACAAATCACTAAATTTCTCAAACTTATAAAAAATTCACATACTAACTACTGCAAAAAAAATGAAAATGTACACGGGAGTGAACAGAATGTGGATTACAGATAGCACAAGTGATATTGTACTATACAGTGACAAAATCAACAATAAGAATGGTGCCAAATCAATTTATACCTTTGATTTCTCAACATTGTATACAAAGATCAACTTGACTGACTTAAACGTGTTAATTTCAATGTTGGATGCAGCGTTCAAAGGTGGCACATGTAAGTATATTAAAATATCTGGTGCTGAGGCTAAATTTGATAAAGAGATGAGCAAAGGAATATCATTGTTGTCTTTGCACATGCAACAATATGCATCACAGGAGTTGCACAACTAAGCTATGAGTACTTGTGGAGCGAAGTGTCATCTAGTGGACAATTTTTACATTAAGCTTTATATGTCCAGAAGCCACTTGAGGACTCGCAGCTTTGAAATGAACAGGTGCAATATAGCTATGATCCCAGCACAGCATTAGGCCCATGGGCCTCTTGTCCATTCATTCAATGTAAAATCCAATCAAATTTGCCATTTTTTGACAAAAATGGAACAATTTCCCTCTCAAGGGGTCAGTATTTGGGACTGTGTGTATGAAATAATGGGTCAGAACTCCCACAGAGTGCAAGAAAGGGGTCTGTCCACTCACCTACATATCTATCACTTACTTATACTGTACATGTGATATCCCCCTCCTGATTTAGCCAATTAGTTTTTCTAAAAAAAGAATTGTTGTTGCTGGACAAGTTGCAAAAAGATGGCCAAAAATAAGAGAAAGACTATCAAACTTATCATAAATATACTGATATATTTTATACTTACAACGTATGTATAAAAACCTGTCAAACTTATTATAAATATACTGATATATTTTACCCCTACAAAGTATATACGAAGCATTTATTTACTGTTTGTAGCCTCCAGATTGTCGCACTTGTCTGACGTCAGCACCATCAGTAACATGTCAGCTGTGACCCACCTTAATGAGACCACCATGTCCATTGCCAACCAGTCACGTATGTCCATAGTGCCAGATGTTGACCCACTTGAGGCACTAGATGTCAGCACCTGTCATGGAGACATGTTCTTGGATGGATGCAAGGTATGCATGGGGTGACTGTAGAGGAAATCTACATTTTGCCAACAGTTGAAAAAGTTAATCGAAACAATTTATAAATATAACCACGAGTTTCTTAATAAAAGTACTAACTGAAAGTACAGAACCACTTACTAAATTGTGGTATACTTACATTTGAACATTCAATAACCTCAAAGACATTTCTCACTGAGTATTTTCACAGAGCCATCTTAGAGATGTATTATAACTAAAAATGACCAGAAATATATTGTACCATTTTTTTTACAGCTGGGTTTTCATGATGAACGCTGAGTGTGGCTCACATACACGCGGCCAATTGAATGGAAGCAATATTTAAATGTTCAAAAATTAAAATAAGAACATGCATTTTAAGTAAAAAAAAATGTGGTGATGATAGCTAGGTATACATTCCTCATGGATGAAATAGCAACAGTGGGTCTGTGATTGTCAGGATTAAAATACCATGCAGTGGATTAAAAACTCAGTCTTAATTGTATACTCTTGGGCAATGAAATCCTAATTGACCAAATTAGTGTCTCAACCTGAAGGGAGATCTATTGAAAATTGATGAAGCTAATAATAAGACAGCAAAACAACTAGTCAATTTCAAATATAATGATAGAAGCTACATGTATTCAATACTGGACAGGTAAACTTTCACATTTACCCATTTGCATAAATTGTCTGCTCATTTTAACCATCAGTGTTGTACTATAATAGCAGCTTCGGTTGTGAAAAATGTTCTGAAATCTTGAATCTGCAGGGGTCATATTTTGGAGTGCAGTGCTATTTTACATGATCAATGTGGCTGATTGCATGTACCCCCCCCCCCCCACACACACACACACCACCAAAAAAAAACAAGCAAACAAATAAACAAAAACAAAAACAGACAAATGTGGATAGTCATTTTATATTGCTGTGGGCCATGTATGCAGCAGTAAGCTGATGCCTGACCTTGTTGAAAATTGGCTTTATGCGTGTGTATAGTATTACATAGAATGCTGTGGCTAACAGTACCATGCTTCTTGGAAATTTTTTAGATATTTCTCAGCGGATTTGCAGGCCCAAAGCTTGAAAAACTGAGGAGAATCATAAACATGGGAGGAGGTACAAGGTGAGCAAACATGCTGGAAATGCACAGCATTAACTTATAATTTGATTTGTATATTCTCTTTATATTCTCAACAACAAGAAAGTGATAATCTGCCTTCGACAATGTTATAGCTCTGCTATGTCTGCTCAAAATTACGTCAAAACTGTTCATATTTTTGGCTGAAAGAATGTGTTTTAATTGACAAACCTTTTAAACAGTTTGATTGAAGTCTGTGATATTTGGCTGAAGGAGTGTTGTAATAAATCAATATGTAAAACAAGTTAATAAATCATAAATTCATTCTAATCACAAAAAGTGGCCTATAAGTGTGGGTAGTTTACTGATAGCTGTTCCTGTGGTCTTCATATCTTTCAAAGCTTTCAAAACTGTTTATGTCTCCGACAAAAAAACGCAAACTGTTGAATATTGATTTTGTAGGTTTAACCAAATCAACGATAGTGTCTCACATGTCGTGGTCGGAGAGAGAATTAACAGCCACATAAAGCAACTGCAAGAAGCCTCATTTAGGTGAGAGTGGTCAAGGTTGATTAACAATCCAATGGAGTCTCACTATTAAGCTCTTTGCTGGAATTCATCATTCCTGTGTTGCAGCCACATGTTAACAGTTTTGCATTTCCTTGAAGTCCACTCGTAAGTTTGGCTGACCTCTGCATGCTCGATGACCCTTGACCCTGTTGATTAAGATGAGGTCTGAAGCTTCTTTTGGCATGGGATGGATACGAACCTTTGTCAGGGCATGAACGTGTCCCAACATGTGTACTGTAATGGGATGGGTGTGTCACAAGGTGGGTGTATCCCAACTTGTGTCCTGGGGTGGGCCTGTCCCAACCGGAGTCACAGGGTGGGTGTGTACCAACCTGTGTCACGAGATGGGTGTGTCCCAATGTGTGGTGTGTCATAGGAAGGGCGTGTCCCAGCCTGTGTCACGGGGTGGGTGTATACCAACCTGTGTCGGGGGGTGGGTGGGTGTCCAAACCCGTGTCAGGGAAGGCCGTTGACCTGCAGCATTTTGTGCTTGTAGTTCTTACCCAGAATTCTTATCCAAAATGATTTTCATTTATTATGTGAAGATATTGAAGCAGATTACATTTGAAATTCAACCAATTTAAGGGGGAAAGGGGTTAATGAATTAGGACATATGACCCTGCTGATGATTAGGGAATAAGGGGGAGGGGGCCAGTTTCAATTATTGTCACACGGCCCTTGTATGTGCAAAGATGGACCCATAAGTCAATTTTTTTGTATTGATGTGCGTGTAGTGTTCATCGATAAGTGCATGTAACAGTAATAGCAATAAGGAAATTTTTCCACTGATCCACAGGGAGACAGCCTTAACAAAAAGAGTGATGTTCATATTAAAATGCCTGTAAAATTTGGACCAGTGAACTGGAAAGTTGACTTTTCCACTACATATTTCACGTCTCTTGAACAAGTAAAAAGGTCTAATTTCAAATGCGGTGTATTCCCATGTTACTGTCTGTTTGAACAGACCTCATGTTGTGGGAGTAGAATGGATGTTGGAATGTCTGAAGCAGGGCAGTGTTGTCAGTGAAGAGCCATTCCAGTGTTTGGACGTACCGCCACCAGACCCTACATCCCCACAGTTCAAAGGGTGAGTACATGAGAGCATTGAACTGACAAGATGAAAACTCTTTGTACCCTTTAATCAGGACTGATTATGAATGAGGTCTATGGAAAAAAGGTACCAGTTTGATATAAACGGAAAATAAACACCTCTTTGAATGAATATTGAAAGTTTTAAGACCAAACGAGAAGTATGATCAATATAGTTACTGTGTCTCTTTGAAGAATCAGAGGTCTTACAAAATGGATTTTTTTTAAAGATTTGCATAAAGGTCAAGCAGATACAACAGTGTTACATTTTACAGACATTCCACATTAAAAAGTTACCAGTACATAAGGCCCCAGAAAAAAATTACTTGTTTATCATCACTGCACGCCCCTTTATTTTCCGCCGCCCCTACATTTCATTTTATGTTTTATTTTCCTTAATTTAAAGTACCAAATTTTCAGTAGCAAGATTGATGTTCAGTTAGATCCGGTTTAAGTAAATTCATATTTTATGGCTACTCCCCTACCGTAAGTGTTAGCGTAGCAGACTGCCAAGCTGCAGACAAGCGATGATTTTTTTCTCATTGGTGGCAACCCCAACCCCAACACAACCCCCAACCCCCCACCAAAAATCAGACTAACATTTTTCTCGGCCTCTTTTTGGATTTTGAGCTCGATCTCATGATGTGACCTTCACTTTTCCTGGTGCTTATTTATTCTTTGATAGAATCTGGATAACCCACACATGTCTGTCTATACCCAACAGATCTCTACAACAAAAATCCAACACCCTCCCCTCCCCATTTTCTGCAGTCCCTTCACTGCACTGGCTGCTCACATTTTATGTGCTTCAAGGGGGGAGAAGGTCATTCATAAAAAATGCCTACTGTTTACACGTATCAGCCATATTTCAAGTGGCAGTATTTCAAAAAGCATTTCAGCCATATGTTTGAAATTTTCAGTAATGTTAAAACTTAGTTACTATCAGAACTAATCCTTTTGTCAATCTAATTTGGCGATCACTTTCTAAAATGTAACATTAATTTCTAACATTTAATGATGTAGGAAGTAGGGAATTTTTGTTAGTTTTGGTAAGTGGCTGGCAATTTCAGTGGAATAGTTCTAGTAAAATAATTGTAAGGTAATATTATAAGCTTTTGGTAGGTGTCACACAGTTGAAGTGAAAGAGAGTATGTTTAGGGATTGAGGAAACTAAATGTTAGGAAATATTGTAAAATTTGGTACATGTTTGGGTATTTAAGTGAGTAAGTAAAAACACGGCGAAGGTAAATGGTAGGAAATAATGTTAGTTTTGGTCCGTATAGCATAGTTCAAGTGAAACAACTGCTGCATTGAGGAAAGTAGCTCTGACTGTTATGAAATATTGTAAACTTTGGAACATGTCTGACCAGTAAAGTGATTGGGTAAAAACATCAAGATGGTAAATGTTAGGAAACATTGTAGTTTGGGTTCGTGTTTATGCGAAACAAATATGGCATTGAAGAAGGTAAAGACTAAACTTAGGAAATTCACTCCGGTTTGATAGCTGTCAACCAGAAAATAAAACGGGGAATGTGTTTGCCTGCATATATTTTGGGGGGAGGGGTGCCATCAAGGTGACAAAAAAAGTTATTGTTATGGGTGTCTGGAACACACGGGGATATAAAAATTTCTGTACTGAATGTTGACTTGAATAGATTTCCTTGGTTCTTTAAATCCACATGGTTCATGCATCATAAAGCCCTGAATGGGGCTCAGAGTGAATGAGAGCAAGGCCCTTCATCAAATGTTTGAATAAACCATGGATAAAGAAGAAAAAATAAAATCCTGTCTCTTGCCCAATTGTTAAAAAAAAGGGAGATGATAAACAAGATGTATTTTTATGGGGCCTAATGCCTGCATCAATTTCCTTTCAAAAGTTTTTGAGATATTTGGCTTGACAGAGTTGGAGGTGCCAGCATGCTACGTGCCCAGTGAGTGTCTAGCAAGTTGACAGTGTACCTTTGTAAAACCCAGCTCAGATGTATTGGCATGCAGCCTTTTCTGCGTTAAAATTTCCCAGAAAGTGGGAGCATCAAGTTTGTCTTCATCTTGTTTGTCATGGAAGGATGGTGTGCAATTAATCAGCAGGGTGCACCCAGGAAAGCTGTTGGTTCAGGTCCAAGAGGGTAAAATTGTCAGCCACCAGACAGACCAGTGTTTACACAAACTGATGATATGTTATTAGACTTCATGGTGTATGGATATAAAAAGTCTTTAAGTTTTCAAAATGAAGAAACAACATATTTTAGTCAGGCCTCTGTGTTGGCTGAGCCTGTTTACATACACTACTTACATGTGGTTGATTTTTCTTTAAGATTAAGAATGAAGAAATCCACATCAGGTAAAGGAGTTTCCAAACCTGCTCCCAGAACTAGTGTTCCACCAAAGACAGACAGTGAAGGGCAGCAGAGGGACATGCAGGACTTGATGAGCCAGTACCTGCCTCCCAATGATGGTGAGGACTGTGTGCATCCACAGTTATTACCTTAAGGATATGTGTCAGGTTAAATGCATTCAAACTGACTCTTTTGCAGTTTGCAAATATTTGGTGTAAGTAGTATCAGAGATTCATACGCAGGAATCAGCTTCCGTCTAACTTTATCTGTAAGCTGTATTTCAAGCAAAAAATTGATCAGGACCGGGTTGTTTTGAAATGGTTTGTAGTCCAGGTTTGTTAAGCACCGCCCACAGAAGGTGCCTCATTGACGTGACTCTACTTATTGTGCCACTAGCTGGTCTTGGGTGTTGGCGGGCAGCGACGTGTCAATCACTATATGGCCCGTCCTACTGGTGACTTAACCAATCAACACCTAGTCGAGAAGCCAGACTGTAAGCGACCACAATGACACAGGAGTACTGAACTTTGCTTTTTATGCTTAAAATTATGAGAATAAAATATTCTTTGAAGTATTAGGCCTGAAACATATAATACTCGTTTAACACACAGCCCTGTCAGATTGGGAAGGTGTCGTAACGATCTAAGCTCGAGTAATTGATGTTAACCCACTTGAAGACGGCTTTCTCTTTGAAGCTTGTTTTCTCGTGTTTGCGTTTTCAATAGTACCCCAACTCATTTTGGATTCAACTTCAACAGTTTTAGTCATAAAAGCAACTAGTTTGCGGTGATGCCATCTTAAGAAGGTAAACTAAAAAAGGGAATCTCAGATTTTTCACACGATGCTTAGTTTTGTCACAATACTAAGCCAAAGTCATAACCCTTTGTTGATGTATGAATGGGGTGTCATCGGCACGAATTTGGACATTCCTCCTTTCGCACTGAAACTATAGAGGAAAAAAACAGGATCCCCTTTTGTCAAGAGGTATCAGTAAATTGTTTTTCCAAAGAAATTTTAATGCTATATTTAAAAACAAAAGAGTTGAATCCACTTTTCCATGAAATTGTTTGGTTGTCTTTCTCCAATTGCTGTATAAACACAAGGCAAATAACATCAATGACAATGGCGTCATTTGAATCTTCAGTTTGTTTTCATTTCAGAAATATATACTTTGTGGAAGGTTTTATGGACTTTGAGTGTTTTATTGAGATTTTTGTGGAAGTCTAAGTTAGGCTGACGAACATAGCACATTGCAGGGCTATGTTTGTTGAGGACAATGTGCATCCACCTTTATTAAGGACCTGGTGCATCCATAGTTATTAAGCACTGTGTGTATTCAATTTTATTTAGGGGTCAGCCAAAATTATGAACATTTTGAAAGCGTATACAGAGTACTGTTTCTTGTAACCCCCTCCCTACCCCCAAAAGAGTACTAAAAAAAATGCTGATTTTTGGCTAAATATTGATCAGCATTTTCAAAATGAGCTAAAAACATACATTGATCTTGACCCCCCCCCCCCCCTGCATACTCTATGTACTCATGTGAAAATGTTAATAAAAATGGCTGACCCCTAAAGGCAGTGCGGATCCATGCTTATTTAGGGACAATGTAGATGCATCTTAATTAAGGACATTATGAATCCATGTTTTGTCAGGGCTGCATCCAGCTTTATCAAGGATCTTGTGCCTCCATAACCAAGAACAGTGCAGATGCCTCTATATAGAGAAGGGGGCATCCCATCTTTGTCATACTCAATGACAAAAATGGTCCTCTAAATTACAATTTATTTATTGTTTTGGGGGTTTTTTGTTGTACTTTTTTTTTTTTGAGGAAACTCAAGTTGTTCTTGAATTTAAACATGGAAGTACATTTGCTTCTTCTAGTTCACTTCTTGTATGAGGTAGGAAAATAGTGTCTTTAATAAAGATTTGAGGTGATGATTTGGAGTTGCTTAACAACTAGTAAAATTAGTGCTGTGAGAAAGCAAATTTGATAATAGATGTAAAATTTAGTTTGCATCAGAAGGAAGAAAAATAAAAACAGGTCAGATAAAGAGGGCCAGGAGCCAAAGAGTTCAAATATCTGGAAGCACACTTGTGTGTGACAGTATGCTTGGCTTTTTGTTGTGATGCTGAAGCTCTTTAAAAAATCTGTCCAACAGTTCCTGATATGACAAACGACAGTACACTGATGCAGGCCATGGCGGAGATGGACATGAAGAGTGGAACAAATGACAGCACACTGGTCCGTGCTGTGGGGCATGTAGAGGCAGCCAATGAGAAACAGCCCATGGATGACGAAGAAACACAAGACCCATGTAGTAGGTTACAGTAAAGCCTTGTTATACTGGTGTCTTGAAGTGAATATGTCAGGTAGTCGAATGTTCTTAGGCGAGGTTTCACTGCGTATTCCCTTCAGTGTAAAACTGGCCTTTGGACACCATCTCAATCATCAAGTGAGTCTGTCAACACAGATAACCATCATTAACCCTTTGAGTGCAGCAAGGATACTATTAGCTGTTTACCTGAGCCATTCTTTCTTTTTAGGGGAAATATAAACATCCTAATGCTTGAATGAAGGTCTCTTTACAAGGAACATCAATCTGTCATCATTATTATTATTGAGAGGAGTCTGGTGTAACTGGTGCTGCAAGAGTTAACAGTGGAAGGTGTTAAAGGTTGACAATGGAGGGTGTTAAGGGGTGTTAAAGGTTAACAATGGAGGGTGTTAAAGGTATGGTAACAGCAATACAGGGCGTGACTGTTGATAATGGAGGGTGTAAAAGTGTGTTAACATATAAAGAATACAGGACGTGACTGGTCTGTCTGTACAACCAACTAGGATTCACTTGTCCACCAACGTACCCCACTTACACTTGCCATTTTGCCATAACGACTGAAATAATTGCCTTAAAATGTTTCTACAATGAAACGACCTGTTTCAAATATTTATCAAAGATATTTTAACACTCAGAAAAACCTATTTTTTAATTGCTGATCATGTTTATTTTTAAGAGGCACGATTGTTATAATTATCATCTTCATATGTCGTTGAGGTTGAGGTGTTCCTGTTGTTTTAGGTTACCGTGGTTACCCATGCTTGTTTCCGCCTGTAGGACTTCTCTGTGTGTGATGTAACCTACTTAGGGTTTGGCTTGTGGGAAGGAATTGGTGTCAAAAGTCATGAGTTTAATTGTTATTGTAGTCGTGTAACTTGAACAGGTAAAATTTGCAGACTGGCCATGTAAGCCTAACTTATTCATTACAGGATTTTAGCAGCTGCCACCAGATCTTGTTTTAAAACATTTTGCTAAATTTCTGAGACATGCAGTCAGACCTTGTATGATTTCTGTTCTGCTAAACTTACTTTGTATTCAGGTGGCCAAGGAGGACTGCTGGAGGGGAAAACATTCATGATTTTCGGTTTTGATGCTGAGGAACGGGCCCAACTGGTTGAAATAATTGAACAGGAACATTCAGGTATGACCTAACAGGCCAGCACCATTCAGGAACATTCAAGTATGACTTAAGGTTTGAGAACATCAAAGTAGGGCCCAAGGGATCATCCAAGGACAACCTTGTGCTCAATTGGTTGACGTCCAGAATATTCTGAACAGCCAGAATCCCAACTGAGTGGCATTGAGTCCAATACCTCAGGTCCAAATTAGCTAGTACCGTCGGGAGCCACTAAAGCGCAAGGGTCATTTCCCGGTACACCTTGCAGCAGGTTAAGAGTTTTCAATATAGCAGCCATATCACGCCATAGTTAAAGTACAGAGAAATGACATCGCAAAGTTGATTGTTATTTTCCAAGGTACGACGGAAGTATTTACAAGCTACAATGGCAGTCTACTATTCCTGACTGTAAGCCAGACACAAGAAAACTAGGTAAATAAATACCCCTGGATGCAAGGGGAAGCTTTCCACAGTTTTCCTCCAAAGAAACACAGAAACAACGGGATTGGTTGAATATGGTGAAAAGACCACAAGATTATGAACTACCGGGCAAATTTGACAGAATTTGTTGAAGACATTTTGTTGGGGGTAAAGGTCCAACACCAGAACAGCCAGTGCCCATGTTACTTCCTTATAACAACTGGATGATTGCAGAAAAACAACGCACAACAAACCAATGGCAGAACCGTGTGAGACGGCCAAGGATCGAGTGACCTACCCAGCAATGGAGAAAGGCCAGTTGCCAAGTAGAGAGTGGCGGTGCGATCACTGCGTTGCAGGGGTAGCTCACAGTACTAGCTAATTTGGATCAAAGCTATAAAGGACCTCAGTACCATGTCACTTGATTGGACCTTTGCCAATACAGTGTTCTGCACATTTCAGCTTAGTATGCCCCATGTACTCGTCTTTGCAGTATATTTTTGGATGGGTTTCCCATTTATCTCATATCTTCAGTTTCTGAAATGGCTGAAAAATATTGAGATATTTGGCTCAAATTTTGTGTAATCGGACAAAAATTAACCATCAGATGATGTATGTTTGTCCATCACTGTGACTGTACGGACAGAGAGCAAAGCAAAGACACAGGTAAGTTTCTTTTGTAAGCCTTTGAGAAAAAAATTGCTGCATTTGATAAAAAACAAAAACACACAAGAAAGAATATGTTAAAATGTGAATTGACTCTAAGGACAGGAATGGAACTTTAGAATATATATCACTGCCACATGGGTGTTTTTTTCGTGAGTTTGAAGCTCTTACATGTTGAGTTGCCGTGTGCCACTTCTTGGTAGCATCAGGATTTCTGGATGCATTTCTTAGCAGATGGAAAGGCAGACAAGGATAAAATAAAGATGTTAAATGTGGAAGGCTATTTATTAAAGGGAGCACTATGTCTGTGTTTTCAGGTCAAGTGGTGACGGAGAAAAGTCGGGTTATTCCAGATTATGCATTGGTGCCTCTGTCGGGCTGCGAGGTCAAGGCCACTGTGGGTGAGGTCGTGACAAATGCATGGCTGGTGAGTCAAAAATTGTCAGCTTATGGTTCCATACTAAATGAGCATCTTTTTTTACTGAGGCTAATATTGCTGTACCAAGGAATAATCTCTTGATATTTGGCCATTCTGGGTGATGCAGATAACTATAAACTCATCACAGAAAACGGAGACTAGTACATACATCTTTAGATATGTTGCATCTGGCCAACTTTGATTAATATACAGTCTTGCAATGATGATGCACATAAAGTTTGTCGTGACATCTCAGTCCAGAACATGTTTACATGTATCGTCAAATTACAAAGAGTGTCATGACATCCAAAACTGAACCTTCATGGTTAAGGTTCTGGTAAACTTGTGTTTCAAAACAGCTTGGAGACCCAGCTGTTTTTTTAGTGTTAGGGTGAGGACTGAGCATACATGCAGCAAACTATCTAACGACATTGGACAATGACATAATGTGAATCAAACATTGCATATTGAATCCAGCTGTTATGTCATACGTATAGTGATCCTGCATTTAGGAGACCACATTTTTCGGGTTACTAGTGCTATGTTTTCCATGCTGTTTGACCTTCATTGAGAAACCCCTGCTTTATGTGACCAATTTAGGACCTGCCTTAAGGATGGCCTGTCCAAGGAAGGACTATTGTACATGTACAAGGTCTTCAGTAATTGTTGGTGGCAATATTAATTATTTCTGCACCAAGAGGTGGGTAAGGAGTAGCAGCAGGCCTCTAAGGCTGACCTCTAAGGCTGGTCTCTAAGGCTGGCCTCTAAGGCAGATCTCTAAGGCTGGCCTCAAAGGCTGACCTCTAAGGAGGGCCTCAAAGGCTGACCTCTAAGGCTGGCCTCTAAGGCTGGTCCTCGGTCTGTTCTACTCCAGTAATTTTTCTTCTGTGCAGCAAATGTGTGCAGAATCCGAGGAGTTGCTGCCTGTGTCCTCAAACCAGCTGTTCACACCGCTGGTTATACAGCATGAATCTGAGCCCCTCAAAGGCTGTGTCCTCTCTGTCAGGTGAGTATTAACCCTTAAAGTGCTAATCACGGCTATAGTTGTTTTACTCATTACTATTAAATATGTAATGGTTAAAAGATTCAAATTCCTCATGAAGATACCTTTCATTCAAATACCAGCAAGCCTACCATAAAGCAAAAAGTAGTGTTAGTCAACAACTTTCCTCGGGACACTTTGCGCAAAATGCCCAAGGAAAGCTGTTGACTCAGCCTTAAATCAGCACTTTAATGGTTCAAAATAATAATAGTAATAAAATAATAACTGAATGTTTTTTTGTACTTATGCCTGAATGCTGAGTGGGTGTCATTAGGTTAACCATGAAACACAATTATAGCAATATGTGGTGCAGAATTTGTGAGTTTTGTTGGACCTGTTTACAGAGTGTTGGGGCAGTCCTACATAATGTAAGTGTTCATGTATAATGTGGTCAAATGGTAGACTACATACCTGAGGACTCCTATGTGATAAATGTCCAGTCTGTTAACTCATTCCATACTATGGTCACAGGCCTTGGTCAGTGGTTCTGGCACTGCCTGGCAAGTCATGCTGCTGCTGCCCTTGTCAGCTGCAGCATGACTTGCCAGGAAGTGCCAGAACCACTGACTTAAGACTATAGTATGTGGTACTTGAACAAAAGCTCTTTTCATGAAGAATTTAAATATGCAATTGTTGTCTTAAACCTAGGTAAATATACAGAAAAATCAGGGACTGGTATGGAATGAATTAAAACAAGTTGATAGAGGTAAAACAAGAGTAACACATGTTTACATCTGGGTTGGTAGGTATAGACTAATAGTTACTATATTTTCAGTGGATTTGTTGGAACAGAGCGGGATGCCTTGATGCATGTAGCAGAACTTCTGGGAGCAACGTAAGTGATGATGTGACTTGAATCTCTGAAACATGACTTCAATCTCGTGGCTTGACTAGAAGAAGCATAATTTGATGCCTGTATTTGGGTTTTTAATATGAGTTTTGTTTTGTTTTGTTTTGTTTTGTCTATTAGGCATTGAAAAATCATTGGGAATTAGGACTGCATAGAAATTGGTACATCTTGAATATTTTTATCCCCTGCCCAGGAAGGGGGAGATATGGTAATGGGTACTGTTCATGTGTCCTTCTATCCTGTCTGAAACAAATTTTGACCTGGCCATATCTTCAATAGATACTGAAGCAGCTCAAAATCACCTGCATAGTTTGTCAACGCATTTTCTTGGAAAGAATAATAAATGATCCTTCAAAATTTGCAATGTGGGTACTTCTTATATTTAAAAAGTGCATAAGCACAGTCTTACATGGCTAATTATCCTCCATGATTAATTATTTAATTAACAACGGTCAATAAGTTTCAAGATCACAGGGCCTTTCAAATAGAATTTCTGTTCTATTCAATATCTACAATATACAAATGTACATCATGTGTATTACCACCACGATTATTGCGGGCAGGAGATATGGCTAGCATCAGCAGCTACTTTTTTTTTTTTTTTTTTTTTTTTTTTTTTTTTTTTTTTTTTTCAGCAGCTACTTGCTATAACTTGGGAAAAAACAAAACAAAAAAACAACAACATAAAATTTATGAGTGGATCCAATTAGGCAATTCTTATATTTCAAGTTTTCAATTTAAATTAAAAGTGAAAAAATGCCAAAATAAGCACAAATTCTTCTGTCCAAGCTGTACCTGGGTGTATGATGTTAATATTATTCAATCAGGTGTCAAGAATTTTTTGTCAAGACTGCCAAGAACAACCTGTTGGCGAGTACGCATCTGGTGGTGAACACAGCCACAGGCAGCAAATACCAGGCGGCCAAGAAGTGGAAGCTCCCAGCAGTGAGTAAATAGTGAGTATTCTTGTATATACACCACTACCTGTTGTACAGCACCCATCTGTGTGAGCACCCGTAACTTTTCCATGGTCGATACAAGATATGCAAATTAATTTCCCACCTCAAAGCATGGGGCTCATGCCAGTGATTCATGGAGGACAAATGGGCATATCACTGTCACAGACAGGGCTAGATACCCCTTTTCACAAAACTAGTGTCGTTTAGGGAAATTTATGTTTACAAGTACCATAGTCATATTCATTTAATGCTTCCTAAATTGATTACAAGAATAAATTTCCATCTGCCTGTACAAAGTATTCTTTGTTTTCAATATCTTTGTAATATTCCACTTCCCTACACTGGGTGCAGTGCACTTAGAATGTACCCAGAAAAGCTGGTGGCTGGTGGCATCACATTCTTCAGGACAGAAAAGAAGCTGGTGATATTTATGAAACCATATGCTTGCTGGTAAATTTTATGGGATACAAATGCATAAGGTCTGTTAGGGTTAACCTGAGTTCTTTGCAGGACTGACATCAAGTGCCAAATTTGGTGAGGAGTTATTTCATGTGATGAAAAGCAGAAGACGCCCATATCGATTTTCTCCCTCTGAGTTTTTAGCTCTGCTGACTTGTCAGTCAGCAGAGCTCATAGGAGCTGTTTACGTTCTCTGTCCATCACGCAAAATGACCTCTGAAAAACTGTTGCATGGAATGCTTTGGTTTTCTTCCACAGATGTGGCCCAAGTTGGTCTCAACAAAGTTTTTTAAGGATTTTTTCAAGTTGGTTTTTGTTTTTAAATCACAGTTTTTTCTCTTCCTGGGAATCACTTAGCAAGTTGCTTTGATATCTCATACATGGTCATGTGGGGCTGTGTAGTTCATGCTTTGGCAACCAGGTGGGGCTGCAGTTGCTTTTTCTATGTTCATTACAAATTCTTGGGTATTAAGGCTATTTTTTACCTCTCCAGAATGGCTGAGCATAATTGTTTAAAATTTTATTGGAATATAATCTGTTTCTGTAAAATATCCAATCACTTATTCTAGTCAGTAACATCAACTGGTCTCACCAGCACTCCCTTTGATGCGGGTAGACTGATGAAGCTATATTTATGTCCCTTTGCACATGTTTACAAAGTGTCAGTCTTGCCTGATGTCACACTGTTTGAATCTCACAAGTGTTTCCGTGTACATCTAACCAACTGTCACTGTCAGAAAGGACTCTCCCTGCTGTCTGCTCATGTGTTTGTGGCCAAAAGATGAAAAATAGATCAAATGAATGCTGAAACTAACCTTCACGCTATTTTTGACTTTTTCTATAGAACAACTGAATAGAATTGTTCAAAATTACATGTATATAGAAAAATCTGACTAAAGATGATGGAAGTGTGTGGAAATGATGAGGGTTATGTTAACAGTTAACAGCTGTGGGATATAGTAAAGTACCTGTATGTGGTTTCTTTCGGTGTTCTTAATTTAGACCATGAGTGACCTTGAAAGGTTAAATTGACACATGTTATAATGGCATTCACACATACCTACCTCCATTGAACCATTCTTTTTAAGAAGGGGGATTTGGTACAGTGCATGTGTGCATTTCCTATTTTCAGCTTTGTGGTTTGTGCCAAAGGTTGTTGTTCAAGACCTGGCCATTACGTGGTCACCCCCCACCTTCCACCCCCAAAAAATACTGGCTTTAACCTGGGTAATATCATCAATTTGGTGAACTGTTCATAAGAAATTATGCAATACATGTTTAGAGCAATACAGTCTGCCTTCTATCAGTGCTCAGCAGATTCCAGTCAGCAGAGTACAGGATCATCATCATCCTGTTGTTCTTCTTTCAGCTGGTTGTTGGAGAGTGCCAGGATTGGCAGGCAATGTCCAGAGGAAGACTTCCTGATTGACAAGCCACAGAAAGCCTGGAATCAACAGCACAAAGGTGTGGACTATTTAACTGTTTTTCTTGAAGTGTATTGGTAAAATGTTGGGCTCCAAATGGACACTTTTCCCATTGAAGTTTGACCTGGTACACGGAAGTAGATTGTGAGGCACAGAATGTTCCATAATGGGGACCACCAACACGTCAGTGTTATGAAGAGGGAATATTGCCCCTCCACATTTAATGTTATAATATTTGCATGCTGTCTTCCTTTTCAGTGATACTGGGTGCTCCAGACAATCCGGTATCTTGGATGACAGGGCTGTCTGGGGCACAGTGATATTATTGACAGTGCATTTTCATGTTCATGGCAGTGCAACATGCCAAATCACATGACACATAACCCATTCCTGAAAAAAGATAAAGCATTCAACTCCACGTACAAGTGAACTGTTTAATGGTATCAACCCTGGTCAAAACATGCACTTATATGCATACACAAAGCCTGAATGTGAAAGTAGCCTGTTTTAACTTATATGTTGAAGAACAATGTTTTGTACATTGATCAGTGGGTATAATGTAAGGAAACAGCATTTTTTTTACATGCACACAGAGCAAAAATATTGATACTAAGAAAAAAGACTAGCGCAATGTTTGTATAGATATATGTGTAACATATTTACCCATCAGTGCAACTGTAGATCACCAGTGGAAGGTACATTTATTGAAAATGCATCATGATGCATGTTTTTCTCCAGAAAAATTTTGACCACTGATTGTGAGACTGATTAATGCTAGTCTCCGAGCACAAACACTTGAGGTGTTCAGGTTGGACTTTCTGGTGCATATCTGTATTAGCATTTGGTTTGTTTTCACCTTTTTTCAAGAAACCTGTTGGTCAGTTTCATTGTCTTGGCTTCAGGCGATGGTTGGTTCAAGCATGTAATCTCCATTTGCTTGCTCTGACGTCTGTCTGCACTCACTCTGTCCACGCTCCTGTGCCAGGATTGTCCTGCAGTGTATCAGTCCAGGACAAGGCGGCCTCTTTCATGATGAGCATAATGCATGGGGAATACTATGATCTGGATACCTGCTTACCACCCTTCCTGGAAAATGCAAGATCTAGAGGTCACTCATTGAGACTCTTAAAAATAAGGAACAGTTCGAATGTTCGTAAATATTTCTTTGGTCAAAGGATTTCAGACTGGTGGAATACATTACCGAGTGACATTGTACATGCTCCTGACATATTAACATTTAAAAATAAGTTAGATTCACATTTTAAGGACCATCCAATTTGTATACTTATAGAGCACTAGATCATCCTCTTAAACCCAATATGACAATTGTGTAATGAACTGTGAGCGGCTTATATGGAATAATATTTCCTACCAAGCCGTAATTATCTAATCTAATGATGTTTGCAGACGAGTGCATGCAGCAGAAAAATAACCATGTGATGTGATTGGATGACAGTCTGTTGGTTGATTTATCAGGGTGTTGTCACAGTCTCATAAACCTTGCCCTGACAAATTGATTAATGGACATTGCCCAATCCTATGACCTATATATAGCTCCACACCTGAAAGACAACTTGTGTTGTCCAGGCATCACATACTTTTTTACAGTTCTGCTGACCTAAGGTCACAAAGCTTATAGCATCACTTATGTCCGTTCATCTGTAATTTTTTAAGTTGTGAGCGCGATAACTTTAAAAGTTTTGATGTTAGCCCAATACAACTTTGAGGACTTATAGGGTGTATGAAAATCTAGGTTCTTTTTAATATTGTGGGGGCCACCTACAATATTATGGAACATTGGGGTCAAAATGTGAAATTCTTGTGAACACTCCAGCCTCTTTAATTCCTGGTGGATCTTCACCAAATTTGGTGGGATTGTTGGGGAGGTCAAAGTCAAAGCTATTATTGATACTTGTGGCGCCACCTATAATTTGACTGAAATTATGAGCCAAAATGTGTTTTAAGATTTAAAATTTCATATTTGGAAAGTAGTTGGATTAGACTTGCCAAATTTATAGGATATATAGACCATGACCAATGGTAGAATGTTATATGAGTGACCTTGACCTATTTTTGTGAGGTCACCATGCTTGTGAAGTTGAAAGAGGTGATTTTGTAATGGCAGGGTGTAGCTTGGACATCAATGGCAAAGAGAATTGAGCCCCCAGATCAAAATTGCAGTTGGTTGCATTGTCCATAAAATTGAAGTTGGTGACCTACTTTTTTGGTCACCATGACTTTGCGAAACTGCAAGATGACAGCCAGATTAACAAGAGAAAGACAGACTGAAGCAAATCTTCTTTTCGAGTTTTGTACTGTGATTTCGGAAGGGAGCGGTCTCTGGGGGGTCAGTTTATAAACAATTTCATCTGAAAGTGTTGCTTTGTATATTTTCTGTTGGTAATATTGTGGCATTTATTTTGAATAATTTATATATCATTTGTTACATCAGGCTGCAAAGATGTGGGCAAATAGGTAAACCCCAGCAGCACTTGCTCTTTGTGGTCTGTGAGGAGTGAACTTTGCTGTAAAGAATGAAGTGTAAACACACAAAAACTCCAGTGGCCGTATTCACTAAGAGTTTGATCATATCCTAACTTTAATCCCAAAGTTAATATCAGTGTGGTTTGGGGCTCTAAGCTACTTAATCACTGGCTCAATGTTCGATCAAAACTTTGAGAATTAGCCAATACATGTATATGCTTTTGGCTACAATATTAACTTCAGGATGTAGAGGTTCATTTTATTAAATCAGTCTAAGTTTGATCCAGAATTTAATCTTTTGATCAAGGATGAAAATCTGGATTAAATCAAGATTGGTGTAATAAAATGGAAACTTTAATTCAAAACTTCATATTGCAGTGAGGAACATAGATTAATTAATCCTGCAAGTCTAGATCAAACATTATGTCAGCAATTCAGTAGTTCAAAGCCCAAAGGCACATTGACTTTCATTTTAGGATTAAATGCATGATTTGATTAAACTCTTTGTGAATACCCCCGCAGAAGTACGAATATGTTCCACCAAAAGTTTCTTTTCTGTCTGTTGCAGAGTCAGAGGATCCTCCTAAAAGGTCCTCCATTGTTCCTGAACAGTCTGTGGGCATCAAAGACACAAACAGAAAATCAGTCGAACATCCAAAAGACAACGTTGAAGCATCATCAGGGAAAAACCAGGGAAATATGAATAACCAGGATCCAGATGAAACTGTAGACAATATGGATACCACACTGAATAGATCTGACAAAGAAAATGAAACTTTGACTCCTAAATTTGCATCCAAGGAGGATAATGTTGCAGAAAAAGAACCAGATGTGCCAGTGCCTGTCCCAGTGAGACTGCAAACCCCAGTCCTGAGGAACAATCGTGTCAAAGTATGAAGCTTCATACATGTATTCATCTCTTGACATGCTCTGAAAATGTGTTATGCTTCAAGCATGTTAAGCTAATTTTTACCAGTCTGCCTCAAAAGGTGACCATGTTTTGCTGGTAGGACTGTCAAAATATTTTTGGAAAAAATGTAGTATGTAGGGATATGTGTTTGGTTTGAGCAGTCTGACCAGTCAGAAGGGGAAGCTTGTGTTTTCACAGGAAAACATTAAAATGCTGCAGAAATACATCATGCCTGCACATGGAGGGTACATTGAATCACATCTGATTCTTCAGTTGTGCATTGGACAGGAGTCTGTGTGTTTGTTAAATTTTGCCTGGTTGACATAAGTTCCTTTAGAGATGCATGTATTAATTTTAGCTGGCAGCCATTGTGGATTTATGTAAACTGCATGCCCATGCCATTGTGCCACCTTTATATTTAATGCAGAAGTACAAATGAATGAAAATGAATCATGATGTACCTTCAATTTATTGTTTTGCAGATGTTAGGGGGAAGGGTTCAGATGCGAAGGCAACAAGTTGAATCAACTTCACTGTTTTTTTTTTTGTTTTTGTTTTTTCAGGAACTCATCATACAAACAAAAACAACGCCAAAGGAGCAAAGTCTGAGTGCTACTCCAGGATCCGATAATCCAACACCTGGAAAATTCCTTGACCCCCACAAAGAGTTTTTTCCATCTTTTGATGTGCAAGTGAGAAACAATTTTGTGCATTTTCCACCTTATTTGATGTTAATGAAGATTTGTGTCAATTTGTGAATTGAGATTATGCGTATTATTTGTAAAGGAGGAAAACTAACTGATCCACTTCCAATAATATATATATATATATATATATATATATATATATATATATACAATCCACTATGGGTGGTCTATTGGGGATAAAATTGGGATCACTCGTTGTTGGATCTTCATGTTTTTGCTTGGCACAGCCTTGCAAAAACATGAAAACCCAACAAGTGATCCCAACGTTATTCCCAATGGGCCACCAGTACTGGATTTTCTTTTTCTAATGTCTAAAAAGGGCAAATGTGCACCAAATCAAAGTTCTATCGGAGAAATAAGTTTGAAAAGTACACCATTTTGAAAGTGGGAAGAGTTGTATTTTGTTATATGCACCATGGCCTCCCATTGGTTTGTCTACTACTTTGAACCAATGAGTGACCAACCAAATCAAAGATCACAATGAAAACTTTATCCTACATACCTGTGCAGGATAAGCTTCAGACATAGGAAAAACATTACTGTAAATTCTCTATTGGAAGATGCACCCAACTTTGGGTCATCCACAAGGTTTTAATCTCTGTGATTTTGTTCAGCAGAAACACACTAATAAAAGACACACCCCAACTTAAGGCTGCTGATTTAAAGTAATCGTAATGAAAAGTTCCTGGCTGAGTTTCTTGTGTATTCACAATGATCATTCTTGACATCATTTTATAGATATTACCTTTTTTTTGTCTCTGTGGTATTTCTATCAATTAAAAGTATGCATGTCAAAAGTGCAACCCTTATATTATTACTTCACCTTAGGATGTTATGTGTTCTCTGTATGTCTGCTCATGAAGCTACCATAATGGCTCATTAGGTTATGGGGCGGGGGAAACTCTTTGAAGATGCACCCTGACTTCATCAACTTAAATTTGGAAAAAAATTAAATGTTTTCCAATACAAGCTGCTGCTTCAATTAGAATTTACGGTGTATATATGTATATGTATATGTGTATGTACACACACACACACACACACACACACACATCCATTCTGGCTTGGTATAATTCAAATACACTCTGGACCAGGTGAGCTCTATAGACTGTCCAAAACAAAAGAAACTGAGAGGATTGTCAGTGTGTGAGAGTGCACAGTGTGTAAGTGTTTATAAACTCTAGTTGTTGTGATAGTCCTGTTTAACAGTACATAGGATATCTGTGCAGTTCAAACAAGATACCTTTCATATTGGTCTGTTTTTCTTTGTTGCAGGGAATGTTGGCTGCAGTAGATTCACCGTGTCCAGCCAGCTCCCACAAACCCACCAAAAGGAGGAAGTCTAGTTTGGTCAGTGAAACTTTTAAAATGCTCTCAGGACTAATCACAACCAAAGCCCCATAAAGAAAACTCTTTGTCGTACCTAACATTTCAGGCTAAAATAGTAAATATGATTTATGATTACATGTAATTAAAACAAACAGAATCATAAATCATGTTATGAAACTGGCTTGGCTATAGTAATCATGAACACCCAAGATTACATAACTGAAGCCAAAAAACTTTTGTCAAACGCAGATCACTACAAACCCATACTAGTCAACTTAACAAGCAAACACAATGAACAAGTGAAGAAAACACGCCAAGAACTGGTTGATAACTACTCAGTTACATAAGATACCTACCAGTATTTATATGTACAGGAACCACGAGTGTCCTGTTTCTACGTGCTACAAAAAATACGCAAGGGTATACTCCCACCCCCAGACCAATATTAAAAGCGAATGATTGCCCCACAGAGAAAATTTCAGGCCGTGTGGATTTTTTTTCTGTGACCATTAGTGGAAAAAAATCCCAAGTTACATAAAGGACACCAATGATTTTATTAAGAAAATAGAGTCACTGCCACAGCACCCACCAAATGTGCTGTTGATAACACTTGATGTACAAAGTCTGTATATGTGCATACCTATCAATGAGGGCTTAAAAGCAACAGCTTCAGTCTTATTAGAAAATAGCATAGTTAAGGAAAAGCCTGGGCTCGTGCTAGCCATTCGCCAATTCACCACTGGCGAGAAAATAGTTGATTTGGCGAAAGAAAATTCGAATAAGTTCGCCAATTTGGCAAAGATAAAATTTTCCAGGACAGGTTTTGTTCTCGGATATTCTGGTAAAAAAACGGATGTGCATTATCGAAATAACGAAAAGAAAACTTTATTCAACTTCAAAGTGGACTTCAGAGAATAAGAAAATACATTCAGAGACATATAATATTACGTCTATTTGCTTTGCTCAGGCATAAATGAATTGATGTGCTTCTCTGTCAATCTCAAAATGGCTTTTTTACTCAGCATGCGTAATTTAAAGCTGTCCAAAATACATACTTGATCAAGGTCATATCATGACTTCCAGCTCCCAATTTTAGGTCTTCATATTATAGGATTCCTTGCCAAAACATTGTATCTATCCACTTATGACCACAGAAAGAGTTGTCATGATTCATAAATACCTTGTAGTGAAGAAATTCATTGAAATAAACAAGTGAAAAATTTGCGGGTGCCATGCTCTTTTTGATTGACCTTGACATTGGCACATGTGTAGTAGTCCTGCCATCTATTAACGAAAATGAAAAACACTTGTGTTCCTTCAGATATGGGCAGCAAATTTGGTACATGTATTTTTATCTTTTACAGATTTTTTAATTAACAAGCATTTGTTTGTTTTTGTTTTGTTTTTTTTAATCAGAAGTTTGATACTTGAAGTTTATTTCTGTTAACATTGACTTAAAGGAAGTAATAATATTGATTCAAACAGCCAAGATTTTTAAAACTGTATAATATCTGCACATTCTCAATAGATATTAGGCCTACCCATTGACAGGCCTGGTTAATGGTTTAGTACACCTACACAGCATTTTGTCTGTTGTCAAGGTGAGCATAATGCAATATACACATATTTTCTTACTTTTTTATATCTAATGTTTTAACTTTGTTCATATTTTAATAGCTCTTTACCACAAGCATTATTCACCACTGTCAACTCCAGTTATTTGAAAAAAGAAATTAAAAAGGAAAGAAAAAGAAAAGAAAAAACTATTCTGGAATGAGCTGATATGTTTCTTCCAAAAGAAAATTATTTAAAGTTATCTTGAAAATTGATGTTTCCTTTTAATATTTTATCTCTAAATTTAGCTATGATAAATGCACCAGCAGTGATTTAAATATCTTTCTGTTGATTTAATTACTGATGAAAATCAAAGTATCATGACCATTATCTGAACAAATTTTCATAAAATTGGCTCAAAAAGTGCAATTTTTTCAAAACTAGGATTATAAATTAAAATCATAATATAATTAAGTTCTGACATGTCTTGGTCACTAACCTTATCATATATCCAAGTTTCATAACTTAAAACTTTATTTTAGAAAAAAAAATGTAAATGAAGAAAAGAAAAGAAAATTTACTTATTTTAATAACAATGTAAGTATGTATGGTTGTGTGTTTGACAAAATATTTTTAAGGTCTTTTAGGAGGGCGGGTTGGGGGGTGCGTTTTGACTTTATATGTGTCAGATTTATTGGACTAAAATTTGGCTAAAGAAGATTCCATTTGGCTAAAAGAAATTTGAAGTTTTAGCCAAATTGGCTAAGGGGTAAAAATTCCAAGCGCTAGCCCAGAAAGCCAACCGTTAATGAAATAATTTCCTTACAAAGATTGGTCCTCCATTGTAACAACTTTGAGTTCAATGGTGAACACTTCCTTCAAATAAGTGGGATGGCCATGGAGACACAAGCTGCTCCTTCATATGCAAATATTTTCAAGGCCGATTTGGAGAAAAAACTTCTTGCAAATTCGCCCTTTAAACCCTCAGTATGGTGGCGGTTCATTGACGATATCTTCTGCCTATGGGCACATAGAGAAGATCGACTCTCAGAATTTATGGAGTACATAAATTCAAATCATCCCACCACAAAAAATTCTCTCTCAACTCCAGTGACAAAAAAATGAACTTTCTAGATATCCTAGTCCACCTGGATCCAAACAGGAATCTGTACACCACACTGTGCACTAAACCTACAGATATACAGATGTATATGCACTGATGGTCTGGCCTCCTAAAACACAGCAAAAAATGGTGGCCCGTACAGCCAGTTAGTCCGTCAATCACGCGACCAAACACATGTCAATACGTCAGATTGACTGCTGGTGAGCAAAACTGAAAGCCAACAATCAGCCTCAAGCGAGCAACATTATTCCCATGGCTAGGGCAGTGTTACCCTAGAGTATATAAAGTCATGACAAGCAAGCATCAGTTCACTCACTGAAGAGCCCATCCCAAGAGGGCGAAACTGGTCTGAGTTACAAATAAATTGAATACAAATTTACAAAAAACACGATCTATCTGTATCAAGCGAGGCTCTTCTCTCTCAGGCACTTGCCCAATTTACTTGCATTGTGTTATGAAACTGACTACAACTTTTGGTTTACATGAAATATTATTGCCAATAACCTGTCAAGAAAATGCCCCTTGGCAGCCCTCCTAGAACAAATTAAATCGTAGTTTGCAGTGGGGAATTATGGGGTCTGTCACAAGTCTTTCAGACTTCTCAGTAAAAATCACAAGTGACCAGCAGATCACTCAGGATTTTTGCAAAGAAATTTAATGTGAAGGGGGAGAAATATACTTCACTGTTGTCCATGATTTTTTACGTTCTCTGTTGCATGACAAGAATTTTAAATTTTTTCTGTCCTAGAACGTGTAAAATGGTTTATTTCTGAAAGGCTTTGTTTTGTCTTCACAGCCACTTGATGAATTGGTTCAGCATCACCTTGACAAAGCAGTTCAAAACAGCATGGTGCCAAGCTCACGGGAATCTCTCGGAGGAACTCAACCCCAGCCCTCATACAATGACAGTACAGCTATAGAACAGGTAAATTGACTGTTTGTTTTCATTCACATATACTTTCAGTAATTTCTGAATACATGTTTATGTCTCCAACAACAGCTTTTAGCAGGCCAAAAAATCCCACTAAGTGTTAGGCTTTTTTTTTGTTTAACATAAGGTGTGTCTTTCTGATTTTGTGTTTTTTGCACGAACAAAATTGCCCCAACTGTTTTCTTTCTTTTTTTTTTCTCAATAATTCTTTACTACTTTTATCCGTCTTACATTTATAACATATTCATTGTTGTCTCCAGTCCCAACCTGATACATATACTTACAATTCTTTTATAAATTTTGTAATATTCTCGTACAATGTTTTGTCAATTTTTCCAAATTTGAACCTGGTACTAATTTGGGGGGAGGAGGGGGTCATAAAATTTAGTACCCTAGGTACTAATTCAAAAATGATGATAGTGTTGAACCATCCCTAAGTTAACATGAACTTTTTTCTCTTGTCATACAATTGCTTTTGAAAATACTAAAATGAACGTGTGAAAATGTTGTGTATCCATCAGTGGTCTTTTAGATGTATTTTGTAATCATAGATCATAGTATCAGTTGTTATTTCTAGACTACGTAGTCTCAATCTAAAGAAGTCCTCAGAAGTGTCAATCAGGTACACTCGCAATACAGGTGTTCTAATAGTCACCCAAGACAGTTCAGAAAAGGCAGTTGCCCGATTCCTGCATTTTACTTTCATATAACAGTTCTTCACTACGAAGTATGTGATACAGAAGTTTGTATTTAAAATGTGATTGTGTTTTCTAATAAGCCTCTGTGAACAAATTCCTTTACCATTTTTCTTTCTACTCCTATCATATGTTTTCGATACACATTTTTTTTTCAATTTTTCTTAGCACTGGAATTTCATAGAATAAATTGTTCTTGATATCTTCGATGTTGACTTTTGAAAATTTTGTGGTGGTAATATATCTTTAGATGAACAGAGGTCTTTTGATATTCAACAATATAAGATTTGTTTCATTTTTGGTATAGCCTTTTAGGAATATATTTCATGTTCGGAACGAGCGGGAAACGCACATATCCACTCGACCAAATCCCCATGTTAATTTCAAACAGCCAGTTTATTTTCTTAACATCTTGCATAGGGACACCTCTGCGGACCCCCAAACCTTAATTTGTTTGACAGGTGACTCTGCAAAATTTTTTTTTTTACGCAGACTGAAATCTCAGACTAGTTTTGTTTAAAACTGTTACCACTCTGGCCAAATAGATCCTGCCCTCCCTCTTGGTTTCTTTCTGAGGCACATATGGTTGATAGTTCTGCTGCCATCTGTAGTGTTTGCCTATTGAGGACAGAGACAATGCTGTCTGTGCTTGCTGGCATCAAGAAACATCGTAACAAATTGTATTCTCTCTATTTCATTAACCCCTAAATGGCATTGACAAATTTTGGACTGAATCAACAGCTTTTCTCCACATGCATTGGGCGCAATGCACCCAGTGCATGCCAAGAAAAGCTGTTGACCTGGGATATTCTCTCTGGAATTATTGGCATGGTGGTACTTGAATGAAAGGTCTTTTTACGAGGAATACATATCTGGGATCCTCATGATAATTCAGCCCAGTTTCATTTAAGTACGTCAACTTTAGTCATGCTTGGCACTGAAAGAGTTAACATGTTTTTTTCTTATTGGATTTGCAGGCGGCAGGACCACTGAAAGATGTCATCATTTTTGTTGGTAAGAAGTTGGTAGCGCAGCAGAGTGATCTGAACAACTTGGCTGTGGGTCTGGGCGGAGGCTACACCTGGAGCTATGACTCATCCTGCACACACTTTGTATTTGAGGTAAGTCGCGATACACACACACTTCATTTGTGTCGACTTGTCAGTTAAGCAGACCGTCGTATCTTGACTCCGGCCTTGACTCTGGCCTGACCCTCTGTTGTGTGAAACAAATTTTACTTGTTCAAGGCACGTTGATGGGCAAAATAGTCTCTCAATGAGAACTACACTTTGGAATTCCAGAAGAAACATTTTTTTCATTCAAGTTTCAGCACAGCTTTTTCTAAAATAAGTTGTTCTTCAGTGACAGGCAGGTAAGGCTCAGCTGTCACTGCCCACAACCTGTTGCAAAATGCACTTGAAAGTCTGTCAATGTTGAAAACTTTATTTCAGAATGTGAATGTGAATTAATATAAAATATTCCACTGTGGACTGATTGCTTGTTATGATACTGATTACTTTGACACAGGGACAGAAGAATGACAAAAATGCAGAGTTTAGAAAAGCTCGCCGAGACAAGAAGATAATTGTGTCACCCCTTTGGTTGTACAAGGTAAAGTAAAAGTTGCTTTCTAAGCTATCAAGTTGTTGCCTTGTAAAAGTCATGGCTTCTAATTTCTGATGAATCACTTCTTATAAATAGGGCCCAAGATTTGTGAAAAATTGTGACATAATATGGCAGTTATTGTCTTTGTACAGGATAGTTCCTTGATGATACTAAAGAGCAAGCAACTTGTCAAATGTGTGAGCGTTCCTGTCATTTTAAGCTATGCTGACCAAAGATCGCAGAGCTTATGTGATCGCTCATGTCTGTCTGTCTGTCCCTCTGTAAACTTTTGCTCGTTAGCGCGATACCATCCACAGTTCTCAAGTTAGCCCAATATAACTTTCAGGACTTATAAAATATATGAAAATCTAGGCCCCTTTCGATATTAGTGGCGCCACCTACATTATTATGTAATATAGGGGTCAAAAAGTGAAAATCTTGTTAACTCTCAAGCATCTTTAATTTTTGGCGGATCTTCGCCAAATGTAGTGGGATTGTGGGGGAGGTCAAAGTCTAGATTGCTAATATATACTAGTGGTGCCACCTATAATTTGACAGAAATTATAAGCCAAATTGTGTTTTAAAGATGTAAAATTCCATATTTGGAAAAGTAATTGGATTAGACTTGCCAAATTTATAGGATATATGGACCCTGGCCAAAGGTAAATATGAATGACCTTAACCTATTTTTTTTAGGTCAACGTGCCTGTAAATTGGAAAAGGTGATTTATCGTAGTAGGGTGTAGCTTGGACATCAATGGCAAAGAGAAATTAGCCTCCAGATCAAAATTGCAGTTGGTTACATAATGCACAAAACTGCACTTGGTGACCTACTTTTGGGGTCACTGTGACCCAGTAATTATGGAGTGTGGCGCTTGTCCAAATTTATTGTTTTTTCGTCAATAACTCGGAAAGTTATAACCCAATTTGAACAGACAGACTATATATGGAAAGCAGGATGTGGGGCACATAATTTGAACATAACAGTTTTTGAATCCAAGTTGAACGTCAAGGTCAAATGGCCAGTTTGAACATAGGGGTCATCTCGTGACTGCTCTGCACCCCACAATTTTTGAGATAGGCCCATATAATAATTAGGAATTATAAAGTATATAAAAGTCTTTGGCGACATCAATGTTGGTGATGCCACCTATAGTATTACATAGGTCACCATGCCTGTAAAGTTGAAAGAGGTGATTTTGAAATGGCAGGGTGCAGCTTGGACATCAATGGCAATGTCAGCACAGCACCAGGCAGGCCTATGGGCCTCTTGTGTTACATCATTTGGGTGACCTTAATTTTCTGTCCCAAGGACACAGGACAAAAAGTTAAGGACTCACTCATTGTTGTCTTGGCACATGTAACGATATCCATCACAGGAGTTGCACAAATAAGCTGTGATTACATGTGGAGCAAAGTGCCATCTGGTGGACAGTTTATACACTAAATTTACATAAGCTTTATATGTTCAGATGCCACTTGAGGACTCGCAACTTTGAAATGAATACAGGTGCAATATAGCCACAGTGCAAGCACAGAATTAGGCCCATGGGCCTCTTGTTAACAATGACCCAGTTAAATTGTCTTAATTCTGTCATCGCATGATGAGATAGTTCAGGCGTTTGCTGTTGGGTGGCAGCATTGACTTCCTGTCAGTAATGACATTCCAGAGTACTGTGTGGCATATGACTTAAGAAAACAAACAAACAAAAAATATGATTGAAAACCTGCCACAGTAAAGCAGAGTGTACAGAAACAAAGTCGGCACAATACGGTCGAAGCAGTGTGTCAAACAAATTGTACTCAAGAGACATTGGCCACAATGTGGTCACCCTTATGTAGAAATTCGCATATTATTGCCAGGCAGGACAGTGCTGCCCTCCAGTGGCTAGCCACAACAACATCTTCTTGCACTGTATTGTACATTGTGGAATTTTGATATCTTTAATTTAACTTTGCAGTGTCAGGAGGAAAATAGTCGAGTGGATGAAGCCCTGTACACCCATGACTATAAAGCACACCACAGTTTGGTAAGGCCACAACACTAAGTATCAATAACTGGCTCTACCAGTACTCCAGTCTCATAACGATTCATTGTCAAAGTGTAATGTATTCTTGTCACAGTGCTAGAAAGTAAAATATTTTGTTGAGTGACTGGACCTGTCAGGACCATAAGAGTTGATGTAGGAGCTCAAGACGCTTTAACATGCCTGTCCAGGGGGATAAAAGTATTAGTAAGTTGCCATGGTAACCAGTCTTATAAATTAAGACTGAAGAATTAAGAGACTATGGATAATAACAAACAGTAGCAAAGTCTTCTAGTCAAGCTTTCCAACAGATCAGTTTGTTCAGTGTTTTTACCTGTGATCACTGTGCTCTAGTATGTTCAGCGAGGGAGAGGTGTATTCAGTGACCTGTGAGTTGAGCAGAGGACAGAGGTCACTGAGCATGCTCAGCTCAGATGGTGATATTGCTTGTCAACAGATTTATTATCTTACTGTATAGGTGGTGAAGGAAAATACCCCTAGAAGCTTCAGGAGGTCAAACCGATTACACAAAGCGTCACCAGCGTCACCAGCGCCACCAAAGCCTCCATCATTCCCAGCAGATGCTGTGCTGGAAGAAGCAGCGAACGATGGCTTTGATGTAGAGACTGCGACCAGCGATGTGGAAACTGCTAAAACTGCTCAAGGGATTCCTATGGAGCAAGAGGAACAAATAGAACAACAGGTGACTTGCTTTCTGTGTGATGTGGCCTTGGAGATCATGTCAAGTGTCTGACATGTGGCAGCACAGGTCACCAGTTTACATGTTCAGTATCCCAGGATAAGTAAACATTTCAAAGCACTTGCATTGGGGGGACCACCAAAAGTTATGCTTTTGCCAATAAGATTTGAACTGGCGGAGAAGTCAGAACAGGGGGCAAGTAAAATACGATCAAATTGCCTGGAGAACTAGAGCTTAGACCCCCCCCCCCCCCCCCAAAAGAAAAACTGTTTCAATTGAATTGGATATAAAATCTCTTCTTCCATTTTGGGTTTTCTTTAATTTCAAGACCACTGTTAGGAAGGCATGTTATTTGATTTTAAGTAAGAATTTTTGGAAACTGAATGTTTTTTATTTAGTTCATTACTATGAATAGAATTATAGTCTATTTTGTATTGTCTGCTGTGTACATTATGTATGGTATAGATATACATGTACATAACATATAAAGATATGGAAATGTCCAAAAAATAATGTTTTCAGGGATAGTTACTTGGATAAAGGTGACAGGGAAATAGACTCTTCAGTTCAATCAGCAATACATGTACACTATAGTCCAGCAGAAACTTGCATTTGAGATGCTTTCACAAAAATATATACTGTGAGATACAATAGTCTTGAGTAGCACATTACTGTGTGCACACGATGACGATGTGTGGGTAGTTTACGTGTTTAAAGGTCAAATGACAAGCTCAAATTTGAAATTAAATTTGTGTTTTTTCGATGCGAGGCCCCTCTAATAATCAACAGTTACCAATTGAAGTAAAAAATATGAACCAAATCTGTCAAAAAGCGCTTTTTTGGCAGCCTCAAAGATGGCCATTGTTCCTGAACATTTTGGACACGGCCCGCTGGAGCGCAGCACAATTGTGACGTCATTCTTGTCATTGGGGTCCAGTACCCGGTGGCCATTACTGTATTGATTGCCGGTTGTTACAATAGTTCCCGGGCAGTTATGGTGTATTGCGCTGCCGTTGGTTGTACCAACGGTACAAATTTCGGTGGAAGTTTCTACAAGTTTCCAAGAAACAAAAAGTTAAGGAAAGCATGGACGGCAGCGATCAAAAGAGACGGATTTAATCCAGACCATCACACGCAACCAGTGTTGTGCAGTGACCATTTTGCTCAAGACGCGTTCGACAAGAACCCAGAGATAGCACGCAGACTTGGAATGCAAGTGCGGCTGAAGAAGGATGTAATTCCAACTCTTCATATTCAGAACACTCCGAAAAGACAGGGAGATATCACAGATTCAGAATGTCCGCCGACGAAGCGAAGGCGATCGAACGCACAGACCAAACGCCAGAACCTCGCGGTAAGTACAGGCGACACACAGTAGCGCTTGTGTTTTCATTGAGTCCCGGGGGGTCGCTTATCTGTGATGGCCAATTGGCGCCTGTAATTCACAACATCTCATGTGTATTCATCATCAAACGTTTGTAAATTTAGCTTTATTCAGTATTGCAGTAAGTTATGGTAGTTTTATAAAATTATGTACAGTGAATTACCGGGTTAGTTATTGTCGTCTGTTGTGTCGATGGTCTCAATCTGAACGTGCACGACTCATTCCACCTCCCTGGTCAGATCCATGCATTTCGCCTGTTTACCGTGCTGAGTTTCCCGCAACAGCATATACACGAGACGACGTTCAGTGGCAATAGTAAGACCAACGTGTGGCCTACATCGATTATGCACAACACCAAAAATGTGTATACATATATATATATATATATATATATATATATATATATATATATATATATATATATATATATGTATATAACATAATTCTTTTACTGTCGATTAGAGTGAACAATAAATATGTTTATTTGGCCATAGTTTATTAGTTACATTTTGTGTGTTGGGTTTTGTGCACGTGAGTAGTGGTTATTATTGAAGTGACAGTTTCATCATGTGTTCATACAGTACTGACTTTTTTATTTTTATGTTTAGCTAATTGCAGAACACGACCAGGCCATAGCAAGAACAGGGAACTGAAGGGACACAGCAAGCTGTATTTGAATTCAATGGGGTAGGCCTATCAGACAGAGCAAACTGGTACTCAATTGCAAGGCACAGACCAGGTTGTACATAGTTCCAATGCAACAGGCCCACATCTATCTGCTCCTATCCATGTGGACACACCAAAGGTTATTACAATTTACATTATGCCAGTCCAGATAAGCATGTTTCAGTGTACAGAAATAAATAATGTTTTTATGACTATTCATTTGTGGATAATCAAAAGGTTATTCTACTAGGAACTGCAGAAAAAACTGTTTTTACTTTCTAGTTAGTTACTTGATAAATGTAGATATAGTGATTTCAGATAGTTACATAATGGTATAACATTTTTCACTCAGTAACAACAGTAAGTGCCGAAAAAAGGGGGAAAATGTGAAATAAAATGCTTCTTGGTGCACAATCACCTTATTATTATTATTATTATTATTATTATTTTGTTTTCTTATCATGTACATCATTTTGCAGTCCCATGGTACTCTACTTTTATTATAAAATAGTTATGTTTTTTTTAAACAACTTACGCCTGCACAAAGCAAAAAAAAAAAAAAAAGAAAGAAAATGGCAGAAACAAAACCAGGTATCTTGAGAAAACCTTTATTACACTCACTTGAACACATTTTATTCGAGACAATATTGCACCAATACGTATTTACAGTAGATGTCAATATTAATTCTAATTAATACAATCAGATGAAAATACATTTATTCCATTCACCAGCTGAATATTTCTGGTGTAATTACAGGTTGCTATTGGCTTGCCTTCACTTCAACGAGAACAGCAGACATCAACAGGCAAGGAACAAGGATGGAGAGCTTCAGTACAGTGTGTCTTTCCCCAAGGCAAAGAAGGGAGCGCCAACAATACAGCCGATGAAAGGAAAATGTACATATGGTACGTGTAAATATATCTAGGGGATGAAGCATTGTGAACCAAATATAGTAATATTTATTCCAAATATGAATTACTGGAAAAAGTGCACATGTTGATCAGTATTTTGGAGGCAAAGGTCCTTGTGCTTTTCACTGGTAATATTGTGGTAAGTTGAGGGTCCATTGTCTGATACTTGTGCATCACATGCAGTATTGTCAATTTATTATCGTTTTTGTTACAGCATATGTTCAAGAGCTCACGGAAGAAGTACTGCGATTGAGGACACAGTACCCGAGTTACTGACTTGCAAGGCAAATCGTTCTTCAACTTCAACAGTCCGAGCCCGTAATCCCACCTATTGCAAGCCAATACGAGAGGCCTGACAAAGCAAATATGTCCATATGGGCTTTCACTGGCAGATAGTTCCAGCAGCACTTCCTCTCCTCTTTTGTCTTCATTGGTACACAATGTGTACACTTGCACCTGCAGAAAAAAGTGTAAATATTGGAAAATTGTACATACTGGTCAGATATCTGATGAGATAACTAGAATAAAATGTGATTTTGTACACAAATGTGTTTGTTATTCCAAATACCTTGGTGCACAATCAGTAACCTTCCTATGGAAAGGTCTTAGTATGGTTGATATTTGATAAAATGTATTTTATATTGTATTCACCAATAATAGTATCTTGGCAAGTATATGCCCCACCCTCATCCTACTTGCCCTGTATGTTCCTTTGCCTCCACGAGAGATTATGTTACAGATGACATCCAAGACTGAACTAATATTTTATAACTGATAGTTCAAAAAAAGTAATGCTACACAAAATACTTCTGATTTTATACATTTATGATTAATTTTGCTTTTGTTTCAAATGATCTATATGGGCTGTGACTAACCAACTTTAGGCATACAAAGAAAGATTTGGCAACATAAATTTATCTTCTTCAACAAAGTGGAATGGAAAGTGTAATATTTTATATGTTTGAATTACAAAGTAGATCTTCAATAATGAATCAATACTTGGAAAGTCCCAGCAGTTTTTCAGAATGTTGGCTGTCAGACCCAAGACAATTTTTTCTTTCTTTACTTGTGCTAGCCTGCCTACAAGTGACAAAAATCACAGTTCACCACTATTTATACTATGAACAGGAAAAAGGTTTTAGGAAACTTCTGACAGTTTTAGTGTATGGTTCAAATTGTCACAATGCCCAGTGTTTTTTTTTTTTTTGGCGCAAGTCAAATAAAGAAAGTGAGAGAAAAAGAAAGAAAGCAAGCAAACAAGAAAAAAAAAGTAAGAGAAAGAAAGAAAATAAAGAGAAAGGAAGGAAGAGAAGAAAGAAAGCTTTTGGATACTCATATAGTCTGAATAAGCCTCACTGCCTCCTAGCTATGCTTTGAATGAAAGACTTGGATTTCAAAATTGTCAGAATGCCACCCCCCCCCCCTTTTTTTGTTTGTTTGTTTGTTTGTTTTTTTTTTTTTTTTTTGCTTTTTCACTTCGCACTTTTTATGTTACAGAAGCAACAACTATGTTGAAAATTGCTACGAACTTTTCACCCATCAAGAAAGTATTTGGGTGGGAAATACTTGCTCTCACTCAAAAACCCTTTCATAAATCTGGAAAATTTTCATAGCAATCAATTCATAGCGTTTCCTTTACCCAGTCGTTCCTCAGCACCGTATTTGACTTTGTATGCACGCCTGTGTATTCTACTTAGCCAGAACAGTAGCTGCCGTTTACCTCCCGCCCCTCATAAACTAATTATCACTGTTAGCATCAGTGATTGTGCAATGCGATAAAGCGTGACCCGGTAGCCAGTCTTTTGTGGCCTTGTGTATTACTGCCCCACTCCAAGCTACTCACGATCTGTGCAGACGGCTCGGTCAGATTTGGCTTTTAAAAAATGTCATTCGTTTGTTACAAGTATCATCACATGCACAATACCAATGGCATCTAAAATACAGACAAACTCGAGTTTACAAACGAGACAAGGGGCTTTACTGAAGTCTTCCACGGGCACGGTACTCCCGAGAAAGGGAATGGAGAAATGCCCCAGCATACACACGTCTTTCATTGCCAGCTACGCGGAATTTGTTGATCTTTAATAACTTTAATTCGATACGAAACTTTCGTGTACGCTATTGTGACCATACGACACGAGAAAAATCTACAAAACTCTGTCCGAGTGTCGTATGTTCCTCTCGCCAAATTGAGCATAATTCACATACCAATTACCATGTCCATGAAACATCTGTTGGGTCCTCCGGCTCCCCCTTCTCGGAGTCGCACGGCACCACCGCCACCTCATCAATACGTCTCCTCTTTGCTAAGTGCTCGTACATGTACGGTTTTACAACGGATCTGAATATAACCTGTGGTCCAAAACTACTCTCTTCATCATCTTCGCAACCGAGCACACGGTCAAACATGTATTCCGCCGTCTTCTTTCCCACTCGCTTTGACAAGAATGACGTCACAAAGCGCCATCTGGCGACCAAAATACGGCAAAAATCTCAATAATGTTTTCAGTGGTGAGGGTGATAAAAGACGGTTTTTTTCGTATCCCGGAGGTAAAATCATACAAAAATTCTTTCGGGTTCGAAAAATGTGGTCCTGATGTACACATTAATGCTAAAATGTGGGAAATTACCGTCATCTTTGACATTTGACCTTTAAAGTTTTTGGACCACAATTCATTTTTTAGTCCTTCCAATCCTATATCAACTATTTCATTTGTGTCAAAAAGATGTGTTTTGTAAAAAGTATTTTGTGGTCAATCAGATTCATGCAAATGTGAGCGACATTTTTAGGCAGGCTTGTCAATAAAGGAACATAATTTTTGCTCAATTCCTTGATACATCAGCTTGAGGTATTGAAAATACAAACATGATGCAGCTAGTTAGCAGAATGAATTGTCTGCGTATTAATGGCACCAAAACAAGTCTTGGGCTGGCTCCCAGCTGATGACCCAATTTTATATGAGGGTTGACAAAGCCTAAAACTTCCTTCTAAATTTCATATATTATGAATATGATTTGTTCCTATGATACAAAATTAATTATTTATTCATTTAATGATAAAGAACTCTACAGTTTTTCAGTGAATGGTATGGAATAGGACTATGCTCTTTGACTATGGGACTTGATGGTGTTCAGACAGTACTTGGGCTCAAGTTACAGATTTGGCTTTGTTAACTTTCTCTAAATATAAAACAAACAGACAAACAAAAAAAGCATCAAAATAGAATCAAATGTAAGTAAATACATGTCACAAGACGGCAAAAAAAATAAAAACATGCCTGAAAGTTTTTCTCTATATTAAATATAAAGTGGTTTTTGCATTGCCTGGCAGGTCATGTGACTGCAGTCACATGACCTTTAACCAATGCCAAAATACTTGAGATTACACACAGGTGTGTGTGTACATGAAAGACGGCATTTCTGGCTTGTAGATGAAGTGTTCGTCACAGGAAAAATGTGCTTCACTTAACAATAAAGTCCTTACTGGAGAATGTTTTATTATTGAAGTCTGGTGCGACCCCTGGCCCTTCACTGGAAGTTCGGGAGGCATTTATTCGTCAACTGGGGAATATCATGGAGGCCACAAAGTAAGTTAAGTTTCAAGACCTCGTATCTTGTATCTTGCCTGTAGGTTTTTATGCACCTGCCAAATTTGTGCTGTGTGTCAAAAACAGTTTACATATTTTAATCTACCATCTTGGCACTTTTAAGGTAGGAAGGAACTCAAATTGGCAGGGGGGTTTTGGCTCATTTTTTGGCTTTCTATAGCATTGATTAGCTTGATATATTACCTATCCCTTGTTAAAATTTGGAACTGAAATCGCAGAAAAAAAAAGAAGAAAATATAAGTAGGATTTGTAACTCTGCAGGCAGCACACACTTGTTTGGAAACAGTGTTCAATGAAGTGAAATAAAACCTGCCGGTCAGTTAGTCACATGGTCTACTATGGCAGGTCAGTCCAGAGGACACCTGTTGGGTTCAGCCTCACTTTGATCCACAGCGTCACAGGATCAGAAAAAGCATTCTGGCAAGCTACATGTACAAATGGGAACAGACAGTGACAACAACTAGAGACCAACTGTCTAAGGAACGTGTTTTAAGCATTTGTTTAATGAACCACCATCGTCAGTGGTTACTACTTGAATCACCATCATCCAGTGCTTTACTTTATCTGTGAAATGTTATTGGAAATGCTCTGTTGCTATAATTTAGTAGATTCAGGGGCTTATAGCCTGGGTTTGATAGCTTTTAGAGCGTGGGATTTTTCCATGTATTTGTGGAACAGAGCATATCTGATGCCTGAATCAATGAAAGGTTAAAGCTTTCAAGGGACAATCCATTCTAAAGGATAGTGTGCAATGTGAACAGGGCGTGGTGCCAGCCAGCACTGGCCATCAGGTGATCAATGCAATGAGTCCCCAGTGAGGGCAGCACTGACACCACCACCAGCTTGGAGCATGGCTTCAGGCTCAAGTTCACACGCAGCTGTCACAAATCGTGTTTGATGAGACATGTCCTAAAATTTTCACAGGGAGAACAAAAATGACAGTTTTCATTATAAAAAGTGGATGGATTCAGTGTGTGGCCAAGAGGTAACCCTGCTTACTCAACCCAAATAAATTTTGTTGTGAAATCAAATTAATCAAAGAGCTGGGAAGTTCTTTGAATTGTGATTTCTCAGAATGCGTTGACATGTGGGGAACTCAATTTGGCATGTCTATTCTTCTTCAAGTTTTATTTCTGTGATCTTATTCAAAGACTCACTTAAACGTGGAAGACCTGAGAACCAAAAGGTATCAGCGATTCTACTTAAATGATTTCTTGTAGGTGTCAGCATGCAAAAATGAAGAAGTCCCTTTCTCTCAGAACCATCAAATATTATGTCAAAATCTAAAACTTTAGTGCCTTGTCACAGGGAAACAGAGTCCTTAAATTAAAATCTTTGATTCAGTGTTGAAGCTAAATATACAAAGATTTATGTTTTAAGAATGAATGTTTTTCTTCAATAAAAATAACAAAATTATGAATTACATGTATAGCCATATCCGCAGTGTCCCTTTGTTTCCCCAGCAGGTGTCACTGTCATACTATGACTGTTGGTATCCTTGCATTCTCAAGATTTGCAGTTACATACATGTATATGTTTGGTGTGTACACAGAGAATGTTGGAAAGATATTTGGCTTCAGATTGCAGACACTTTTCTGCAATACTACTACCCCTTGCTTTTTTTTACCATGAAATACGCAGAGCCATCTTACCATAATTTTTTTGATATTTTATGTTTTGTGACCACGGAATGGCTGGGTCTCAAACCAGTAATCACTTGGCCAAAAAATCGAAAATGCACACATAATTGCACCAAATCGCCATTGGTAAAAAGAATGGTTGAATGGAGGCTGGTATGATGATTGCCTTGATTGACACGGCCTTGTTCATTGTATTGATTCCAGTACAAATGAAGTAATGTGTTGGGAGTTGTCCAGATCTGGGACTTTACATAATGTAAGTCCAGCAGCATCAAAGGAGCACCAGGAAAATGTATGTTTTGTTGACCACGGAACGGCTGGGTGTGGAACCAGCAACATTCAGCACCTATCAACTTGCCAAAAATGGGAAATGTGCTTTTTAATTACCAACTACACCAAATTTATATGAAATATATTGAATAGAGATCCACAGAGAAGGCTCATTCTATCTTTGTATTTTGGTGAATCACATGTTCTATGTAAAAGATATTAAATAGAGATCCACAAAGAAGGCTTGGTCTGTTTTTGATTTTGGAAGTGGCCTGGGTGCTGAAAAGAGTTAGTGATAATTCTAGCCGCTGGAATTCTGAGAATGAAAAGTTGATCTCTTACGCAGTGGGACATTAACTGATGTATCACATCTTGTCTACAAGTACCCACATAATACATGTATATCCTGGCTCTCATGTTTCTAACATGATATTTTGTTGGTGTTTCATGTACACATAATATGCCCATATGTGTGTGTGTGGGGGGGGGGGGGGGGCTAGTACGCTAGTAGAAGTAATTATTTTGCCCTAGGTCAAGGAAGGGAAAATGAGAAAATGTAATCAAATAATGGTTGGTACGTAATAAGGAAATAAAAGGGCTTCCAGTACTTAAGTACGGCAAATAAAATGGCCATTACGCGAGAACGGAAAAATCCTTACCCCCCATATAATAGTGAATGATATAAGACCTAGTCATGATGCTGTGAAGGGTAACTGCAGGCAGTAAATGAAAGGAAAGTCTGTTTTAAATGTGTGTAAGTGTGTGAACTGTTAGACATATTTTAATAGAAACATTTCCTGTTAAAAGTCCAAACAGTTCCCCAATTTTACTTTGTACTCTTTACAAATACGTGTAGTAAAAACAATTTAATTGGCCAGGATTTGTAAACTGCTGTGTCTTAGATTAAGCTCCAGAAAACTGACAATAGAAAAAACATTTTATCAGGTCAGGACATTTTACTTCAAATTGGAAATATGTTGACAAGTTATCATATTTACAGGAACCAGAAACAGTGTGTGCGGAAAAACAGAAGAACAAGCTGTAAGTGTATATACAATGACCCCTGTCAGTGTGGATATTGTCGGTGTGACTATGTATGTATGCATTAATATATATATATATATATATATATATATATATATATATATATATATATATATATATATATGGGGAGAGAGCTGTCAGTGTATATATGGTTGTCCCTGTTCTGAGAGACCACCACATTGAATCACAAGGTTGACATTTTTGTTGACAGGTGTCAGCACCAGCATCATTGTCAGCTGATGGGACAACTGTGATTTGTCAATTGTACTAAGCAATATTTAATCAACAGAATAACTGAAAATATGGAAAAGGTTTCGATGATAGTGTTAAGTAGGAAACAAACCATTGTCAGTTTTGATAAAGAAATGATATACAATTATATAAAAAGAGGAAGACGCATGAAAACAGATTTTGTAATCCATGTGTTTAGTAATTAATTTGGAGAGGATGAAGGATGCTTTTTTTACCAACCAGTAGTTTATGACTATCCCCACCCTGAAAATAAATTATCCTTGTATCAATAGCATAAACAATCATTGTAATATGAACCATTATTCAACCTTTTTGACTGCTATAATGGTTTCAGCAAGCGATAATATGATAATATAACTGGAATGGACCATTAAAACAGGGTGAAAATAGATTTTGAAGCATTTTGATCTCACAGGACATATAATTGTACAAAATTCAGACTTCAAGACTGTATACGCTATATTGTTCCTGTAACATTTTTGCTTGGCATGAAGTTGTTTTGCCCCAGAATTCAAATTCTAAAATGAAATTGCTTATTACACAGAACTTTTCCAATAAATATCACGATTTGTGATGCTGTTATGACAATAAGAATATATGTATGGTATTTACAAATGATGCTGTGTGGCTGAAAGGCCAGCATAGCACCACCTAGGAGGCTGGGGTCAATGGGTGCAGTACATAGCTATATTTTTATTAAGTCTTTCAGTGCCAACCACAACTAAAGGCGAACTACTTGAAACAAACTGATCCAAATTATGATAGGGTTGCTAGATTCATGTTCCTTGTAAAAAGCCCTTTCCTACAAGTACCAGCCTGTAGTTATATACAATAGGTCAATAAGCTTTCATCACCATGCTTTGGGCAGATTGTGGTCAAAGTGTCAAAGCATGCCAAAGAAAGCTATTGACTCAGTCCAAAGTGTGTCATTGAAATAGTTGGGGAGTGGGTTCGTTAAACATGATTGGGGCTTTTTTTAAAACTTGGCCAACTGTAAAACTAAAGCCTAAGTTTTGTGAACCGTGAAAGGCCAATTACTTACTAAACATAATTCAACATTTCAATAAAACATGAACTGCGAATTGAAGTTTTGGTAAATCATGAACTGTGAAATAAAAATTTTTTGGCCCATGAATAATGAAGATTGTGCAACATACCTTTTCATTGTATACTGTTAAGATCCATTTTAGGATTATTTTTTTGGTTCATGAATTGGGCACCCCCCTTGATGCCTCTCATAAAGAGTGGAGCAGCTAGAAGACTTACCACCACTGTGTGAGTGAACCTCTGTCTGTCTCTGCTTTTTGGCATTGTTATTACAGCCACATAATCTTTGTAAAATTTTGTGATCTGTTTCATTTTTATAGCTATAGATCTGAATAATTCTGAGAACGGATCTGAAAATAACAGAAGTAGACCATCTTCGAGACAGAAGCGAGGCACACCAGCAGGTTTGTTCCTTTCTAGTCATGTAGTTTGTCATTGCATGACAGTTTTTACCCTTGGCACATAAAGTGCCGGAGGGTATTGGCATCCCCTTCATCGTCCATTCGTCTTGCCGACGTTACTGCAATATCTAAAAAAAAATTCACAGTAGGTGTACCAAATTTTTGTCCTAGAAGGACCTTATGATGGACCAGATTCCTATTGAAAACCAGCTTCCTCTGAGTATTTTAAAACTTTTTAGGAAACTTAATGTATGGGGTCAACCCTGACGACATTACCGCGATATCGCAAAAAAAAAATGACTGCAGCTTTATCAAATTTTTGTCATATATGGTTCTTATGATGGACCAGAACCCTATTTAAAACCACATTCCTCTGATTTCTTTTAAACTTTTTAGGAAACTTTTAATATATTTATGTGGAAGCCATCTAAGTGGCGTCAACCCTGACAACATTAACGCGACATCTCAAAAAATACTGGCCACAGCTTTACCAAATTTTTGTCAGAGATGTATCTTATGCTGGACCAGAACCCTATTAAAAACCAGCTTCCTTTTTGTATTGACAAACTTTTAATGAAACTTTAAAGTGTTTATTTGGATGCCATCTGAGTGGTGTACAAGAGAACGACATTACCTTAATATCTCAACAATGATCCAACACAGCTTCACCAATTTTTTTTTTGAGATGTTCATTATAGTGGACCAGATTTCTATTGAAAACCAGCTTCCTCTCATTATTTTTAAACTTGTTATGAAAATTTTGTAGCATTTATTTGATGGCTGTATGAATGACGCACAATACAGTGGTCTCTGTCACCAGGACCTGCCCCAAGGACACATCCAAAAGTGCTCTTTCAGTTCATAGACAACAATATTGAAATTGTTAGTAAAGTATTCTACTGGGAAGTCTCACCAAAAAAAAAAAAAATGCACAATTGAGGGAAAAAAAGATTGTGGGTGCCGAGGGTAATGTGTTTTCTGAACGCTAATTTTACGATTTATTAGACTAGCCATGGCTGTGGTCATTCAAGAACTGACAATTAGAAATCTGAAGAGGCTTTGTCGCATGTGAATTTTGAAGATTGTAGAATATGTGAACATTGAATGATAAAACAGATGCCTTTTGTAAGTGGGTACTCTTTGAAATGAAGGCATCTGGTTAAGCTGACCTGTTTGACTTCCCATAAATCCATACTGAAAAAAAGCAGTGCAGACATTCATGGTTCTTTGGGAAGATGCAGAAATTTAACATAACGTTGACACAAGATGTCAGGTTGGCAGTGTGACACCAGAGGTGCTCTTTAAAGCACATAGTTACCTCTGGATGTGTACGTGGGGGGACCAGAGTTTGGTAGTTTACAGGGATTGACTTTGGAGCCAGGTGTCATGGTACTCGGGGTTCCCGTGCATCTTAAAAGTCCTTAAGTTTTGTTTCCTGTTTTAAGGCCCTTAAAATGCAAGAAATGTTGTTCTGCATCATTAAAGGTCATAAATTATAATTTGGACGGGATACAACAAATATTTGTGTCTTTATATGGGCAACAGCACTTTCAAAGTTTGTTCACCTGAAACTGTGGCTTGTCTCTTCACATCCATTCTGTTTACTGATCACGGTCGAGCAGACAGGAAGTCCCCACACTGAAGCCTTTTCCCATGCTTGTAACAAGATGGGCACTAGCCCAAATGCAATTCGTGTATCAAGGCTCGAGCAACAATGTGACCACTGACCCTTCAGTGCTTGCATTTAGCCAAAGAATTATAATTAAGAGTTTTCTGCAGCAGTCTTTAAAATTCATTAATTTTGATCTTCCCAAGGCTGCAGGAACTCTGATACTTTTAAATCATATAAAGTGAAATGTTATTGATGATTTTGTCACAGGAAACCATGTGCTTATGTGCTCAAGAAATGTTACGCTGCCAAAGGCTAAATGGTGATTTTCCATTGGTCCTGGAAGGGTGAATTATATGGGACATTCTGGCATATGTGGCAGTGTGTGTGGTGCTTGTCCTGTTTTCCAGTGGCACTTGCTAATTATTAAAGTTGAAACAAATTTTGTTTTTGTTTCTCGTTTTAACAGAAGAAAGTGAAAGCAATTCCCGGAGAAACACCAGGAGTTCAAACTCAAGTAAGTAAAGATAAACAATGGTCACTGTACCAACCATTATCAATAAGATACATGAAATAATTACATAGACATTTAATATGTCCTGATCAGAACAGAGTGTAATCAGTCCAGGCATTGTCACCTGAGTCACTCCAGGAACATTGCCACCTGATCCTCCAAGTGTACTGTTGTAACTACCTGTGCCAGGGAGACCGTCACGGTGATGTTCCTTGCTTCGACCTACGTGCCAAGTCCCCAATGACCGAGTTTGCAGTTTAAACATATTTCCCTGAGCTCAAACAAAATATTTTGGTGAAGATAATCAAGCGATAAAACAAGATCTATGGCATGAAAGAAAAACAAAGTTTGTTGGTTTGCTGTGAGAGGATGGTCTGTGATGTCAATCTGACTGTGAGGTGGAGGCCATGCCCAGAGACTGACCCACTGCTGATATTCACCCCTGATCTGCTTGCCTCACAGTCAGATTGTCCTTGTCACGGTGAATGTTCTCACAGACAAGTGTATAAACAGTAATTCCTGGCACAACTGCATGCTTAGTTGTCTTAGTCATAGTCTCGCCAGACCAGATACTGGCCTCTGTCTGTGCCTGCAAGCGGAAAATTACTAACATTTTGGAAATAAAGAATGCTTGGTAAGGACATGCAGGTGGAAGTTTATTCTTGTAACCAATTATGGAAGCACTAACTGAATATGACTTTTGATATTTTTGAACTTAAATTTCTCTAAAAGACACAGATTTTGCAAGAAAGGGGTATGTGACCCTGTCGGTGACAGCGATATGGCTGTGTGTCATCTGTAATTGACGGGCGTGAATCCTATGCTTTGTGGTGGGAAATTAATATGCATGCCTCATATATAGTAGTCCCTCCTTTGAAAGACCACTCCTTTGGGAGACCACCTCCTTTGAGAGACCACAAATATCAGGTCTCTCTAGTACTTTTCATGTTATTTATACCTCCTTTGAGGGACCACCTGCTTTATGTGACCACCTTTTGGGTGGCACTAGGGGCGGTCTCTCAAAGGAGGGACTACAGTATTACAGTGGTCAGTAGACTTATTACAGCAGACAGTGTTGTACAATTAATGTAAAATGCTTCAGTGGGATGCCTGAGCCGACTGTGTTATATTGTAATGAGGGAACACTGTGCAAAGTCTGAATCATGACACCCTTTGGCAGAGACACTGTTAGAAATACCGGCACCAATTCGAGGGAAGCAGCCACGTATCTGTCATTATATCACGAGAGCTCCCTTTTGATATATTCATACTCCGTGTATTTGTTTTCTTGAATGGCTGAATATACACCTTCTCATTATACATTGTATAGATGTATCCTATATGCTCATGAATCAATGTATGTTATTAATCAAATTTAAAGAGTGCCCTGGGGTAAATTTGTGCTCTTGGCACTAACTGGGTCACCCTCTTAAAATAAAGTCCTATATATATGTACACATGATATATGTGGGTTAAGAGGGGAGCACAGGTCAGAGCCACACAGCAAGGGGACTTCAACCACAGTCAGCTGAGTATATCAACAAACATCAGGTGGGAATGTTTCTGCTTGGTATTGATAATTGCGCTGGATTAGTCTGTCACTGATATTTTTGTCATAAAGAGAAGCCAAACTTCAGAATATTAGCCAGTAGTTATCATGAAAGTGATGCCTTGTTCCTGAGCACAGTGCAGGCTTGTTTAACTCCCATGGCACTGGGTCTTGAATGAAGCCACATCTTGCATTTGTTTGCAGAGCAGAATTTTGATGTTCACACAGAGGCAAGTCAGAGTGTCAGTGTGACATGGGAAGATCCAATGGGCAGGTAATGTATTGTGTGTCACAGCCACAGAGAGAAAAGAGATATTAAAGAAATAAGATGTAAAATTAATAAATAATTGTTAGGTCACAAAAATTTTTTTTTTTTTTTTTTTGGGGGCACTGCTAAATTGTCAGTCAGCAGAATTTACCAGTCTGTTTGCATCGGTCATGTATTTGTCTGTCTGGCCATTTGTGTGCATTTTATGAAACAACATTCCCCTCTAAAGTCATTGCCTGAAATGTTGATTTTTTACACAGCTGTACCCCAGGTGGGTCTGTACCCAGTTTGAAGACCAGCAGACTCCAGTCCCTAGTGCACAGGGTCATTATGATCCCCTTGGGAGGTTTTTTTAAACACTTAATCATATCACCCTGCATTCATTGATAACTATTTTTCCCTGATGGAGTTATTATTACTGTGAAAGTTTAGCCATGGTAGTCTGAAAAGTGTCAAAAAAAGTTGTGTGAGGGGGGAAATGGCAGATGATGGAGGGCCCTTGAAACTATTTGTCTTTTTGAGAAAAACAATATCTTTTTGGCCTTACATGTGAATATTTTATGTATTATGATCATCTCAAAGTCAATTCTCAATCTCTTCCATTGAAATTTTTGGCATGACCTGTGATCTGTTGCTATACAGGTACATTGGTGGCCTGTCGGTGTAAAACCCCAAAGTACTGGAACTTATCAGCATGTTTTTGGAAATTTTTTCTTTCTATTTTGATGTACTTTTTCCTCCTATGCAAATTGCCTGTGTCTGAGGTACTTGTATATTCTGACACTGGAAAGTTATGGGCAAACTATACACTTTTCTGAGGGACAAATGTTCCAAATATTTTCCAGAGGAAGCTCATTTGGGAAGATTAAACACTGAAATTACTATTTTTACCCAGATATTGAGGCCAACTGAGGAACAATAAGGAAAATAGAACTCTGAAAATTCTGTTTTGGAATCAAATTGGAAATGAAATACTTGTGAATATGAATGAGAGTGCAGCATGCATATCACGTCTTGGTGAACAGTTATATCCGAAGGACTTATAAAGCTCACTATTTCACCCCTTTAAGCTGATAGGACAAAAGTAGCACCCTGTACAGTGACTGTACCATGTACAGTGACTGCACCATGTACAGTGACTGCACCCTGTACAGTAACTGCACCCTGTACAGTGACTGCACCCTGTACAGTGACTGTACCCTGTACAGTGACTGTACCCTGTACAGTGACCGTACCATGTACAGTGACTGCACCATGTACAGTGACTGCACCCTGTACAGTGACTGCACCCTGTACAGTGACTGTACCATGTACAGTGACTGTACCCTGTACAGTGACTGTACCCTGTACAGTAACTGTACCCTGTACAGTGACTGTACCATGTACAGTGACTGTACCATGTACAGTGACTGTACCCTGTACAGTGACTGCACCATGTACAGTAACTGTACCCTGTACAGTGACTGTACCCTGTACAGTGACTGTACCATGTACAGTGACTGCACCATGTACAGTGACTGTACCCTGTACAGTGACTGTACCCTGTACAGTGACTGTACCCTGTACAGTGACTGTACCCTGTACAGTGACTGCACCCTGTACAGTGACTGTACCATGTACAGTAACTGTACCCTGTACAGTGACTGTACCCTGTACCCTGTACAGTGACTGTACCATGTACAGTGACTGCACCATGTACAGTGACTGTACCATGTACAGTAACTGTACCCTGTACAGTGACTGCACCATGTACAGTGACTGCACCATGTACAGTGACTGCACCATGTACAGTGACTGTACCCTGTACAGTGACTGTACCCTGTACAGTGACTGCACCATGTACAGTGACTGTACCCTGTACAGTGACTGCACCCTGTACAGTGACTGCACCATGTACAGTGACTGCACCATGTACAGTGACTGTACCCTGTACAGTGACTGCACCCTGTACAGTGACTGCACCATGTACAGTGACTGCACCATGTACAGTGACTGTACCCTGTACAGTGACTGTACCCTGTACAGTGACTGCACCATGTACAGTGACTGCACCATGTACAGTGACTGCACCATGTACAGTGACTGCACCCTGTGGCTAACTGCTGGTGAATCTGTGGCAACCAGACATTCAGCACCGTGTTGTGATCAACTTTTATATGATTTCAGATACATCGATTAACACTGTTAAGTGAAGTTTTAAAAATACATGTAGACACCATCAAGACCCAGACAGAATTTGTCCACATCCTTGTGTTCCAATGTCTGTTAACCAGTGTTCTAATGTCTGTTAACCAGTGTTCTAATGTCTGTTGACCATTGTTCCAGTGTTTGTTGACCAGTGTTCCAATGTCTGTTTTTTCTCCACAGGGAGGAACAGGAAAAAATTGGCAAAGAACTTAAACTGAACTTGAATAGCGAGTCTCTTAGTCCACGTACCACCAGTGATGAACACAGTGGGGAGGAGGCAGAACATTACAACAGCCGGAATCACCCACATGTAAAACTTCAGGTTGTCAAGTATTTTTAATACTGCTTATGGTAATATATGTAGTCCTTAATCATTCTACTCAGCTGCATGATTTTCTAATATAATTGCCAAAATTTCAGATAAAAGGTGTATATTCACCAGGATTTTAAAATTGATAGCCAAATGTGCATACAGTGGTCCCCCTCTTATAAGGCCCCTGTCACCAGAGGTCACCCCTCTTGAAAGACCAGCATTCTTGTGCAGAAAGTATGGTACATGTATTTCCATTATATTCTCCCCCTCAAGACAGGCCACCTTTCTTATAAGGCCACTTTTTGGCTGCATTTGGGGTGGCCTTATAAGAGGGGGACCACTGTACATGTATTTGTTTTCTTGAAGCAACCTTCGTAAACTTCAATGTTGTTAAATTTCTGCATAAACACAAGACTTTTTGGAAAGCTTTTACTAGCCTTTTGAAAGTGGGGGTTTTTTTTGGGGGGGGGGCTAGTGTTTACACTGACATAGATTCATAGTTTTCTGAAAGTTTTCATTAAGTCCAGTGGGTCACCATGTCTGGTCTGAAATCTTGTTTTTCTTTGCCTGGAAGGTCATGCTGCAGCCTCACTTCAATAACTGTATGGTGGTTACCATGGCAACCTACTGTCCACTGACTAGCTTGTTGCATGTAAACAATGAAACATACAAATGGAAAAACAATGATATAGCCGTGACATTGTTGTGGGAGTTCAGTCGCCTGTACCAAGCAAAGCTATTAACTCTATCTTATTCTGGTTAGGAAGGGGTTAAAGTGACTGTTTTAACCCTCTCTGGGTAAGAATAAGACAAAGCCAACATCATCTCTTGCTGTGGAAATGTGCCTAACTTCCACCAAGGAAAACTGTTGACCTGGGCACGCTATTATGAGAAGTCATAGATACCATTTTCGACAAAAGTGTTTTCAGTTAACAACAAAATGAAGTAGACGCCTTAAAGCAGACCTCAGTTTAGATCTGGCACTGAGAATCCTTTCAGCAGGAAAGGGTCGAGTTGAAATTGAAGGTTGTTTAACTTTAGCAGTCTGTCTCATTACAGAGGTTTTGTTTGTTTTTCTGTTTTAAATACATGTAGATGCAAAAAGTTCTCAGTGAAACTGGAGAAAAGCATGACAGTAGACCTGCCACACCAGAGGCGCCATCTATAGGTACAGTATGCATGACATTTGCTACAGTTTCATTACAAAATATGTCTTGTAATAGACGATTCTTTTGAGACCAAGAATTTTTTGCATATGTATCCTGTTTGAATAATGTTTGAGGCAATAAATTTGAGACTTCATGAAGAGTATGCAATTTTGGCACAAAATGTGTTGTTTATTCTTGAAGTAAATGTTCAATTCTTGCATACATTTGTGTGTTAATTAAAATTTCAGGGGTCAGAGATTTGTGAAATGCATTGTGAGGCAGATTTTCAACTTGCTAACATAACTTTTTCTCTTTTAAAGCTTTTCCTCTGCCAAGAAAATCTGTGGATAAGAGCCCAGCTAACCCCATGGAACTGGTGGAATCCGAGAGAGAAGAACAAAATGAGAAAGAAAAAGAAGAAGCAAAAGGGCGTCTTTTTCTCTTGTCTGGCTTGTCCCCACAGGTGATGTGCTACACTGATAAATTGGCTGGAACAGTTTTTGATGTGAAATCAAACTTCTCATGGTAGTTCTCAATTTAAAACTGTCCCTAGAAAAAAAGCCCTTAAACTGGTTTTATTATCAATGTGGTTTAAGATGAGACGATTTTGGTGCATTGTTGAAAATATTTTATTAATGTGATTTCAGTGGAGATGAATGTGGGCTTTCCATTAAAACTATTTTGTTTGTAATGTGGTTTTAGTAGAGATGAATTTGATGCTGTTGTAAAACTACTGTGTTGTTCGTCTGCTTTCAGGAGAGAGATGAGTACGGTGCTCTGGTGGAGCAGTTAGGAGGCCAAGTGTGTGAGGCACCCCATTATGACAGGAAGTGTACTCACCTGGTGGTAGGTAAGTACTCCACACTTAAGGTTTAGTACTATGACAGGAAGTGTACTCACCTGGTGGTAGGTAAGTACTCCACACTTAAGGTTTAGTACTATGACAGGAAGTGTACTCACCTGGTGGTAGGTAAGTACTCCACACTTAAGGTTTAGTACTATGACAGGAAGTGTACTCACCTGGTGGTAGGTAAGTACTCCACACTTAAGGTTTAGTACTATGACAGGAAGTGTACTCACCTGGTGGTAGGTAAGTACTCCACACTTAAGGTTTAGTACTGTGACAGGAAGTGTACTCACCTGGTGGTAGGTAAGTACTCCACACTTAAGGTTTAGTACTATGACAGGAAGTGTACTCACCTGGTGGTAGGTAAGTACTCTACACTTAAAGTTTAGTACTATGACAGGAAGTGTACTCACCTGGTGGTAGGTAAGTACTCCACACTTAAAGTTTAGTACTATGACAGGAAGTGTACTCACCTGGTGGTAGGTAAGTACTCCACACTTAAAGTTTAGTACTATGACAGGAAGTGTACTCACCTGGTGGTAGGTAAGTACTCCATACTTATGGTTTAGTACTATGACAGGAAGTGTACTCCACCTGGTGGTAATTAAGTACGCCACACTTACGGTTTAGTACTATGACAGGAAGTGTACTCCTCCACCTGCTGATAGGTATGTACTCCACACCCGTGGCTCATGAAAATCTGGACATGTTTATTTTAAAATCTTATTTCAATGAAACATTGAAGGCGAGAACACTTGACATACAGACAGTTTTGAGCAAGCAGGGGTTAATGTCAAGGCTTTTATGTGTTGTAAGTTAATAGCCATGAACTTGTGAAAAAGAAACACAAAGGAAAATTTCATATATGTAGATGGTAAGCATACAGATTACATGTTCACATCATAGTGTTGGTACGTGTGTATTGTAGCCATTGTATCTAAGTATGGAAAGGGTTGGCCAAATAGGAGACATACTTATTAATTTCCCGCCACAACTACCTGATCGCATTGTCTCGCTTGGCGAAATATGGACCGGTACCTGTGTGGACAGGATATTACTAATATTTTGAAAATAAAGAGCGGAATATTAAAGGCCGATGCAAAAATTTTCTTATGTATGGCTTGGAAAGTACTAGATGAATACCAGTTAGGTATTTGTGAACTTAAAGTTCTCAAAAAATGCTAACTTTGTGAGAATTGAGCATATGGCCCTATCTCTGACAGTGATGTGGCCCGCATGTCTCCCGTGATCGCCAGGCATCAAACCCCTGCTGTGTGGCAGGAAGTGAATATGCTTGCGGCATATTAATCGAGCAAAGTGAAGTTTATCATTAAAAAAAAAGAGAGGATTTTGGAGATGTTACGATGGAAGACAAATGTTACAAAAACAAAAAGGTGGGAAAGATAGTGTGCAACTTCATGCTCATGCAACATTTTTTGTCAAAAATAGTTGCAAAATTGCTAAAAAAAAAAAAAAAAAAAAAAAAAAAAAAAAAAAAAAAAAAGAATAGTTCCGCTGACTTTGATTCCTGTTTCTGTCTCTATTTTGCTTCTAGGTAATCCAACCAGGAATGAAAAGTACCTTGCCTCTGTGGCATCAGGCAAGTGGGTGCTGTATAAGTCGTACTTTGAGGCGTGTCGTGAGAAATGTAAATTTGTGTCGGTAAGTACATAGACTGATTACTCAAATATAATTTCTCTGTAAATCTGAAAAATTAAAATTCACAGAGGTTGGCAATCTGCTTCAGTTAACAAAATATTCAACAGCTGTCTTGGAAGTTAATAGAGATGGAATTATTTTGTTACAAAGTAAATAATAGGTCTATTTAGTTACAACAAGAGCTACAGTAAAATTACATTTGCTACAGATGTAAATTCCATATGCCAGCTACTGACTCCAGGTTAATAAAGCTTTTATTGTGATGTTGGGTCCTAGGTACTTAAGCAACATCTTTCACACATTTAAGAGACCAAACCGTTTGTATCACCATGATCTGGACCGTAGGGTTTGAGAGTATGTCTGTGTGTCACAGGAGGAGGAACACGAGTGGGGCAGCCAGGCAGCCGAGAAACTCCTCTCCACGATCACTGCCAGTGCCAGCACTGTCAAGCTTGCTTTAGCTGCACACAGGTGGCGCCTCAAGCTGCAGCAAATGAGAGAGGTAAACGCAATAACAAAACCACAAGTTTTTTAACTACATTGACAGTATGAATAACTGATTATGCAGGTTTATCTACTTTTGTTGCTTAATGCAGGTGGAGAGTTTAGAAAATGGGGCAAATGCCAGCAGCCAGATTATCTGTCAAGTTCAACCTTTCCGTGATTGTTGCTAGACTGAGTCAACAGCCCCCATATGCAGGCAAGGTGGGGGCTGTTTACCAAAAGCCTTCCTGCAGCCTGTGGCCAAAATACCAGTCACTGGCAATGTAAAAATATACTTTGCTGATGCCCATCTTCAGCACAAACTGCAGCAATGCTGTGGAGAAATGAGCCAGCGATTGGTCTCTGTAGCAATTCACAGTCTTCATGTTTTTGCTATGATAAGACAGCAACATAAGAACGTTGAAGCAGTTGACCTTTGACATCAATTTGAGTGATAAAGATGAGGATGATTATTTGCATAACTTTATTATGCCCCCTTCCTACTGAAGGAGGGGCATATAGTAATCATTTTTCTGTGCGTCCGTGTGTCTGTGTGTCTTTCTGTCTGCTTTTCGTGTCGGGGCTATAATTCACCAGCCTTCAACTTAGATTAATTAAACTTTACCCACAGGTGCATCTGGACATAAGGGTGTGTCATGTACCAAAAGTATTTCAGTAGGTAAAGTATCTGGGTCACAGTGACATATTCTTGTTAACTTGTGCCCATGCTATAATTCCTTTACTATTTCACTTAGTTTCATGAAACTGAACACGCACATATATGTGGACCTAAAGGTGTGTCATGAAAAAAGCAGGTCACTAGGTCAAGTATATGGGTCACACTGATGTATTCATGTAAAACTACATTACACTTCATGTTATGGCTGTGATTCTGTTGTCTTGCAACTTAGTCTTTAAACTTTACACAGCTGTCTATTTGGACACAAGAGTATGTCATGCACAATAGTAGGTCAGTAGGTCAAGTATCTGGGTCACGCTGATAGCCTATTTGTTTTGACTACAGTTGTTCCAAAATGAGACCAGTGATTAGCAAGGTTATAAATGATACAGCAATCTCTGATGGCCTTTTAATTTTATATGTATAATAACAAGTCCCTTCAAAGAGTTTCTTATAGTCAAATTTATGGGAATGAATTCTGCCAAGTGCTACCCTCTGGTGTCCTCAATTTTACTTTTAACTCTTAATGTTATGCAGTTGACATGAAGATGTAAACAGTTCAGTCTGTGTGTCTATTCTAACCTCAATTTAAAACTGTAGTTGTGCCTCTAGTAGCTCCAAAAATGGCAAAACTGTGTGCTCAATTGTTTGTATGAAGTCAGTGTGTGCCCCACTTTCTTATCTACTTACATGGGCTCTCACTCCTCTGAGTATTCAATCAGAGCCAACCACTGGCATCTTCTCCCCAAATCCATTCATTGGCAAAGTAAAAGGCAAAATTCTAAATGTAAACATACATATGTAAATTGAGAAGTCTGTGGTCACCAGGTTTGAGTCTTTGGCAACCTGTACTGCGCACTGATGCCATTACCATGGCAACTCATTCTACCTGTTTACTTAATGTTCAGATTCATACACCAGCAGAGCCTGAAAGAGTGCAAAATAAATTGCTATGTAAACCAATCAAATAATGTCTGTTTTTACCCTCTCGGCTGTATAGGCCAGCAAGGTATCCTAGTCTTCTTGTCTGCGTATGTGTGTCTGTTACCTTTGTGTGTGCCATAACTTTTGAACGAAATGAGCCACTGTCATGAAACTTGTATTGAATAAGCATCTCATGAGGTGCTTGGCTGACTTTGACATTTGGCAATTTTGAAATTTTCAAGGTCACCAGGGGTCATCATATTTTCACCCTTGTAGACACAATAACTTTGAACAAATTCAACTACCATCATGCAGTTTGTACTGGAGAAACATCTTCGAAACTTGCTAATCGCAACATTCAGTGATGTTGCTCTATTTTTAAGGTCACCGGGGGTCACCTTGGCTATGTAGGTCTTAACATCGTTTTGAGTGGGGTTTTTCCTTTGATTTTACTTTATTTATATATTTTTTTTTTTTTAATATTTATAGTTTTCGCTAGAATTGGTGATTATCTGCCCTGCAAGTACAGAATTAAAGTAAAAAAAAATGTGTCTTTAATCAAAAGGATTACCCTGCCTTCATGCAGTGGCCATTAGCTTTGTGCTTTGGGCTTAGGTCATGTGGCCCAGACTGCGGTGATTTAATTCCCTTTACCTGATGACTCAAGTAGTTTTTAGTTCTGTTGACTATAGATTGTAAAGCTGGTGTCATCAATCATGTCTATCCTCAGTAAACCTTTGCTTGTCAATGTGGTACTGTCTACAGTTTTGAAGTTAGCCCTGTATAACTCAAACAAAATTTGCTTTCTCACACTCTACATGTACAGACATACCTGTGTGTACTCTCAAGTACTTTGACATTGATTGGAGGTCATGTGACAGCAGTCACATGACCTGCCAGGCAACACCAAAACCACATATTTAATATAAAGAGAAACTTTGATGCCTGTTTTCATTTTTTTGGCTGTCTTGTGACATGTATTTATTGCCACTTGATTCTATTTTGCTGCTTTTTTTTTGTTTGTCTGTTTGTTTAATATACAGAGAAACTTAAATAATTTCTCCATGTCACAGAGGGAATCCTGAACTTGTGCTACTGCATCAATATGATTACAGGTATATTACATGGACAAAGTCTATGACCAGTGACGTCATGGTGGTGCCACTGGTGGTATTAAGTGGAACTAGCATCATGGTCTTAAAAATACATTAATTTCATTATTTTGATTATAAATTAATATCGAATTTCTAATATATACCAAATAAGCATTAGGCCAATTATCAACTTTGGTAAAATTTTGAGTGACCTTGACCTAATTTTCACAAAGGATATAGTAAAGGACACTTAATTTTTACATGTTGAGAAATAAGATAGCTAACAATAACAAATGTGTGTTTATATGAAAATTTGATGTTGCATCATATGGATGACTTTGACTAATTTCTCAGGGTCACAGAGGGAATACATTTCAGACAGTGATTTTTTTTTCATAATAGTCATCAGATTATATGTCAGCAGAGCATTAGGCCCGTGAGCCTCTTGTACTATTTCATTACTGGGGCATATCCGTGTGGCGTTATGGAGAGTATAGAAACATGAACAAAATAGAGAATTGTACAAAATGTGCAAGTTTGACAAGTTTATTGCAATCCAAGGTCAGTACATGACTGTTGACGTTTGGATGCCATAACAATTAAAATTATATGACCAAGTCATTTAAAGAGTAAAAACCAGATGATTATGGGTAGATGAGAGGTGCACAAGGTGAATTAAAAGATAGTAAATCAAGAACCCTAAAAATCAAATACAATGAGTTTATAAGACATTACGATCAGTCGAGAGCAAAAAGTCTGATAAAACAATCAGTAATAAAAAAGATCATTGATCAGAAAGGCTCTACGTGATCAAAACTGAATTGTATACAACTTTTTTAAAACTAAACAGAGATCGTGAATCTCGGACATGCTGAGGTAATTCATTCTAAAATTTGGAACCAATAAAAGAGAGTTTTAGGGGAAGACCTTCCCTGGAAAAAATTTGAGGAAGTGGATGCTCTTGTTTGATAGGAATGGACTTCGGTCAGTGGAGTAAAGATATTTTATAAATAAGGTGGGACTTCATTATTAACTATTTTCCAAAGAAAAATACAGAGATTCTAGAACAATCTCTGTTTGACACTCATCCATTTTAGGGTCCTCAGCATGTCGAGGATGTGCATCCTAGGGTGACATTGTAATACATGTATTATTCTCATTGCCTGTGTTTCTGTGCAAATTCCATACAACTAAAATCATAGCATCAGGTTTGTGTTGTGGGTACATTGGTCTGTTGTTCCATCTGGTTTGCAGGTACATGTACAGTATAGATGCCTACATTTCAGTTATCTATGAAGTAGTGGTCTCTCCTGTTCTCAGTCATAATGCTATCTACAGCCAGTCAGCCAAATGCTATTGGTTCTTGGGTTAAATATGATGAATTTAAAAGAACTAATTTATTTCAATATGAATTGTTTAAGGCCATTGTGGAATTTAAAAAAAAAAAACCTTTTCATTTATGTTCCTGCTGAGAATTTTTTTTAACTCTAGACCATTGCCTGCTGTTGGTGCTTATCTTAACATAAAAGATGAGTTGGGAAGACTGGTTGCTGTTGATGGACAAGAGTAGAGAACGGAGCAGGTGATTTGAATGCTATATACATGCCATCAGGAACTGAAATTAACCCTTTCCCCCTTGGATTAAGACTGAGTCAACAGCTTTCCTCGACATGGGTTGGGCACTAAGTGCCCAACCCAGGCCGAGGAAAGCTGTTGACCTGGGTCATGTTGTCTTGACAGGTCTCATCTTCAATTCTCCGTCAAATTGTTTTTCATTGCTGTTGAAATCAGTTGAAAACGCTTAAGCAGATGACATTTGACCACCAGCTGGTTTTGGCCGGTTTAAGGGGGAAAGGGTTAACAAACTGACTTGAAGCTGATTGTATATATGGCTGAAGCAGCTGCTGTTCTTACTGTTGTGTGCATGCTAGTGGGTACATTTCAATTGAGGCCATGACAAAGAACATACTGAAGGTCAGCATTTGAGTTGATTATTAAAAAAAAAAGTCTTTTCAAATGTATTGTATTTTTCCAATGTGGATGTGCCCAGGTATGTGCTTCCGTTATTTCAAAGTAACTGGACGTTGCAGTTGATTTACAATGTAACAGTTGTTGTGTGTGTTACCATGGTTACAGGAGGCCCCAGACTGCCAGGGTGCGTTTGAAGGTTGGAGGGTGATCATTCTCACTGACCGAGGCAGGCAGGATGGCTTCAAGAGACTTCTGCAGGCAGGGGGCGCTGTGGTCATTGCTACCAGGTAAGCAGAAGGAGAGAGAGCCTATTAGAGCTATGATTGTTTATGTATACACTGTACATCCACGTAAGCTTCATGACAATTCTAGACATTTTGGCACATCATGTAGTTACTTTCATCAAAAAATTTTTTCTTGTCCTTCTATTAATGACAGTACTGTTCTGTGGCCATACCACATGTGTGAGAGTTCTTGAGTATGTTGTGGAACTGTTCAACCTGTGACTTTTTAATAGTATATTAGGTCAAGCAAAGCTGAATGTCAGTTTTTATATAATTTCAAGTTAATTTTTTTTAAAAATACACATTCTATAAATTCACTCTAAGTTTGCTAAATTTGTTGCATTTTTATTTTCACTTACATTTTGCTTTTGGTATAAATGGCACAAAACCACAGAAATAAAAGCCCAGTGAAATAGTATATTAACAGTGTCTCTCATGACTTGTCATTGTTTAACTTCGGAACTCGGCCCAGGTACATGATAAAGTGTTTTCTGGCCTTTGGTAAAGTGGTTTATGTTTCTGCTGATATTTTCAATGTCTCTTATTGCTGCCACTGCATATTTTCAGACCACCTTTTGAAGACTTGGCCAATGTGACGCATGCCTTCATGGACCTACACAAAATTAAAGAGGAGGTGAGGGGTTGTTTTTGTTTGTTTGTTTGTTTGTTTGTTTTTTTTGGGGGGGGGGGTGTTGACTCACAAAACTGTTAATTTTGAATTAGGTAAAATAATTTAAAGCTGCTTACAAAAAACTAATGAATAGAAGTTTAAATGTGAAAATGGAAACATATTGTGGTACATGTACTTCTCACAAGCTTGCCATTGATTTTGGAATTTTCGGGTAGTTTAAAAAAATTTTGTGATGAAATGACAATTTTTGAAATGACCTGCCACGTAACACGACATTGTGGAATATAAAGGAACAGTTTATCAGTGGTCTGGCAGGTCTGAATGAGGGATTGCCAGGAGAAGATACGAACAGAAATCAGAATGCTCTTCTGGCTGCAGTTGTCAGTGGTTTGAAATCAAGTACATTGGAAGAACAATCTGCCCAGTATTGGTTGCTATAGTTGAACACGATGTGCTGCCATAAAAATAAGATAAAAGTTGTGTATTTTGCAGCCTGACCTGGCACAGTTTGTAAGTCTGGGTGTACAATGTTTGAAGCCGGAGTACATCGCTGCATACCTGACTGAAGACCCACTGCCTGAACCCCAGCAGTACTTTGTGGACAAGGTCATCCCCCTGCTACCAGGGTAAGTGTGGGCTCTACCAGTGACCTTTAGTTATAGTGGACAAGGTCACAACCCCCGCCCCCTGCTACCAGGGGAAGTGTGGGCAAAAGGGGTAGTTTCTTGATGACACAAAACTGAAAATCAAAACATAATTAACCAATATTATATATAATACATATTTAATTGGAACTGTGTCCAAAATAGTGAAATTAAAACAGTTCAATGCCTGAAAATGCAGAAACTGGAAAAATTAAGACATGAAATGGAGGTCAGCCTCTGCTTCCTCTGTAGAGTAATGTGATACCAACAGGAGGTCATGGCAGCTTTGTATTGTCCATCCTGCAAACAAGACATGAAAATACATACATTGACAAAGAGGCGGGCATGTGGTAAAGATGGGGTCTTTCTTATTGGGTAATACAGGATACCCCACAGCTAATGATATACAGTACCCCCTAGCTAGATACAGAGTACCCCTAGTCTAATGATACAGCCTGAGAGTACCCCAGGCTAATGATATAGAGTACCCCAATCTATTGAAACAGAATACACCCATCTAATGATACAGAGTACCCCCAGTCTAATGACAGAGAGTACCCCCAGTCTAATGACAGAGAGTACCCCCAGTTTAATGACAGAGAGTACCCCCAGTGTAGTGAGGCCACTCCTGTGGCAGTAGAAAAGTGGCCACATTTGAGGGATGGTCTTTCAAGGGGGAATATGATAGAAAGTGTATAATTTCTGCATGAAAATACTGGCCCTGTAAGCAAGTTGGCCTTTGGTAAGAGCATTCTATTATAGTCCATTCACCCTTAAATTAAGGCTGAGTCCTCAGCTTACCATGGGGTTGGTTGGGTGTCAGCTTACCATGGGCTAGGTTGGGTGTCGGCTTACCAGTGGTAGGTTGGGTGTCAGCTTACCATGGGGTACGTTGGGTGTCAGCTTATCATGGGGCACGTTGGGTGTCAGCTTATCATGGGGTAGGTTGGGTGTCAGCTTACCATGGGGTTGGTTGGGTGTCAGCTTACCAGGCGTAGGTTGGGTGTCAGCTTACCATGGGGTAGGTTGGGTGTCAGCTTACCATGGGGTAGGTTGGGTGTCAGCTTACCATGGGGTTGGTTGGGTGTCAGCTAACCATGGGGTAGGTTGGGTGTCGGCTTACCAGGGGTAGGTTGGGTGTCAGCTTACCATGGGGTACGTTGGGTGTCAGCTTATCATGGGGCACGTTGGGTGTCAGCTTATCATGGGGTAGGTTGGGTGTCAGCTTACCATGGGGTTGGTTGGGTGTCAGCTTACCAGGGGTAGGTTGGGTGTCAGCTTACCATGGGGTAGGTTGGGTGTCAGCTTACCAGGGGTAGGTTGGGTGTCAGGTTACCATGGGGTAGGTTGGGTGTCAGCTTATCATGGGGTAGGTTGGGTGTCAGCTTACCATGGGGTTGGTTGGGTGTCAGTTTACCATGGGGTACGTTGGGTGTCAGCTTACCATGGGGTTGGTTGGGTGTCAGCTTACCATGGGGTTGGTTGGGTGTCAGCTTACCATGGGGTAGGTTGGGTGTCAGCTTACCATGGGGTAGGTTGGGTGTCAGCTTATCATGGGGTTGGTTGGGTGTCAGCTTACCATGGGGTAGGTTGGGTGTCAGCTTACCATGGGGTTGGTTAGGTTGGGTGTCAGCTTACCATGGGGTAGGTTGGGTGTCATTCTGTACCATTGTCTTAAAGTTAGGGATTGTTCAACATTATTGTCATTTTTTAGTTAGTACTTAGGGTACTAAATTTGTTGACCCCCCCCCCCCCAAATTAGGACTTTAAAAACGATTTTCCTTAAAAAAATCATACCGAAATTGCACAAAATACGCCAAAAATTGACTATCATTTTCCATATTCTGTCAAGGTGTACAGACCCATCTATCCCCATCCCCCCTTGCATACTGTAGGTACTAATTCAAAAATGATGAAAATGTTGAACCATACCTTAGTGAGGTTTGTTCACGGTGATGTCATGTGTAGTGATACCTGGGGAATATTTAGCTTTATGCTTCAGTGTGTTTGTCACCAGTAATCTGATGTACAATGTACATCCAATAATTTTCCAAAAAGTGTACATGAAATTTGTATGCTTGTTTGAACATAACAACAAACAGCGCAAATCTACATTTAAACATTCATACCCAAGCAGGATTTCAAATTGTACCGTATAAAAGTTTGATTACAATTTCCCTGTATGTATTTATGCATGGCACAATTATGCTGGTGTTGCCAAAATATAGGACTACAACACTATAGTACAAAGTTACTGGGATATAGCCTCATCTGTTTTGGAGCCCTGCCTCCACCCCCCCACCCCCTCATGGAATCTAATTTTTGTGTATTTTTGGCTTCATTTTATGTGATTTGGGTTAATTTTTTTTTCAATTTTTGACTCTCATTGGAGAAACAAAATAAAAACTGCCATCCGTCACAAACTTTGTTCAAACTGTAGTGAAGAACCTCACTATGAATTTGCATGGCCCGGTCTCATTTCAATGTGATTTCCTTTTTACAGTGTATCAGGACAGAAACGAGGTACGCCCAGGAAGAGGAACCTTTCCAGTGCATCCACACCCACTAAGAAGAGGTCACGGTATCATTGACACACCAAGGTCACAGCTACTTAAGCAAATCAACACAGAATAATCTGAACTGGGTGCCACATGACAGAACAGACTGTGTGAAGAAATTGACCACCTCAAATGTTTTATGCAATTCTTGAATATGTTTAGCCAGTGCCACAGAACATTTTTTTCAGCTTTATAAGAAACCAGACGTCTAAAGTCGGTAGAAACACTGTCACAACCAAAGGTACCGTATACATCTTAATAAACACACAGTGCCCTATAAAAATTTCATCCACAAGAGCTAAAAAATAATGTAGATCCTAAGTGTCATACTGTAAATTGCTTTAATTTTGCTGTACTCATATTTTTGCTTATTTTGTTGATGACACAAAACTATGAAAATAAAAACACAGTGAAATAGTATTTTACCACCCTTTGCATAGGAATTATGTCCAGTACAGTGAAATTTCATAAAAACAAAAACTGAAAATTTATACACGTGAAAATAAAGCAATGTACAGTGATAAATTCTACCACTCATTTGAAAACCATAAGATATTTTGGGTTTTCTTCTTGGGGGAAAAATGGGGGGGGGGGGGGTGCTTTATAAGATGAATACGGAAGGCCTTCCTATGTTCTGTGCATAGTCCAGCACAATGACATGACTTGTATGTTACAGCACAAAGTAGATAGTATTAAATGTCACAGAAAAACAGGTTCATCTTAACATGGTATGCTCAGAAAAGTGTATGTTGTGTGATATGCTTGAAGACAGAGTACATGAAGGAATTGCCTGCTGTCAGTGAGATTGCTGGTTTGACTGTGGTATTACATTATACCACTTCTGTATAGTAGATGCTGATGAAGGATCAATCACATTTTTAATGTTTATGCTCGTTGTAGAATCAAGTAAAAGACTTAGTACTTTTAACCAGTACAGCATTTAATGAATATTATAGTGATGCAATATATTGTATTTTTTCACCAGTATGGCATTTAACTCTTTAGTGCCAAATTTTGGACTGAGTCAACAGGTTTTCTTGGCAGGCATTGGATGCAATGCATGCCAAGAAAAGCTGTTGATCTGGGATATTCTCTGTGGAACTATAGGCATCCTGGTACTTGAATGAAAGGTCATTTTATGGGAAATACAAATCTGAGATCCTCAAGATAATTCAGAGTAGTCTGACTGAAGTAGATTGACTCGAGTCATGATTGGCACTGAAAGAGTTAATGAATGTCCATACACTATTTAACCCTGGCCACCTTTGTCTGAGTTTTACACTGAGTCAACAACTTGTTTGTTGTGTATTGGGCGCAGAGTGTCCAGCCCCTGCCAGACAAAGCAGTTGAGCATGTCATCTGGATACGTCTCATCTACAATTCTCATGCAAATTATTTTTGAATACTGTTGAAATATGTCAAAGACATTAACGCAGACATCATTTTAGCACCTGGTGGTTTTACTCAGTCTGCAGGGACAGGGTAAAGCTGGGTGGTGTCTGTGTGGAGGCAGAGGGTAAAGCTCGGGGGGGGGGGGGGGGGCGTCTGTGTGGAGGGAGAGGGTAAAGCTGGGGGGGGGGCGTCTGGAGGCAGAGGGTAAAGCTGGGGGAACATCTATGTGGAGGGAGAGGGTAAAGCTGGGGGGGGGCGTCTGTGGAGGGAGAGGGTAAAGCTGGGGGGGCGTCTTTGGAGGGAGAGAGTAAAGCTGGGGGGCGTCTGTGTGGAGGGAGAAGGTAAAGCTGGGGGGGGGGCGTCTGTGTGGAGGGAAGGGTAAAGCTGGGAGGGGGCGTCTGTGCGGGGAGAGGGTAGAGCTGGGAGGGGGCGTCTATGCGGGTAGAGGGTAAAGCTGGGAGGGAGCATCAGTGTGTGGGAGAGGGTAAAGCTGGGAGGGGGCCTATGATGTGACACTTGTCCACAGCACCCCAGCTCTAGTTCATGACCTTTTTTTGTCCACCGAATTACAGTTGTAACTTAATGATGGTTTTAAATGACAGCTTGATTGTGCTCTTTTGTTCACTTGTGAAATAAAACATTAACAAGGTAAAAGTCGTCACAGGGGAAAATGCTCTCGCACCCTGTGCGCCAGTTTGAATGGAAAATACGTTGATCGTACTATGCAAATATTGGCAGTCAGGAGGGAGGACTGGCATGGTGTTGCAGCGTTTAGCTGTTGCACTGTTAATCACAACGGCTCATCTTTAATTACTAAAGTGATTGCAGATTGAAATTGTTTGTGACAAGTGAGACCTTCCTTGAGGTGACAGCTAACTGTATGTGTCGTGGTTGAGAAGGGACAAAGAGTGGGAGTCAACAGGTGTCCTTGGTTCACAGCCCCCCAAAGTGCACCAAGGAAAGCTGTTGACTCAGTCTGCAATTGAACATCCAAAGAATAAAGTAAACCGTGAAGCTCATGGAAAACCCCATTGCTGATTTATTGGTAAGGCCTGGTCAACTTGGCATGCAATCAAGTTTTTTGCCTGAGGATAACTGTTGGTGGATCAGACATTTTCTGAGGCAATAGGTGTACATTGTGAATATGAAGGCACAGTGTGGCCCATCAACTACACGTGTGTATCCACTGACAGAAAACATAGACATCTCACATCTCCCATCATGCAGTGCTTTCATTCTAAATGGATTTTATGCACATTTTGAAGAAACTGTAGTTATTTTTTGTTTTGAACTATTACGTCCTGTACAATCAAACAAGTTTTGAATTTTGCAGTTCATCTGCAGTTTTAAAAATGTATATATTTGAATGCAAATTGAAAAAAAGAAAATATTTCAATTTGTAATCTGATTAAACTTGTACATTATTAAGCAGTTTTTTTCAAAATTGTGGCCCTATAGATGCCAATTGATGTTAGTGTACAAGACATACCTTTATATTTCACTGCAGCTTATAAAATTTGCATTTAATAAATGTAAGCTTCATGTGGGTCAAGAGCGACAGCTCACAGTTTTAACATTGAGGGTCACCAAAGGGTATTTTGCATGATTCATTCTCATAGACTTTTTTCTGTGAACGGTGGAGTGAGATTGTGTGTGTAGCATAATTCATGATTGCTGTTTCGTTAATCGTGAATCACAATGTAATTTTATCAACACGTTCAGCGTAGCAGTGCCCATTTTGTCCTTGTGAACTGGTATTACAACCTGTCCTCCCTTGGGGACCCTTCGTATGGTCATCAAATTTGTATGCAGGCAGTCGTATGAAAAAAGCAGCTTTGTATTTTCATATTTACAGTAAACAAGTTGTATATTAAACCATACTTGTTTTGTTGTTGTTTCTCTTTAATATCAACACCAGAAATGATCAAGAACCATATTTAAAGTGAAGGCTATTCTTCCATCCCCAGGAAGAATATACTTTAACCTCCCATCTATTTCTTTTTAAAAGTTTCTCCTTGGAACTTTATATTTTTATACAGTAAGGATAGTGTCAAGGTAGTGTGAGAATATAATTAAAATAGGCAGTATGGAAGAAAATTTGGAAAGTTGTAAATGATATGTATGTGCTGGGAGGCTCGGTTATCTGGTGGATTTTGTGCCAGTTGCCATACCACAGTGTGAAGGGTCTGTTCTTCAAGCCAGAGAAACCTTAATATGTCGGTGTATTGGTATGCAACTGTTTTCCCATTAAAAATTGCCAGGTATCCAATGTGCTAAATACCTTTTGCCACTCATTTTCATTAAATGTGAAAATCCTTATTTTTTTCCCCCGCCTTTTTAGCTCAGCTGCCAGGTGGAGCTTTTCAGGAGGCTTAGTCGTCTGTCTGTTCACAATTACATTTTAGACTTCTCTAAAACCGTCTGCCAGATTCACTTCAAACTTGGTGCCAATGTACCTTGCATAGGTCGCTACTAAGTTTTTTCAAATATTTGTCATGAATTTTTATTCTTTTAGGGGGCAAACCTTAAAAATCTTATCCAAAAATGCTGACCCTACTGCTTTGATATCACACAGGAACACTCTTACGCTAGGGACTCTTAGCTCTCTATTTGTTCACCACGTTGGGGGCTGCAGTTTTTTCTATTTTTAAGGGTCTGCCCAATGGGGGGTACCGTTCTGTTTTCGGGTTTTACATTCATCCATCCAGATATCTGTCTGTCGGATGTGCACATTCTTGTTACCATGATATCTACAGAATGCCTCCATGCATTCACTTTTGCTCAAATTTGGCAATATGCTTACCTCACCTGGCAAGATGAACTCATTAGATTTTGGTGTCACCATGACCTAATTTGAGCAAATGTCAACATTTTTTCCTGGGGGACCCTTTAGTGAACACCTGGCATTGAAGGTATGTCTATTTTTTATGGTTTTTTTGGTGTGTTTTTGCTATTTTCAATTTCTACTCCAGAACTGTCATTCAGGTTCAGCTGAAAAACTTGATGGATGTGTTCCTTGTGAAAGGGTCAACAAAGTTGTTCACTAGTTGGCACAGCTGTTGATATCTGATTTTGAACAATTTTTTTGTTTCGTTTTGTTTTTTTGTGCAAGAGGGATTAATATAGGGTATCACCTTGTTTCCCAATTGTATTTTTTTAGAAATAAGATAAGCTTAAACCAACAATGTTTTTCGAATCCAGCACTTACCGGCAAGTGCACATTTCCTATTGATTACTATGCAAGTCAATGGACATTCTAATGGTAACTCACATTTTTCACTTTGCTGAAACCATCAGCCAGATTCATTACAAACTTGGTGGCAATGTACATGGGGTTGGTCTCTACTAATTTTGTGGTCATGCTCCAGTGATTTTTGGATTTTTTTTTTTTAAGTTTTTTTTTTTTTTCATTTTTTGGCAAACCTGAAAAAAGCTGAAACCGCTCACCCAATTGCTTTAATACCACACAAGAACACTCCTAGTTCGCAATTTGTTCATCAAGTGGCACTGCAATTTGTTTCTATATTTATTTGATCTTTTGTGTCATCACCGCTATTTTCCGCTTCCTTCTCCAGAACCGCCTCTTAGATTAAACTGAAACTTTAATTTTGTGAAGAAGCTTAGGTCAGCTGAGCACAGGCTGTTAAAACGGCCCTCTTGTTTTTTATCTCAGCTGAGTTCATAGGAGGGTCCACCATCCATAGTCCATCTGTTTTAAACAGTAAACAGGGCCATGCAATCTGTGGGTTCTAACCTCGGTATAAAAAAACCAAAACAAAAAACAACCCACTCACTCGCCTACCCCCCCCCCCCCCTCCCAATCCTACATAACGTCAGCTGAGCTTGTAGGATGGTCAGTCGTTGTTCATTCATATTTTCGATTTGTCCCAAACCGTTTGCCAGATCCTCTTCAAAATTTATGGGGATCTTGGATGGGTCTCCACTAAGTTTTTTCAATTAATTGTGCTCCAAGGATTTTTGGATTGTATATAGACTATTTTGTACATTTTTTTGTTTTGGCAAAAGCTTAAAAAATCTCATAATTTCAACGTTCTGAGTTAATTGTGAAATAAACATTGAACTCAATGGCAAACATGTCAACTTTTGGATTGCTTCAAAATGCACGCTTCATCATTCGGTTCATTCAATCCTCAAAATATTTTCACCAAAAAACGCACATTTGTGTATCAAAAAAAAAGGGGTTCCGTAATTTTTTATATCTTGTATGGTTTTCCAGATATGTGCTTTCGAACATAGAGCGAGTTCAAAATATGGTAACATCAAGTTTGCTTTGCCATAAATGCAAAACAAACACTTATGAAAAATCCCTTGATAGGTTTTTGAGTCACACTGGTGTACATTATTTCCAAGAAAAAAATGAAGCCTGAATAAATCCGAAAGAAGAATTATCCATTTGAAGAAGAGGTCTGAAATTTGACATCCTTATGTATCTGAACGTTTATTTAACACTGTTAGTGAAATATATCTAAATTATAATCACAGGTTAAATCGGTGAAGCGGTGCCTTTGCAGTGATAAAGAGTTTAAACATGTCTCCAGCAGTAGTTTTCCATCTACAGGCCTCGATAGTTATCTCAAAATTGCAGTTACCTAAAAATTGTTTTGGAAAATCTTGTGTCGTTAATTTCGTCGACATCTCCAAAACCATCTCTCGGATTGTTCTCAAACTTGGTGAAAATGTAGATCGTGGAAAGGTCAAGTAATGTTGTTCACCAAGTAGTGTTGTTATGGATCCTCAACTTTTAACGAAATTTTCAATTCAGGTACTTGTCGGTTAATGCACGCATTCATATTGATTACCATGAGAGTCAGTGGGGATTGGAATACTTGTTCGCATTTTCGACTTCTTTTCCAAAAATGTTGACCAGATTCACTGAAAACTTGGTGGGGATGTACCTGAAGTGGGTCTCTTGGAATTATTCAAATGGTCATGTTCCATTGAGTTTTGCATTTTTGATGAATTGTTTTTATTTTTTGGCAAAATCTTGACAAATTTTCTAAGCAACCTCTTGGCCAATTGTCTTGAAATTGCACGGGTATATCAATAACACAACATGTATAAGGATATGTAACAAGTTGAATGTTGAAGACAACAAGGCAACATCCCTGCAAAACGGTGTACAAGAGTTTTGACAATCCTACGAGGCATAAAGTTTGTTTCAGTGAAGAACGTCATGTGTAACAGAAATTTTGACGAGGAATTTAAATTGATGCAGGATGTCCCAAGTATAAGGAAAATAAGAGATTTCTCCATCATAGGGGGAATTCTGATGGTAAAATCCTTAGGCATATCAGAATTAATTTATGGTGCATCAAATGCATTTCTCACTTCAGACATAAATAAAAGGTGCAGAAAACGATACATTTATATGGGGAAGCAAATACCAAAGTTAAAAATGTTATGTACTAGAGGCCAGAAAATGCAGGCTTAAAGTCCCTATAATTTTGAGCTTAAGTGCAAATCTTTAGTAATTTCATGGGGGCTCAAGCGTATTGTTTGCAGTGAAGATGCTAAGTGGAAGCATGTTATTTAGGAGTGTTTCCCAGATGTAAATATGTCTGATTTATTTCAAAGTCGCTGTTATATTAGTGCTACCTGGGGCAAATAACCATTATTCTACATACATGTCATGAAGGCCTGTAACGAGTGTTAGTTATGCAGCTATACGTAAAAGAGTATGGTTCAATGAAAAGATACTGTGTCAAATGAACCTAAGTTTTATACAATGCGTGAAAAGGATATTATGTTTATCAATGAGATTTTTTATCCTTGAACAGATGTACATGACATTCAACTTTAAACCAAATCTTTTGGAACATTTGCAAATACGCTCAGCAGTGCCTTTTCAATGGAAGAGTGTTTTGACAGGTCACCATAACGTAAATATGAAAAACAGTTCCTTAAAATTGTATAGGTAAACACTTTTCTATTTAAGATTTCTATTGTAAGATGTGTATTGTTTATTAGTTAAACACAGAGGTTTGGTCGTGCTAGCTTTCTTAAAAGTGGACCAAAGTATTTCCGCATCTCTTGAATCTCAGTCAACATTGGAAAGATTTTACACCAGTTTTCAAAACTGCAATTAAAAGTAAATTACAGATGTTTTAATTAACAATTCCACACAGAAAAACTGTCAACTGCTCTTGGTTATACACAGAATGGGAATTTCAGAAAATGAAAATTGCAATACTTGCAAACCTTAAAAGAGACAATTGTACATAAGTTTTATGAGTATTCGATTTCAAAACAATTTTGAAATCAACTTCATAAATTTGGGTAAAACTGTTGAATGAAACTATTATTATACAGAAAGAAAACATTGTATCTGGCTATTATACGGAATCAACCACAAAATATTGCATTTAATTTTTGTGTATTGTATGGGAAGTATTGTAGACATAATTAAAATAAATTTGGTCACCTAAATCTTATTAGCATTTTATACCTGTACTCAAACGGAAAATTGAAGTCTATAAACAAATTTGTGCTTTTACAGCAAGATACAAAAATATGATATAAATCAGTGCTGTCACAACAAGATGTAACAATATAAATCGGGGAGCATTATTTGATGCTGTCAGTTATCGCATGGAACAAACCCAGCATGTGTAATCGTGAAACTTTTTTTTCTTTACAACATCGCTTACTCTGGTAGAGTTTACTGCATAATACCAATGTAAGATACATACTCAGGTGTGAAATTGAAGCTATATTTGATCTGAAGTGTGGAGTTTACAGTTCATATAAGTATGTTATATCTGTACAACCAATGCTATTGTAATTGTTGACAGTGAAACTCAGTAAAAAAAAAAAAAGGCACAAGGTACCTAAATTGGTCAAACATGAGTCCAACTCCCCAATTATAAAACATTTTGTAGTTTCTGTATCTTCAAAACAATTTGTATAGAGCATAGATGTGGTAATCCCAGTTCAACAGACAGGTGAAAGCCATGGGCAAATCCACTGACATGAACACCAAAGTAGAGGAATTTCAATTTATACTAATAATTTAAATGTAGAATATCTTCAAAAGTTGTACAATTAGAAGTATCAATGCAACCAACTAGTGTGTTTGTGCAACAGGCACATCCAATGAAATGAAAATGAGGGTTGTTGAATTTTAATTTATGTTAATTAGGTACACTATGTATATGTATATATATATATATATATATATATATATATATATATATATATATATATATATATATATATGTATATATATATCTTCAACTGTGCCTGTTCACAGTAAAGAAATAGAGTTGCACAGTTCCCTGTAAGGTGCAGATTCCATAGATTTTAAATGGAACTCCTATATTGTATATAAGTTTTATCTATTTTGAAGTGTACTTTAAATTTATACATTGTAATTATGACGATGATAAACATTTATTTTCTACATTGTAAACCAAAAGTGCACGATGTACTCGTCCTTACGCTTTCTAGAGTTTTCTCCCAATGAGTGGTTTATCTCTAGTTTTGGCGCGGGGACAAAACTATGATATTGATGATTGGTTACAGCGATTGAAAGCAAACTTTAAATGGGTAAGATACTTGGACGCATCATGGAATACACCCTGTTCCATCGATGCCCCCGGTGTAAAGGGTAGTTTTCCTGATAAAATTATTTATTTATTTATTTATTTATTTATTTATTTATTTATTTATTTATTTATTTATTTATTTATTTATTTATTTATTTATTATTTACAAACCTTTGGCATTGGGTGCGGAATTCGCGATTTGGTATTTTGAAGAGGTAGCATCCAAAATGTATATGTGATTAGTGTTAAGGGAAGGTTAATTTGTCAAAAGAATGTAATGGACAGTATATATGTATATATATATGGAGCTATGAGAAGCCTATTGATGGTTGCATGCGCATGTAAAAAGTAAATTCCAAAATGGTAAATGGATGCTGTTCCACGTACGGCTCAATGCTGAACGTAGATACAGCCCTACCACACACAAATCCTTACTTAATAATATAGACGGCTTCTTGTAGTATACTTGGACGCATCATGGAATAAACCCCGTTCCATTGATGCCCCCGCTGTAAAGGGGTAGTTTTCCGAATAAATTATTATTATTATTATTATTATTATTATTATTATTATTATTATTATTATTATTATTATTATTATTATTATTATTATTATTATTATTATTATTATTATTATTATTATTACTATTATTATTATTATTATTATTATTATTATTATTATTATTATTATTACACTCGGGAAAGATTTAATGTTGAATATCTTCGAATGTATTATAGGAAGAAGTGTCAATGCAACGTCACATCGTGACACTGTTGTTCTATAGGCCCATCAAATGAAATTTTCCCTTGTGCGTCTACGAATTTCAGCAATTCTTCCGAAGGGAGGCAACATATTTCCAAATTATGTTGATAAATGTGGACAGTTGGCGATACTCGGCAATTTATTCATTGCAGGCAGGTATAACCTTTATTTTGAGACACCAGGAAAAGGGAGAGTTTGGGCAGATTGTTCTCTCACAAAAGCATAGGCTTCGACTATTTCGCCATAAAAAGTTGTAATTCCTTTGAAAGTTCATGGCAGAAATAGTCCATATATTTAATGGTATTAAAGGGAATTTTAATTTCAGATAAATTTTCGTCAATGTTGGATAATTTCAAAACAATTACAGGTAAACGGACAATTCCGCTTTCAATTCAAAGGCGTTTAAATTCCATTCAATAAGAGGAGGTACTCACATTGATTGTGACCATGGTCTGCCTGCCTTGGTTTGAGAGACCACACAACTCTGCCTCCACCATGATAGGGGTACGCAAGCAGGGAATACCGTAACTGCCTTGCCAACTAGAAATAATACTTTTTTTTTTTTTCCCAGGCAAATTTCTAAAGGCCAAATGTTGTAAGCTTTCTGTATGTGTGGAAAATAAGCGAATAATTTCTCTTAAGCTTTTTTCCTTCTCGGTTGTCACTTATTAACCACATTTGGCCCCGCTTCATATATGCCAGATACGGGTCTGCCTCCCTTCCGCTCAAGTTTCTTGCTGTGGACCAGGTGGCAGCACTGTACAGCAGTCACTGTGGATACCTTTACCTCCTATTGTCATTAAACAAAAGTTTTAACATTTTAAATTGTGCTTATTTTTCAAGCCACATAGACAGACTTGCTATCCAAAAAATTTTGTTTTTGTTATAGGGCTCATCTACAATTCTCATAAACATATTTTTGTCTGAACGGGAATTCAGCAAAGCATTCACGCAGGCGATAATTTACATAAGGACGCGTTTGGTCAATTTAAGCGGAAATAGATTAAACACCGACTTAAGACATCAAAGATGATAACTTCTAAACAGACTTATTTTAACCAACTCCAACATATTTTGTTTGACTTCATTTGATATGGCCATTTATACATACATCATGATTGCCAGAAGCATGGAGGGACGGACTGATAAATAGATGAATATATTGATGCCGTATGGACAAACTACGATAGATCGACACAATCAAATGCATGAGAGGATAGAAAGATAGCAGTGGTAGCGATCTATCTTCTGTGGGCTTGTTTCAGGTAATGTCCAATCGGTTTTGGTTTTAGTGTCACAATGACCTAATTTGAGCAAATGTCAGCCTAATTACATGCTCATTGGGGCTCGTTATCACAATATCTCAAGAATACTCCGATGTGTTTTGCTCAAATTTGGCAGCACGGTGCTTGTCTAGCATGCCAAGATGAACTGATTAAATTATGGTGTCACCATGATCTTATTTTGAGCAAATGACAGCATTTTTTTTCTGGAGAACCTTTCAGTCAATGCTTTGCGTTGAAGGTATGTCTATTAACGATACGCCCCATGGGGGGACCCTTTCTGTTTTCGGGTTGTCTGTCCGTCAGATGTGCACATTCTGGTTACCACGATATCTACAGAATGCCTCCAGGTGTTCAGTTTTGCTCAAATTTGGCAATATGCTTGCCATACCTGGCAAGATGAACTGATTAGATTTTGGTGTCATCATGACATAATTTGACCAAATGCCGGTCTGATTTACACGCTCGTTAGGGCTTGTCACTGCAATATCTCCAGAATATTCCACTGTATTTTGCTCAAATTTAGCAGTATACTTGTCTCGTATGCCAAGATGAACTGATTAGATTTTGGTGTCACCACGACCTAATTTGAGCAAATGGCAGCATTTTTTTTCCTGGGGGACCCTTCAGTGAACACTTGGCATTGAAGGTATGTCTAATTTTTATGGCTTTTGTGTGTGTGTGTGTGTGTGTGTGTGTGTGTGTGTGTGTGTGTGTGTGTGTGTGTGTGTGTGTGTGCTATTTTCAGTTTCTACTCCAGAACTGTTATTCAGGTTAAGCTGAAACTTGGTGGATGTGTTCCCTGTGAAAGGGTCAAAGTTGTTCACTATTTGGCACTGCTGTTGATATCTGATTTTGAACAATTTTTCGGGTTTTTTGTTTGTTTGTTTGTTTGTTTTTTGCTTTATTTTGTTTCATCTTTTTATTTTTTTTCTTGGTGCAAGAGGGATTAATATAGGGCATCACCCAATTTCCCAATCGCATGTTTTCAGAAATAAAACATGTTTAAACAAACATATTTTTTGTCAAATCCAGCACTTACCGGTAAATGCACGTTTCCTATTGATTACTATTCAAGTCAATGGGCATTCTAATGCTAATTCACATTTTTGACTGCTCTGAAACCGTCAGCCAGATTCACTTCAAACTAGGTGGCAAAGTACCTGGGTTTGGTCTGCAATTTTGTGGTCACCCTCCTGTGAAATTTGGATTTTTATGAGTTTTTTCTTTCTTTCTTTCTTTCTTTCTTTCTTTCTTTCTTTCTTTCTTTCTTTCTTTCTTTCTTTCTTTCTTTCTTTCTTTGTTTTTTTGTTTGTTTGTTTTTCTCAAATCTTAAAAAAAATATCTGAAACCGCTCACCCAATTGCTTTGATATCACACAAGAACACTTAGTTCTCAATTTGTTCACCAAATGGCAGTGCAATTTGTTTCTATTTCTATATGATTTTTTGTGCGATTTTCGCTTTTTTCCGCCTCCTTCTCCAGAACCGTCTCTTAGATTAAACTGAAACTTTGATTTTGCGAAGAAGCTTAGGTCAGCTGAGCACAGGCTGTTGACACAGCCCTCTTTCTTTCTTTTTTTTTACCTCAGCTGAGGTCATAGGAGCGTCCACCATCCATGGTCCATCTGTTTTTAACAGTTAACAGGAACATGCAATCTCGGCTGAAAACAAAAACAAAACAAAAAAACAAAAACCAAAAAAAAAAAAAACCAAAAACAAAAACAAAAAACAAAACAAAACAAAACAAAAAACCAAAAAAACAAACAAACAAAAACAAACAAACACTCACCCGCCTCTCCTCCCCCATCGTACATAACGTCAGCTGAGCTTGTAGGATGGTTAGTCGTTCATCATCTGTTTGTCTGTCGTACATTCACATTTTCGATATTCCCAAACCGTTGGCCAGATCCTCTTCAAACTTGATGGGGATCTACCTTAGGTGGGCCTCTACTAAGTTTATTGAATTAATTGTGCTCCGAGGATTTTAGGATGGCATATGGACTTTTTCGTACGTTTTTTGTTTTGGCAAAAGCTAAAAAGAATCTCATAATTTCAACTTTCTGAGCCAATTGTGAAATAAACATTGAACTCAATGACAAACAAGCTGCGTGTGCATGACATGGTTTCACTATGACTGCATAAATGAAAAAGAGGATAAAATAGAAGGCGTGTGGAACTGTAGTCAATGTAGAGAATCCCCACATAATGTGCAGCTACTCTTAAGTGAAATCAGCACATTCAAATCCAGAAAGGAAAATAATAACCAACCAATACTTGACACTTTAGATAACCATTTTAAAGATGTCAAAACATTGTTTGAATCATTGGAAACCCAAATGGTCGAACAACTCAAAGGTTACCAAGACGAAAACCTGCAAGTAAAATTAGAGACAGTTTCAACTGAACTGACAGATGTGAAAAAGCAACTCGATGATAAAAAGGAGGAAATCAGTAAAGTCATGAAAGAAAACTCAAACTTGACAACAGAGTTAGCAAAAGCAAAGGAAGAGCAAGACAAAAGTGACAGAAAGTATGAAGAACTAAAGAAAAAACTTAGCGAGGCGAATGACAAATTAAGGATGTATAATGGTAGCATTGCCCCGTCAGCTACGCAACCGGTTCATGGAGTAAGAGACAGAAAAGAAGAGAGAATAAAAGACCTACAGAGTGAAATCGAGACTGAGGTCTCCATTCGCAGACAACTGAAAAATTCACTTGAAGAGGAAATAGAGAGGCTTCAAACCAAGCTAAAAAACAAAGAGCACGAAATAGAAAAATTACGGGGAAAAAACACACTACTAAGAGATGATGTCATCGCAGCCAAGGAACAAACTCTACAGTGGCAGCTACAAGCCCAAGGAATGGACGCCGGTACCAGTACGTGGTCAACAGTTGTCTCCAAAAAATCCATCTTCAGCTGTTGCGGAAGTTCTGCAACGACCAAAATTCTCAAATTCGGAGGTCAAGGAAGATGTGCTCATTCTTGGTAGCTCCCAACTAAAACACATATATCCGTCGAGGCTCCTGGGTGGTGAAAATCATTCAGTCAGACTGGAAAAAGTATACACGATGGAGAAAGCTCGAGAATTTCTTGGCAACTACAACAGTCAGCATGATGCGGTAATTGTTCATCTTATTACCAATGATCTAAAAACCAAGTCACCAGAAGTGGTTGCTTCAGATCTCGTTTCACTGGCGGATCACATTATCTCCAAAGGTACATCGAAACGAGTTATTATATCTAGCGGTATACCATGCATAAACGACCAGGAACTTGACCTAAAGGTACAAGCCACTAATTCGCTGTTAAAACTAAAGACTAATTCTAAAACAAGTGCTGGTATCAAAATCTGCGAAAACTACCAAAGTTTCGTAAACAGACAAGAAATCCCTCGAAAAGAATTGCACTCAGATAATGTACATCCCAATGAATAGGGTACCAAGATACTAGCAGCAAACTTGAAATATACATACAAGCCCGAACTAAGACCGCAAAGACGGCGACGGTTTAATAATTATAATAACGCGAGTGGTAGACGCAGATGGTACCCGAGATGAACATTAATTCTAATTCTTCGAACTGTGATGTCTGGTGAACACTTGAAGATTATGACATGGAACATCCATGGACACAGACATACTGTCTGTGGTCAGACGGATTCTAAATTTAATGACAGTGATTTTATTGAACAACTTAAAAAGTTCGACATATTAGGTCTTACAGAAACGCATGCAGGCCCAGACTCAGATATTGAAATACCTGGATACAAAGTGCATCGAAGCACACGCCCAAAGTCCCCTAACGCTAATAAGTATTCAGGTGGTATTGCTTTGTACGTTAAAAATAACATTATGAACGGCGTTGAATTTTTACCTATTGATAATCCCGAAATTGTATGGATCAAGTTGAAAAAGTCATATTTTATGTGGGTCGAAGACCTATACATTTCCACAGTATATATATCCCCTTCAAATTCTAGGTACACGAGTGATACAGACATATTTACAAAACTACTAAGTGATATATGTAAATTTTCGATAAGTGGTGGGAAATGCATTATCATCGGTGATTTTAATGCTGCTACATCACATGAATATGATCATATTATTTCTGACAAAGCCGATAGCAGGTTTATACCAGTACCAAAAGATGATTTTTATGACACGCCTCTTTTGCGATCAAATAAGGATATGCGCAGAATTGATGAAAATGGTAAGTTGCTGTTGGATTTGTGTATCTCATCTGGTGTGCGCATTCTGAATGGCCGTAAGTTAGGCAATCTGACAGGCAAATGCACGTGTTACAGTCATAATGCTATAAACCCCAGATGCATTGACTATATTTTGGCTGACCAGTCTTTGATACCATTTATACCGTACATGTGTGTTCATGACTTAACATGGCTATCGGACTATTGTCCAGTCTCTTTTCAAATTGCAGTCAGTTTAATGAGACGTGACGAAGTACCTCTTGGCAGTTATAATGGTATTCACGAGCCCCTTCCGAGCAGTTTCATCTGGAATAAGATCAATCCAACGGGTTTTACAAATGCACTTCAATTGTTTTGTATGCAGGATATAACTAATTTTCTACAGAATGAGTATGATACGCAAAGTCGCTATGGTATTGATAAAATGGTTGGTGATTTAATAATTTGATGCATAAAGCAGGGAGACCATCATTGAAAATGAGAAGTACAAAAAAGAGAAAGCGTAAAAAACTACCGAAATATGCAGACAGAGAGTGTGATAATCTATACAGGAATATCAAAGGAATGGCGAAAAAATTATCCAAGGAACCATCTAACTATCCTCTAAGGCAGACCTATTATGCCACAAGAAAAAAAAATTAAATAGTATCTAAAAATAAAGAAAGGGAATTTAGGAATAATATAATGCATTCACTGAATAATATTTGGGAAAGAGACCCAAATACCTATCGGGACCTTATTAAAGAACTTGAAGATACAATTACAAAGAAAAGAGATGTTAGCGAAAATATAGACCCAACACAATGGTTTCGCCATTTCTCGAATGTCATGTCACGAAATACTGTATTAGAAAAATCTCCGAAGGAACAGGAAGTAACATCATTACTGAATAATCTGAAAACTTCACAAATGCCATTCACAACATTAGATTTCACAATTAAAGAAATAAAAATAATCATTGCTTTGAAAAAATTGAAGAACAAAAAATCACCTGGCAAGGATGGCATAATAAACGAAATGTTAAAAAATAATAAAACGATTCTGTCTGAGATATTGCTTAAAATGTTTAATTCGATATTTACTTCGGGATTTTTCCCAATGTCTTGGAAGAAAAGTCTAATGGTGCTTGTACATAAAGGTGGATCTACACGAGACCCAAATATGTATAGGGGTATTTGTCTCAGCAGTTGTGTCTCTAAACTTTTTTGCACCATCATAAATAACCGCCTGCAGAAATATCTAAAAGAAAATAGTATACAGACAGAACTTCAAATAGGATTCACTTCTGAATGTAGAACTAGTGATCACATTTTTGTATTGAGAACTCTTATTGATAAATACACAAAATTATTAGGAAAAAACAAATTTCTTTTTGTATGTTTCGTAGACTTTCAGAAAGCTTTCGATACTGTTTGGCGTGATGGACTACTTTACAAATTAGCGAAAAATGGTATTAGTGGTTATATGTTTAGAGTAATTCAAGATATGTACTATGATTCACGTTTACAAATAAAATTTTCTAACGGTTTATCGGACAATACAATGAACCAAAGAGGGGTAAAACAAGGATGTGTGATCAGCCCTACTTTATTCAACATCTTTATCAATGATTTACCAACCCAATTTAATGAATCGTGTGATCCAGTATTTTTAAACGAGAAAATATTCAATTGTCTTCTTTATACTGATGATTTAATACTGATATCTGAAACCGAATCAGGACTACAAAATTGCCTAAATATTTCGAGTGGTTATTGCAAAAATTGGAAAATGAATATCAACATTAAAAAGACTAAAGTCATGATTTTTAACAAAACGGGCAAATTAATTAATAGAAATTTCTTTTTTGATGGTATTAAACTAGACATTGTCAAGACTTATCTTTATCTTGCAACTCAAATGTCTTTAACTGGTTCCTTTGATGGTGCAATAAAATTATATGTGATAAAGCAAATAAAGCTTTGGCAAGAATAAAGAGGTTATTTTTACTACGAGATACGAATATAAAACTATACTTATCTCTATTCGAAAAAGTTATACAGCCAATTTTACTATATGCGTCCGATATATGGGGCGCTTATACTGTAATTCCGTCGAAAATCCTTGTACAAGATAATATTTCTGGTTATTTTAAAATTGAGCTCGAAAAATTCTATACAAAGTTTCTTAAATATTGTCTCGGGGTACATAGTAAAGCATGCAATATTGCAGTGTTCGGAGAACTAGGAAAGACCCCTTTGTCACTCAGAATATTATCTTCTGTCTGTAAAAACTGGTTTAGAATTGTCAATATGGAGCGAAATTCATTATTATATAACGCATACAAATGTAATGTTGACTTATCTCAAGCAAGTTAATCAACCTGGTTAAATTCTGTAAAAGATACATTTAATTTGCTCGGGCTGCAGGAACTTTGGGATAGCCAAGATGATTTTTTTCACGAATTTCCTTCTAATCTTCTCCGTAATAAAACAGAACACAAATTCCGAAATCAGTGGAAAAATGAAATGTTGAATCAAATAACGAATCTAAATTGAGAACGTATACATCTTTTAAGACAGAACTTGAATTTGAACATTATTTAGATGTTGTAAAAAATTTCGAAACAAGGAGTAATATAAGTAAATTACGCATTAGTGCACATAATTTACATATCGAAACAGGAAGACATAAGCGTCCTACCAAAGTTCCTGTTAGCCAGAGAGTTTGTGACACTTGCCAAGAACTTGATAATGAATTTCATTTTGTTATGACATGCACTAAATTTAAAAATCCAAGAGAAAATCTGCTTAAGAGTATACGCGAAATATTTTGTAATTCGGATGCTTATGATGTTCAGAGTATGTTTAAATTTATTTTGGTACTGCATGACACAGAACTTGTATACCTATTTGAAAATTTCATGGACAAAACCATTGCCCTACTGTAATCATGTAACACCGTGCCAATTTGATGACTGCATTCTATTTTCATTTCAGGTGATTAGTGATTTATGTAAATCTTTTGTATCTATTGTACTGTACTGTGCTGTACGTGTCTGTACTGTTTTTGTTACATTTTTCTTTTGATTGTGTGCATATTTTAATGTGATTTTCTTCTTCTTTTTTTTCTTTCATAATCTACATGTGTACATGTTGTATATTTGACATATTGCTGTATTTTATGTAACAGCGCAGTCAATAAAGATTCATTCATTCATGTCAACTTTTGGACCGGTCCAAAACGCAAGCTTCATCTTTCGGTTTCATTCAATCCTCAAAATGTTTTCACCAAAATAACGCACGTTTGTGTGTCTAAAAATGTTGTTCCGTAATTTTTTGTATCTTGTTTGGTTTTCCAGATATATGCTTTCGAACATAGAGCGAGTTCAAAATATGGTAACATCAAGTTTGCTTTGCCATAACTGCAAAACAAACACTGATGAAAAATCCCTTGATAGGTTTTTGAGTCACACTGGTGTACATTATTTCCAAGAAAAAAATGAAGACTGAATAAATCCGAAAGGAGAATTGTCCATTTGAAGAAGAGGTCTGAAATTTGACATCCTCATGTATCTGAATGTTTATTCAACACTGTTAGTGAAATATATCTAAATTATAATCACAGGTTAAATCGGTGAATTGGACCCTTTGTAGTAATAAAGAGTTTCAACATGTTTCCAGCAGTAGTTTTCTATCTACTGTTTTGGAACATCTTGTGTCGTTAATTTCGCGACATCTCCAAAATCATCTCTCGGATTGTTCACTTGGTGAAAATGTAGTTCGTGGAAAGGTCAAACAAAATTGTTCACCGGGTAGTGTTGTTATGGATCCTCAACTTTTGACGAAATTTTCAATTCAGGTACTTGTCGGTTAATGCACTCATTCATATTGATTACCATGCGAGTCAATGGGAATTGGAATAGTCGTTCGCATTTTCGACTTCTTTTCCAAGACTGTTGACCAGATTCACTTAAAACTTGGTGAGGATGTAGGAATTGTTCAAATGGTCATGTTCCATTGATTTTTGCATTTTTAATGAATTGTTTTTAATTTTTTGGCAAAATCTTCAAATATTTTCTAAGCAACCGCTTAGCGAATTGTCTTGAAATTGCACGGGGATCTCAATAACAAAACATGTATAAGGATATGTAGCAAGTTCAACGTTGAAAGACAACTAGGCAACATCCCTGCAAAACGGTATACAAGCATTTTTACAACCCTACCAGGCATAAAGTTTGTTTCAGAGAAGAACGTCATGTGTAACAGAAATTTTGAAGAGAAATTTAAATTGATGCAGTATGTCCCAAATATACGGAAAAAAAAAAGAGAAAGTTATCCCTTATAAGGGGAATTCTGATGGTGAAATCCTCAGGCATATCAGAATTAATTTATGGTGCATCAAATGCATTTCTCACTTCAGACATAAATAAAAGGTGCAGAAAACGATACATTTATATGGGGAAGCAAATACCAAAGTTAAAAATGTTATGTACTAGAGGCCAGAAAATGCAGGCTTAAAGTCCCTATAATTTTGAGCTTAAGTGCAAATCTTTAGTAATTTCATGGGAGGTCAAGCGTATTGTTTGCAGTGAAGATGCTAAGTGGAAGCATGTTATTCAGGAGTGTTTCCCAGATGTAAATATGTCTGATTTATTTCGAAGTCGCTGTTATATTAGTGCTACCTCGGGCAAATAACCATTATACTACATACATGTCATGAAGGCCTGTAACGAGTATTAGTTATGCAGCTATGCGTAAAAAAGTATGGTTCAATGAAAACATACTGTGTCAAATGAACCTAAGTTTTATACAATGCGTGAAAAGGATATTATGTTTATCAATGAGATTTTTTATCCTTGAACAGATGTACATGACATTCAACTTTAAACCAAATCTTTTGGAACATTTGCAAATACGCTCAGCGGTGCCTTTTCAGTGGAAGAGTGTTTTGACAGGTCACCATAACGTAAATATGAAAAACAGTTCCTTAAAATTGTAAAGGCAAACACTTTTCTATTTAAGATTTCTATTGTAAGATGTGTATCGTTTATTAGTTAAACACAGAGGTTTGGTCGTGCTAGCTTTCTTAAAAGTGGACCAAAGTATTTCCGCATCTCTTGAATCTCAGTCAACATTGGAAAGATTTTACGCCAGTTTTCAAAACTGCAATTAAAAGTAAATTACAGATGTATTAATTAAAAATTCCACACAGAAAAACTGTCAACTGCTCTTGGTTATACACAGAATGGGAATTTCAGAAAATGAAAATTGCAATACTTGCAAACCCTAAAAGAGACAATTGTACACAAGTTTTATGAGTATCCGATTTCAAAACAATTTTGAAATCAACTTCGAAAATTTGGATAAAACTGTTGAATGAAACTATTATTATACAGAAAGAAAACATTGTATCTGGCTATTATATGGAACCAACCACAAAAATATTGCATTTAAATTTTGTGTATTGTATGGAAAGTATTAAAGATATTATTAAAAATAAGTCTGGTCACCGTTATGTTCTTAGCATTTTATACCTGTACTAAAAAGGAAAATTGAAGTCTATAAACAGATTAGTGCTTTTACAGCAAGATACAAAAATATGATATAAATCAGTGCTGTCACAACAAGATGTAACAATATAAATCGGGGAGCATTATTTGATGGTGTCAGTTATTGCATGGAACAAACCCAGCATGTGTAATCGTGAAACTTTTTTTTTCTTTACAACATTGGTTACTCTGGTAGAGTTTAATGTATAATACTAATGTAGGATACATACTCCGGTGTGAAATTGAAGCTATATTTTCTCTGAAGTCTGAAGTTTACAGTTCATATAAATATGTTATATCTGTACAACCAATACTATTGTAATTTTTGACAGTGAAACTCAGTAAAAAAAAGACACAATTAAGGTAACTCATTTGGTCAAACATGAGTTTAACTCCCCAATTATAAAACATATTTTGTAGTTTCTGTATCTTAAAAACAATTTATATACTACATAGAGGTGCAAATCCCACTTCAACAGACAGGTATTATTTCTAGTTGGCAAGGCACCTCCCTGGGAAAACCAAACAAGATACAAAAAATTACGGAATACCATTTTTAGACACACAAACGTGCGTTATTTTGGTGAAAACATTTTGAGGATTGAATGAAACCGAAAGATGAAGCTTGCGTTTTGGAGCGGTCCAAAAGTTGACATGTTTGTCATTGAGTTCAATGTTTATTTCACAATTGGCTCAGAAAGTTGAAATTATGAGATATTTTTTAGCTTTGGCCAAAACAAAAAACGTACGAAAAAGTCCATTTTCCATCCTAAAATCCTTGGAGCACAATTAATTCAATAAACTTAGTAGAGGTCCACCCAAGGTAGATCCCCATCAAGTTTGAAGAGGATCTGGCCAACGGTTTGGGAAAATCGAAAATGTGAATGTACGACAGACAAACAGATGATGAACGACTAACCATCCTACAAGCTCAGCTGACGTTACGTACGATGGGGGAGGAGAGGCGGGTGAGTGTTTGTTTTTTTTGTTTTGTTTTTGTTTTGTTTGTTTTTTTTGTTTTTTTGTTTTTTGTTTTTTTGTTTTTGGTTTTGTTTTTGTTTTTGTTTTCACCCGAGGTTATAACCCACTGATTGCATGTTCCTGTTAACTGTTAAAAACAGATGGACCATGGATGGTGGACGCTCCTATGACCTCAGCTGAGGTAAAAAAAAGAAAGAAAGAGGGCTGTGTCAACAGCCTGTGCTCAGCTGACCTAAGCTTCTTCGCAAAAACCAAGTTTCAGTTTAATCTAAGAGACGGTTCTGGAGAAGGAGGCGGAAAAAAGCGAAAATCGCACAAAAAATCATATAAAAATAGAAACAAATTGCAGTGCCACTTGGTGAACAAATTGAGAACTAATAGTGTTCTTGTGTGACATCAAAGCAATTGGGTGAGCGGTTTCAGATATTTTTTTAAGATTTGAGAAAAACCAAACAAACAAAAAAACAAAGAAAGAAAGGAAGAAAGAAAGAAAGAAAGAAAGAAAGAAAGAAAGAAAGAAAGAAAGAAAGAAAGAAAGAAAGAAAAAAACTCATAAAAATCCAAATTTCACAGGAGGGTGACCACAAAATTGCAGACCAAACCCAGGTACTTTGCCACCCAGTTTGAAGTGAATCTGGCTGACGGTTTCAGAGCAGTCAAAAATGTGAATTAGCATTAGAATGCCCATTGACTTGAATAGTAATCAATAGGGAACGTGCATTTACCGGTAAGTGCTGGATTTGAAAAAAATATGTTTGTTTAAACATGTTTTTATTTCTGAAAACATGCGATTGGGAAATTGGGTGATGCCCTATATTAATCCCTCTTGCACCAAGAAAAAAACCCAAAAAGATGAAACAAAATAAAGCAAAAAACAAACAAACAAACAAACAAAAAACCCGAAAAATTGTTCAAAATCAGATATCCACATCATTGCCAACTAGTGAACAACTTTGTTTGACCCTTTCACAAGGAACACATCAACCAAGTTTCAGCTTAACCTGAATAACAGTTCTGGAGTAGAAATTGAAAATAGCAAACACACACACACACACACACACACACACACACACACACACACACACACACACACACACACACAAAAGCCATAAAAATTAGACACACCTTCAATGCGAAGTGTTCACTGAAGGGTCCCCCAGGAAAAAATGCTGCCATTTGCTCAAATTAGGTCGTGGTGACACCAAAATCTAATCAGTTCATCTTGACATGCGAGACAAGTACACTGCTAAATTTGTGCAAAATACAGTGGAACATTCTGGAGATATTGCGGTGACAAGCCCTCACGAGCATGTAATGAGACCGGCATTTGGTCAAATTAGGTCATGATGACACCAAAATCTAATCAGTTCATCTTGCCAGGTATGGTAAGCATATTGCCAAATTTGAGCAAAACTGAACACATGGAGGCATTCTGTAGATATCGTGGTAACCAGAATATGCACATCTGACGGACAGACAACCCGAAAACAGAAAGGGTCCCCGCATGGGGCGGATCCTTAATAGACATACCTTCAACGCAAAGCATTGACTGAAAGGTTTTCCAGAAAAAAAATGCTGTCATTTGCTCAAAATAAGATCATGGTAACACCATAATTTAATCAGTTCATCTTGGCATGCTAGACAAGCACCGTGCTGCCAAATTTGAGCAAAATACATTGGAGTATTCTTGAGATATTGTGGTAACGAGCCCCAATGAGCATGTAATTAGGCTGACATTTCAAATTGCTCAAATTAGGTCATTGTGACACTTAAACCAAAACCGATTGGACATTACCTGAAACAAGCCCACAGAAGATAGATCGCTACCACAGCTATCTTTCTATCCTCTCATGCATATGATTGTGTCGATCTATCGTAGTTTGTCCATACGGCATCAATATATTCATCTATTTATCAGTCCGTCCCTCCATGCTTCTGGCAATCATGATGTATGTATAAATGGCCATATCAAACGAAGTCAAACAAAATATGTTGGAGTTGGTTAAAATAAGTCTGTTTAGAAGTTATCATCTTTGATGTCTTAAGTCGGTGTTTAATCTATTTCCGCTTAAATTGACCAAACGCGTCCTTATGTAAATTATCGCCTGCGCGAATGCTTTGCTGAATTCCCGTTCAGACAAAAACATGTTTATGAGAATTGTACATGAGCCCTATAACAAAAACAAATTTTTTTGGATAGCAAGTCTGTCTATGTGGCTTGAAAAATAAGCACAATTTAAAAGGTTAAAACTTTTGTTTAATGACAATAGGAGGTAAAGGTATCCACAGTGACTGCTGTACAGTGCTGCCACCTGGTCCACAGCAAGAAACTTGAGCGGAAGGGAGGCAGACCCGTATCTGGCATATATGAAGCGGGGCCAAATGTGGTTAATAAGTGACAACCGAGAAGGAAAAAAGCTTAAGAGAAATTATTCGCTTATTTTCCACACATACAGAAAGCTTACAACATTTGGCCTTTAGAAATTTGCCAGGGAGAAAAAAAAAGTATTATTTCTAGTTGGCAAGGCAGTTACGGTATTCCCTGCTTGCGTACCCCTATCATGGTGGAGGCAGAGTTGTGAGGTCTCTCAAACCAAGGCAGGCAGACCATGGTCACAATCAATGTGAGTAACTGCTCCCATTGAATGGACTTTAAACGCCTTTGAATTAAAAGCGGAGTTGCCCGTTTACCTGTAATTGTTTTGAAATTATCCAACATTGACGAAAATTTACTGAAATTAAAATTCACTTTAATACCATTAAATGTATGGACTATTTCTGCCATGAACTTTCAAAGGAATGACAACTTTTCATGGCGAAATAGTCGAAGCCTATGCTTTTGTGAGAGAACAATCTGCCCAAACTCTCCCTTTTCCTGGTGTCTCAAAATAAAGGTTATACCTGCCTGCAATGAATAAATCGTCAAAATTTCTGTTACACATGACGTTCTTCACTGAAACAAACTTTATGCCTCGTAGGATTGTCAAAACTCTTGTACAGCGTTTTGCAGGGATGTTGCCTAGTTGTCTTCCAACATTCAACTTGTTACATATCCTTATACATGTTGTGTTATTGAGATATTCATGCAATTTCAAGACAATTGGCCAAGCGGTTGCGTAGAAAAGTTGTCAAGATTTTGCCAAAAAATAAAAAAAAATCATTAAAATGCAAAAATCAACGGAACACGACCCTTTGAACAATTCCAAGCGACCCACTTCAGGTACATCCCCACCAAGTTTTCAGTGAATCTGGTCAACAGTTTTGGAAAAGAAGTCGAAAATGCGAACAAGTATTCCAATCCGCATTGACTCGCATGGTAATCAATATGAATGCGTACATTAACCGACAAGTACCTGAATTGAAAATTTCGTTAAAAGTTGAGGATCCATAACAACACTACCTGGTGAACAATTTTATTTGACTTTTCCACGAACTACATTTTCACCAAGTTTCAGAACAACCCGAGAGATGATTTTGGAGATGTCGACGAAATTAACGACACAAGATTTTCCAAAACAGGTATATGCCATGGGCAAATCCACTGACATGAACACCAAAGTAGAGGAATTTCAATTTATGCTAATGATTCAAATGTAGAATATCTTCAAAAGTTGTACAAATAGAAGTATCAATGCAACCAACTAGTGTGTTTGTTCAACAGGCACACTTGGGAAAAATTAAATGTTGAATATCTTCGAATGTATCATGGAAAGAAGTGTCAATCTAACTTCAATTCACATCGTGACACTTTTGTTCAAGACAACAACAAAGCAACGGTTGATTCCGAACATGTCATTACACATGATCACAATAAATTAAAATTAAAATTAATTAATTGGTGCTCCATTTAAAAAATACATCTTGCAAGTTTTCTAGTCTGGAAAGTCTAATGGTGACCTATATATTTGTGGCGTTTCTCGAAAGCAGCATTAATAAACTCAAGCACTGGAAGGCATATAGATTTATTACCATTTCCCATTGTCATAATAAATTAAATTTGCTTGTCCTGTTGAGTTCCTTAAACTGGAAGTAATACTATGATAATTCTTTAAAAAGCTGAATTTTAAGTCCTCTTAATATTTACAATCTAAAATAAATTGTTTACATTTTCAACTGAATCTGTTTGACAAATTTCGCATTTCCTAAGTTCTATAGGTGTCTTTGGTTTTTTGAGCCGCTTTCATTTTTATTAATCTGTTCACACCATTTGGACTTATATAGGTTATGTAAGTACATTTTCAAATTCTTAACAACAATGTGAGGTACTGAACCATCCACATTTGTCCAGGTTTCTTGGAAGCCAATCTTACATATTTGATCCAGCAATTTGTCTCATTTCGACACAGCTCATAAACATTTAAATTTTTAAGAATCAGGGTTACTATTCTGTAAGTGCAACCAATACTTAACGGTACCACACAACAAATCGATTAATATAGGAAAGTTTCATGACTTTTTTTTTTGGGGGGGGGGGGCGTCTGCGCACTGCACTGTCACAGTTCTCTCTCTTTTTTTTGGGGGGGGGGGGCAGAGAAGAGAACCGTCAAAGTCTTTTTGTTTCTTTTTTTCCTTGGGTAGGTGTGTATGTGTGTGTGCGTGAGTGTGTGTGTGTGTGGGGGGGGTCTGCGAACAGGACCGTCGCAGTCCTCTTGCTCTAAATTTCAGGATTTTTTGTTCCTTCTTTTAGCCCCCGGCCCCCCCCCCTAAAAAATAAGAAAAAAATCCTGAAATTTACAAGCAGAATTGCCCCCCCCCCCTCCAAGGAAGAAAACAGTGCTGAAATTCATTGAAACAGGACCGTGGCGGTCCTGTATGCAGACCACCCCTGCCCTCCCGAAAAAAAACTGAAATTTGCAACAGGAGGACTGTGACAGTTCTGTATGCAGATTCCCCCCCCCCCAAAAAAAATCCTGAAATTTGCAGCAAGAGGACTGTGATAGCCCCCCAACCCCCAACCCCTAACCCCTCCAGACACATAAAAAGGTAGCTAATAAAATATTGAATCTTTCATCTAGAGAATTGTGCCTGTCCTGTACGCAAAAAAAAAAAAAAAAAAAAAAAAAAGGACGGTGTTGTGTTTTGTTTTGTTTTGTTTGTTTGTTTTTTTTCCTCTCCAGGACCGCTTCGCGTCCTGGCTTCTGCCTCGACGCTATTACCGCCCCCTCATTCATTTTTGTAATATTCATAAGCTATTTTGTTTTATAAAAATATACTAAGAAAGACTCTTAAGAAAGACTATGTCTGTGTATGTTTTCTAAGGTTGAATTGCCGGCATACGTAAAATCATATTGATCTATTGTGAATCCCAGCAACTCTAGTAGCATCTCACATATATTACCTCACAATTAGTATGAATGAGTAACGCTGGTCTTTTATTATTTAGGTGTATTGTTTTATTTACTGTGGTATATACTACCTGTGTGGTAAGTCATGGTTGACCTGATCATTAACCAAATGTATCTCACATCGATAGGCTTATTGTTTGTCTAGTACATGTCCTAATAAGTCAATGATGACTCGATTGTCAATAAAATTATTATTGTTAAATATTGTTTCAAGTCCGGTTGCGTTTTCGCGGGGATTTTCCCAAAAACCCCGCCGGTGAACATGGATGCTTCTGTCCCATTTCCTCATAACAAGGAATGATACGTACCATATTATGGTATAGTCACACATCAAAAATCTTAATCATGTGACAACAGATGCAGAAATAAACGGGCCATGTGTTTTTCATATATTGGAGTTTGCGTGACCTGCAGTAATATAAGGAGGCACATCTCATTGCATGTCACAAGTGCCCGTTTGCCAACTCACGTCGGTCGCTGACCAAGTCCTTTTCAACAAGACCTCATCGAAGTTTCCCCGATATGACATCACAGAGAGTAGCGGTGGTGACAGGCGGTAACAAAGGTATGTAATGTTTGTTGTCTCCCGGGTGCTCCATCACCGTGTAAGCGGACAGTACAAGATGGTCAGGATGTTATGGTGACTAAGCATTTTTTCAAAATTTTTTTGTGTCTTTATATGTTACTGATTAACCGCACAGTCAGCATGCTGGAGTGTACAAAGTGCATCCCGTATATTATGCATGGAGACTACTGTAAATGTATTTATTTTCTTGTGTACAATTTTTCATTCTGTTTGCATTTCAGGCATTTAGGTTAAGTTTTAATTTCACCATTCAGGTACCAATTCTTTTCAACCCTATGTTAAAATGCTATATTTCACTTTTTTGCAGTTTCTTTTGATTTCCAAAAAATTTGTGCCTTCAGCGAAATTCGTGAGAGCAAAAACCGAAACTGCGTGCACCGCAGATAGATAGACGTCATGTGAAGAACTTGGCAATGGACTGCCACCAATCAGGAAGTGATCTTGCGTCATTTTCCATGTATTAAGGGTACAGACAGCAGGCGAGGGGGGAGTGTGTGTGTATGGGGGGGGGTACATGGTGCTGTGCACTGTATACGTGTAACAAAATGTCGATCAAGAAATCACAGAAGATATATTTATTTGACATTGAAAACTGGGAAAAAAACTATTGAAAAAAGTATGTAGTCATCCCAATAAACGTTGCTGACACATTTTAGTTGAAATCAGAACAAAAGATAATTTAGCCACTGCATTTCAGTCTCCCTCAAGGTCAAATATGACAGCTTCAAACGAAGTTTGCAATAGTTGCATATCCAAACAGTTGCATGCCATAGCCCTATTATTGAGTTCTGAATATATATATATATATATATATATATATATATATATATATATATATATATATATATATATATATATATATATATATATATATATATATATATATATATATAAGCACAGTTCTATGTTTCTACACACCATAGCCAATCCAGTCACTATTGATGTCCACACCTATACCACCTTAATTTATCACTATTATCATGTGAAATGCATTCTTTTAAATCTTATACTTCAACAGTAAAATCATGGAGCTACTGTAGTAGCTCCATGGTAAAATGAATGCATGCAGGTTCATCGTCATGGCCGACATGAAAACTTATACGATCTAGTACAGGCACCAATGTCGGGAAATGACAAAATTCAAATTTAGACTTGCTACGAGAAAAGGATTCTATATATTCACAAACCTTCTGAAAGAGGGGAAGGCAAATAAACCTGACTACCCAAAAGTTGAAGCACAGAATGACTGTCTTGGATTTTAACTCGTACAAAGATGTCACAAATCAACCGGACTCCACGTATCCACTCAGAAAAGACCAAATCTACTTTTCATGTTATTCCATCTGCAGAACAATGCCACATATAACAACCGCCCTTCTAATGCTTAACACGTGTCTGCCGGTGTTCAAATTTGGAACACTGCTGTTCCAATTTTGAATATAGTTGATCTATATTTGAACACTGTTGATCTCAAATTGTACAATGGTGTTAAAAATTTGAACACCTGGGGACTGGTCTGTAGATGTTCAACGTGTATACAGGTGTTCAAGTGATGTTTAAAATTTATTACATTTTTAGAACTCAAACCCCAAACACATTGTTTTAGTGTGTGGCTCCCTTCATGTTGGTTTAAATTGAACATTTATTTCAATGAACAAAGATGAAGTGGACAGATTGAAAATACAGCGGTTTCTTCTCTGTTTTACTTTCACATATTAAAATAAAGACTCGTGAAGCTGTTGATTTGTGGGAAAGGACTGATAACATATATCTATTATCTTTGTTGCCAGATATCTGGACTTCTCTTGAACTTTATGTGCTTTGGATCAATATGTTCCTACGAGTGCAGTTGTATTTCAATCCTCACTTGGGAAAGATAATTTGCAGCATAGAAAATCAGTGTGTGTGTCTTCAAAGCATATTGGTATGGCAATGGACAACTATTCCATAACACAGGAGTAGAAGTTATAGCTTTGATGTTATTCAAGATTTAAAATTTAAAATGGTGCTATTTACCAAATTTAAATTGCTACAAGTTTCACTTTTAATTCATTAGGTGCACAATGGTCAACAACCCCCTAGTAGAACTTGGAATGACATCTTTATCCATTATAGTGTTGAAGATATTCAAGATTGAAAATTTCGAATACTGCTAATTAGCATAACTTAAATTGCTACAACTTTTGCTTTAGATTCATTGCATGCACAATGGTCAATAACCTCCTAGTGCAAGTTAAAATGACATCTCTATCTATAACAGTTTTGAAGATATTCAAGTTTTAAAATTTCCAATGCTGCTAATTAGCATAATTTAAATTGCTACAACTATTGTTTTGAATTCATTAGATGTGCACTGGTCAATAGCCCACTAGTAGAAGTTGGAATGACATCTCTATTATACTTTTGAATATATTCAAGATTTAAAATTTCAAATGTCCCTTATTTGCATAATTTTAAACATCTTCATTCATCTATACAAAACGGTCAAACTCCTTGTAAGGAGGTACATTCATGCCAAGTTTGGAGTTTCTATGTATAATAGTGTCCGAGAAAAGTGTCGGACAAATTTGCTGGTAAAGAAAGAAAGAAAGAAAGAAAGAAAGAAAGGAAAAACAAAAAAGTGTGTGTTGACACACATATTTTAACAAGATGTCCCTTGCCTCGGCAACGATAGTTTACAATCAGGCTTGACCAGGTCATGAGTTCGTAAGGGCCAAAGGAGCAAGTCTTATCAGGACAGCAACAAAAATGACGCACTTATACATGTTATACATGAGCGTATGACCTCTCTTGTCGTGAACCTATGACCTCTCTTGTTGGTCCGTTTCCCTATAATGTGTGTAAGACCTACATAAGTATAACACTTATTTTGACCTCGGTATCGTGTCAACTTACCGATTGTAACTCGTATGGTTTAGACTCAATGTCTTCCTTGGTTTAGCGAGCTGCAGTACACTCAGTGCATTAACTTTTATTTTTTTAAGAATTCTGCAAAAAAAAAAAAACAACTGAGCTTAATGAGAGAGAGAAACAGAGAGAGAGAGAGAGAGAGAGAGAGAGAGAGAGAGAGAGAGAGAAAGAAAGAAAGAGAGAGAAAGAGAGAGAACTAGAAAAAAGATTTGCTTCAAAGCAAATCTGTCTGTGTGCCTTCAAAAGCTGTAAATTAAATGGTACAACATTTGTCCTTTGGTACTTCACATTCCATTAAACTTATGGCTGGATGAAAATGTCAAAGTCCAAATGACCTTGACCTTTGGCCTTTGACCTTTACAGGTCACATGTAAATTGCAAAACTGTACAGTGTAACAATACCTACAATTTAAGTCCAACATGATTAGAATTGGATGGAAATTGGTCGAGCTATGGCTGGGTGAAACATTCAAATGTCCAAATGACGTTGACCTCTGACCTTTAGGGGTCACATGTAAGTATCAAAGTGTGCAGTGTTACAATAGCTACAATTTGAGCCCAACATGATCAAAATTGGATAAAAATTGACCAAGTTATGGCTAGAAAAAGTCACCATCGAAAGTGGCCCTTGACCTTGACATGTCCTTTGACCTCGACATGACCTTGACATTTGAGATGACCTTTGCCTTGCTATGATCGAAGTCCTATAAACTCGGAACCACATCTACTATAGTATATGAGATATTGAAGATTTAAAACTTTAATTAGCCCTCATTTGCATAATTTTGAAAAGCATGACCTCTCATTATAAAAAGGCAAGACTTCATCTATAGAAGTATAATTGTGCCAAGTTTGGAGTCTCTACATATAATACTTTTCAAATGAAATGTCAGACAATTTTGCCTGTAAAGAAAGAAAGAAAGAAAGAAAGAAAAAATTCCTAGAAAAACAATGTGTCTGTGTTGGCACACAGACATAATAAGCCGTCCTTGCTTACAAGTGTTTCATACTGCATGTTTTAATTATCCGAACGAGTATCTGCATGTAACCCCACGTACTGCTCACTCGTGATTGTAAAATAACTTTTGGTAACGGATTACTAACCTTCCATTATTTCTTTGCCAAATTTTATTACAATTATTGACAGTGGGTTGTTTTGTTTGCGGGCACAAACACTGGAAAATTGTTTTGTATTTATGTTTATAGTGTTCAGTTATTATACAACCATGAGCAACACTGCCACATTTTTTCGTGTAGTTGTGAATAAGAAGTATAATGATGATGATGATGAGGAGGAGGAGGAGGAGGAGGAGGAGGAGGAGGAGGAGGAGGAGGAGGAGGAGGAGGAGGAGGAAGAGCAGGAGGAGCAGGAGCAGGAGGGGGGGAGGTATTCGTAGTCACGTCGCTTATCAACTGGCGTTTTTAGGACCAAAGATAATGGCACTATGCGCTGTACATTTGCACACTGAAAAAGATTGCAATATAAAACTAGGAAAGATAATTTGCTGCATAGCAAATCAGCGTGTGTGTGTGTGTGTGTGTGTGTGTGTGTGTGTGTGTGTGTGTGTGTACAACTTTTGTTTTTAATTCATTAGGTGCGCAATGGTCAACAACCCCCTAGTTGTTGGAATGACATCTCTATCTATTATAGTGCTGAAGATATTCAAGATTGAAAATTTCGAATACTGCTCATTAGCATAATTCAAATTGCAACAGCTCTTGTTCGAAAGAAAGAAAGAAAGTAGGAACTAGAAAAGAAGATTTACTTTACAGCAAACCCGTTTGGGTGCCTTCAAAATGGGAACAGTTTGAAATGCTTCACTTTGCCATTGTTCAACATAATCTAAATTTCGTGTATTAGCCTAATTTTCATAAAGTAAAATGCTACAACTTTGGTTCTTGGTTCATTGGATGTGGCCATGTCACCAATGAAACTCTTATCTATAATAGTTTTAAAGCTTTTCAACATTGGAATTTTGTGTATCTGCCTAATTTGCATAAATTGAAAGCCTGCAACTTTGGTTTATGGTTCATTGGATGGGGCTTTGCCACAAACCCATAAATTGAAGTGGGAATGGCACCTCTATCTATAATAGTTTTGAAACTATTCAAGATTTATATTTTGCATGTTCACCTAATTTGCATAAATTAAAATCCTACAACTTTGGGTCATGGTTCATTGGATGTGGCTTTGCCACAAACCTGTAAATAGAAGTTGGGATAGTATGTCTATGTATAATAGGTTTGGAGATATTCAACTTTGAAATTTCAAAGCTCCTTTCTTGACAGAATTTGAAATTCTACAACTTATACTGTCCATTATGTTGGCATTTGTCACAAACCTATATATGCACATTGAAATATTGAGTATCTGCAATAGTTTGGAAGATATGGAGCTTTTAAAATTTTAATTGCCCCTAATTTGCATACTTTTAAACATCATGACTATTCCAAATGAGATGCACAATTTCACTGGTTAGGTCAATCAGCATAGCAAGTTTGGTGGTTTTCGAAAAAAAAATAGTGCTTGAGAAAATCTCCAGACCCACGTGGTCGTGAAGAAGAAAGAAAAGAAAGAAAGAAAGAAAGAAAGAATTTCAGTGTTTACTTATACAGTTAAACCTCTCTACAGTGGGCACCCTTGGGACCAGAGAAAAGTCACCCCTTGGACTAGAGAAAAGTGCCCACTCCTGAGAGGGTCAGCCCTTTTGGGCAGTATGGATGAGTATGTGTGCATGTACGTGTACGTGTACATTATATATACATGCACATATACATGTATATGTCCAGTGCATACATATTATAATTCAGGGGGAGGTGTATACATGCAATACAAAACTGTCTTTCTTCCTGTATCACATTAACAAATTTTAACAGAAGCTGTCAAGAAACTACATGTACATGTACCTATGAACCGAGCCAAGCACATATTGACTTCGGGCTACGGGAAGTGTGGCACCCGGGGTGTGGCAAGAATATCGGACTTTGTGAGATCAAACGAGAGGCATTCTATAGATATTAATACCGGACTTCTTGTCTACAAATCCTTTGTCCTTTCAAATTTCAACTATTGCCCAGCAGTTTGGCACTTTTGCGGAGCTTCAAACTCTGCCAAATTGGAGAAAATTCAATTCAGAGCTCTGAACTTTATACTTGATCGGTACGATCTGGATTATAGCACTCTCCTGAAGATGGCAAATCTTCCTGCTTTGGAATTGTCCAGAATAAAAAACAAAGCTACTGAAGTTTATAAAGCTGTTCAGGGCAGCAAACCCTGAATACATAGCCTAAACAGTGTCTTCAAGCCCAATACTCATGGCTATTCTCTTTGACAGCATCAATCTGTCACACGACCAAAGGCGGTCTTCATTCTTTTAAGAATTTCGGTACTAAGATTTGAACTCGGTCCCCAATGAGCTCAAAACAGCCAAAGACTTTCCTACTTTTAAAAGTCTACTCAGACACTGGGATGGATTTTCCTGTAACAGAAACAAAAGCGAGAGAGAGAGAGAGAGAGAGAGAGAGAGAGAGAGAGAGAGAGAGAGAGAGAGAGAGGAGAGAGAGAGAGGAGAGAGAGAGAGAGAGGGGAGAGGGAGAGAGAGGAGAGAGGGAGGGAGAGATAGAGAGAGAGAGAGGGAGGGAGAGAGAGGGAGAGAGAGGAGGAGAGAGAGAGAGAGAGGGGAGAGAGAGAGAAGAGAGGGTGAGAGAGAGAGAGAGGAGAGGGAGAGAGAGAGGGGAGAGAGAGAGGGGGAGAGAGAGAGAGGGAGAGAGAGAGAGAGGGAGGGAGAGAGAGAGAGAGAGAGGAGAGAGAGAGAGGAGGGAGAGAGACAGAGAGAGGAGAGAGAGAGAGAGAGATGAGAGAGAGAGAGAGAGAGAGAGAGAGAGAGAGAGAGAGAGAGAGGAGAGAGAGAGAGAGAGACGAGAGAGAGAGAGAGAGGCGGTGCTATATATTCGGTGCATTATATGCGTACATGAATTAGAAGTTGAAAATTTTGTGCCATGCACTCATTTCATGATTAATGCTGAAAACCAAATATCAATAATGTCTCACTTACTTTTATCACCCATATTCCAGAACAAAAACAGCCATATCCATTACGTCCTCATTCATATTTTTGGTATTTTCCACATCTTTATTAAATTTGCGAAGGACATTTTCTTTCAATTTGTAATTCTTCAAACAATTAAAGAACATAATTTAGTCCAAGACTGATTAACAAATAAAATCGGACAACTTTCACTATATTTCATTTAACTTTTATTTTCCATAAATTGATTCTTGTAGAGCTTTGGTATTTTTGACGTGGGGTGAGTGCACATGTTTCAACCAGAAATTACAGACATGCAGGTATCTTTTGTCATACAGTTTAACCCCTGCACTGGTCACTGCTGGTAAGAAAAAATATGACCAGAGGCATATATTTTCCCCATCCATGTTGAAAAAGATACAGTTATTTCCGTTTTTGCAGGTGATGTAAATTATTTTTAGGGCAGTTGGTACTTTCTTGTTCCAAATGGAAGCACGACATTCAGTACAAGTACTTCGTTTCAAAACCAGTCAATCCATGAGGAGCCACAGATATACCGTCTCTGCATACGCGTGGACAATTTTGATCATTACTTGCAACACATGTGGCAAAATTACCAGTTGGGGATCATATGTAAAAATATATGTCATTGCATCATTATTATGTCCAGTGTGTGTGTTTTGTCAATATGGTGGAACTTTTCAATGGAAACAAAAATTGTCCACTGCCAAGAACTCCCACTATCCCACCAGTGTCATATGTTTCCACAGCCAACACTGGGGTATATTATCATACTGTATTACCAACAGCTGGCAGGTGTGTATGTGCCACTTTGCCACCTAAACTCTTGGGTAAGCAAGAGTCAACTGAAAATGAAGATTAAACAACAATCAGTCATGATGATGATGATGATGATGATGATGATGATGATGATGATCATGGTGATGATAATGTGGATGACGATGCTGACAAAAATCATGAAGGTCATGGTGATGATGGTGACAATGATGGTCGCGGTGACAAAAAAGTGATGAAGGCCACAGCGATGACAGTGATAAATGAACGGTCTTCTTACCGGAAATTTGAATCTGGAATAACTCTGGTGATTTAGATGACCACAACTTTTCTTGTGATTACAACTGTCACTACTGACACAGTAAAGTATGATAACTTAGTGTCATTGTGGCCACTTACAGGTGATTAAAAAAAATCAGTATGTTGACGAATATTTGTTTTGTACTTTGCTACAGGTCTGGGGTATGCCCTGGTCAAGTTCCTTTGTAAAGAATGGAATGGATCCGGAAAAGTTTACCTTACCGCCAGGAATGTCGAGAGAGGGCAAGCAGCTGTCGAGAGTCTGAAAAGGGAAGGTTACAGCCCCGAATTTTTCCAGTTAGATATATCTGTCCCTGATCATATAGAAAAATTCTCTGAGCACATCAAAGAAAAACACGGAGGACTGGATATTTTTATACAAAATGCAGCAGCCGCTTCCGCAAAGGTGAATAATATGTATGCAGAAAACTAAAGTTTAAGCAGTCTGTCACATTTTTTACATGTAGCGGGAAACTCCTGTTCAGCATTCAACAGAAACCTAAAGCTTTGTGTCACAATGCGAGGTCATGCTTGATGGGGTTCAACAGAAAGCAAGCAAAATTTGTTTTGGACACGGTAATCGAGGCAAAGTGTCAGCCACTAACGTTCAAGTAGTTTAAAATCCTGGCCTTAACTACTATCTCGAACAGAAACGTCATAGTATGTATGGGTTGGAATTGATCGTAGAGCATTTGGTCAATATAGACCTACTAGCCAAGTACTGTGGCAAATTGGGTAACATTTAGATCGTATTTTGCTTTTCTATTTTTGCAGATACTTAATTACTTTTTCTAGAACAGAAAAAGCAATGTCCGATTTGATGAACATTTGCGTTTGAAGTATTGAACAGGTTTTACTTAAAAATCTATTTTTTCAGCTTAAAATGCGATTAAATTGCAATCTTGTCACAAGTCAATTTGCAACTTAGTTTTTATATATCGACATGATCACTTATAATTTTAATTCCAAAACATTTTTGAACATACGAACAGGTCAAGGCCTTTGTGGCGAATAGATTGTTTGTATTAAAAAAAGTTGTATTCGCTTAGTATAAATGACTTTTGTTTCTAATTTAGGGTTCCATCATGACCTTAGCAGAAACTGCTGAAATGTACGTGAAGTCAAACAATTATGGAACAGTCAGAATTATGAAGAAAATCCTGCCACTTCTTCGAAAAGACGGGAGGGTTGTTATAGTAGCCAGTGGCTTTGGCCAGCTGTCTTTCCTAGGCCCAAATCTTCAACCTAAGTTTTTGTCCGATGATCTGACCATGGATGGCATGCTGTCTTTGATGGATGACTATGTGGCTTCAGTAGCTGACGATACCTACAAGGAAAAAGGGTGGCCAGAGCTGCCAAATAAATCATCCAAGATTGGACAAGTGGCCCTTACACGTATTATCTCGCGACAGCTACGTGATGATCCTCGAGACATCATTATCAACGCTGCATGTCCCGGGTGGACCATAACAGACGCAGCCAAGAAGTTTCTGGACGAAAATAACTGCTTTCGAGGCATCCAGGCCAAGACACCTGATGAATCTGCAGCGCACGTGGGATGGCTTGCCCTGTTACCTCCAGGCACACAGTCACCGCGGGGAGACCTGGTTCAGTACAAGAAGATTATACCTTTCACGGGTGGCAATGCCATTGGGTTTTCATAATGACCAGAAAAAAACCCATGATCAGCTTTCCAAGTCATTTGGTTTAAACTTATTTTAATCATTCACAAAAACAATTGACCAATATGCACAATGCCTATATGGAGGCCTCTTGTCATTTAACGAGAGTATTGGGGGGGGGGGGGCATTAGCATTGAATACCCGAATTTGGGGTATTTCCCGCTTACCCCCACGAAGTTCAGTCGGTCACTTTCGAAGAAAGGCACACATAATGAATAATATAGGCCTGCATATCGTAAGGCGGATTTAGGTATTGCTGGAAACTCTACACACATTGTACAAATTTGTAATGCGACCTTTGCTGCAAAATACTGGCATGGGTTACTCCACATCTGGTACTTGCGTCCTTTTTTGTTGATATCAATATGCAATTTTGAATTGGATATGCCAACGTAAGTGTTGGAATAATTCTAAGCCAATAGCCCAACAGAAGTGAGATCACCCGAATGCCCATCGATACGGATAAATGGATATATGTGAAACTTACATCCAGTATACATATGCATCGAAACAGGTTCTTCCTTTTTACAAATACAGCATTTTTGTAAAGGGATCAGCAAAGAATTTTACTTACAACTTCAGGCTCGTTTTTTTAATTTTCAGTTCATGAAATAACATAGAGCAGAGATTTTTATGCCGTTGTGCTAGTACTTTGTGTATTACCTATGAGAAGATCTTCTGTTGAATAGCTAGTATTGATCTTTCGTCGTAGTAAATTGCTGGATGGCAGGTCTTTTAAAGAAAAAAATTTTGGCCAATACAGTTTTGTCCTGCTGACCAAATCTAATGCGCTCTTTTGGTTTGAATCATGACGGTTTCAGCATGCTTCAAGATTGAACCAGTTTTATCCAGTGTTATTGAATTTTCAATCAGTGCAGATATCTTTACTGTATTTCGTTGTGTTAGCTTTTGCTAAATTATCTGACACGGAGGGCCATTTTCCCAGTTTGGGGCTCCTTGGTGAACATACATGACCCATCTGGTGTAAAAGTGAAATGCCTGTGTCATATTCTGTTAACTATGCCTCATCAGTTTAACTGTTTATGGATGATATAAGGATTTCACAGGGAACTCAATATTATATCGATAGGAAATATATATTTCTGGATCTGAGTTTTAAAAGGATGTCACCAGCGTGTTATATGCTATTATTGTACCCTTCCGAGCATGGTAGTGCAAATAAGAGATGCAAATTAGATTTATTGTCGGTTTTACAAACGAACGGAATCTGGTATCACCGACACGCGAAAAGTACGTGATGCCATTAGACGACAGTAACTAGTCAGCTTTTGTCTGTCCTGGACAATCCTCAGGCCTTCCACCACTGATGACTGCCACTCGCTTCTCAAACCTTAAAGTTCCTGTGCGATGAAACTGCACATAACCTTCCAAAGACTCCGGATTGATAATTTATTTCAGTATTTCCATTCATTCAAACGGCCATTACACGCCCTGGCACATTGAGCACAAGGATTTGGGGTGCAAAAAGGAGAGGGACTGTCACCGTTTCTGGCACAGCCGAACACCATTTGCCACCATACTAACGGGGTCTCCGTTTAAAGTCTGCAAAAATTAACCTTTTTAGGGACCATTTATGTCACGTAAAATTGATCAAATCGTTACAATGGCGTAGCTCCTCCAAATGTTACAAAACGGCCTGTCAAATAAAAGCTTGTTACGTCATACTGTGAAACTTTCCATTCATTCATTCCATAGAAATTGGCATATTCAATGAAACATCTCAAACACGGTACTACTATTTTAGGACATGTTGCAGTGGAATGGAAAAGGATGTCATAAAAATACAGATGTCATAAAAAACATTGGTCGAAGTCATACAACTTTAGCCGAAATCACATACAAATGCATTCTGGCCCGTCAGCCACATATTGACTAAGATTTAAAGGGGAACAGCAGTGAAAGTTTTTACTTTTTTTAGTCATTAATGGTCATTTTAGGTGTTTATGTGACAAATTTTCAACATTTTTTCTCAAACAGGTATTTAGTTAGAGCTATTTTATATTTCCAGAAGGTGTTCTGATGTGTGATGTCACCTGGGCTACCCTCCATATATAATACACAAACCTTGAGGGACACCAAGCTGAGATACACAACATTAGCAGGCATATCATAGTGACTTGTGTACAGTGTTAATCAGCCCCTTTGATCTTATCAGTGTGGTATATTAGTTGACACCTGCTTCAGTAGTTGATTACACAACCTCAGGAGCTGTTAGCTTGTGTATATTGATTTCTGCATTTTTCTTTCCTTATTAATCCTCATTAAATGAGTAAATATCTCAGTTTAGTAAATTTGATTATATCTATACACACTGCTTCATCCACAGTAAAAGTGGAATATGTGTACTTGGTCAGGGTTCCATGTTTTTGTCAAAGTTTCACTCGGCTGTCATTGCATTAGCTGTACCAGTTAGCCCAGATGACATCACAACCCCTCATTTACATATCTAAGAAAACTTGATATCTGCTTATCCAGTTGGGAATAAAGTTTGCATTTTCTGATATTGGTTCACATTTATCATATGAAACAACTCAAAAATTGTAAATTATCACCGCAGTACCCCTTTAATCTTCTTGTGGCTGCACTTGGTGTGAAAGAACAAAACTCTCATTGGCTGCGAGAAACATGCTGGAGCACTTCATGTTATGATAAAACCTGGAACACTTGCCCAATTACATGGAAGTGGGACAGGTTTTTTTGTGTTTTCTAAAAACTGCAAGGACGACGATATGATTTTTACCTTGGTGCAATTTCCACATTCGCTTAGTCGAGTTAAAAGAAATATCAAAATGCAAAGGATCTTGAGTTAAGTACCATGCATGGACCTCATTTTGTAAAGTTCGAAATTATTATTAAGCTAACTGTTCTGAAAAAATTGATCCTGAATTATGGCTCAGACATTTTTCAAGTATCATGTCAAACAGATCCAAACCCCACGAATCTTCCTTTCACCATATTGCTAAATCGAAGATCGAGAGGCAAGAACACCAAGGATTTACTGAATTAGATTATGTCATTGATATTACTGAAATTTATTGAGAATTGGGGAAATTAAAAAACGGAAAATCTCCCATTAAAGATATGATTATTAGCGAAATGTTGAAAAGAACCGAAACACATTTTGGTACCAGTTTTACATAAATTATTTAATTTTAAGGCTTCTTCCCGCGTAAATGGAAAACAAGTTTACTTACATTATTACATAAAGGTGGGTCTGTTGTAGATCCTAACAGGTATCGTGGCATTTCACTTGGAAGTTGTCTTTCCAAATTATTCTGTAGTATTCTTAATTCTCGGTTACTAAAGTACTTGGAAGCGGGACAAATTATAAACGACAATCAAATTGGATTTACTAAGAATTCACGCACAGGCGACCACACGCTCACTTTAAAAACCCTTACTGATGAATGTACAAAAGTAATAAAAAATAGAAAATACCTCTGTGCATGTTTTATTGATTTCAAACAAGCGTTTGATACAGTATGGCACGAAAGATTATTTTACAAGTTACTCAACTACGATATTGATGGGTACTTTTACAACATTATTGTTGATATGTATTCTGAAGCTTCAGTACAAATAAAATTTAGGAATGGTCTTTCAAACAATACAACGCTTGAAACTGGTGTGCGACAGGGGTATGTACTGAGCCCTGCCCTCTTTAATATTTTCAATAATGATCTCCCCGACATATTTAATGAAGTATGCAACCCTGTGCAAATACATAACAAGAAACTGAATTGTATGGGGATGATCTCGTTTTACGCTCTGAAACTCAAGAAGGGTTACAAAATTTTTTAGACATACTTATTGCACAGATTGCAATCTTAGAGTAAATAACAATAAATCCAAAATAATAATTTTCAATAAAGTTGGGCGAAAAGTTAAATAAAATTTTATATTAGGAAACGAACGACAGGAAACTGTCAATAGTTATTGCTATTTAAGTATCGAAATCAGTGCCTCTGGCTTATTTAGCCCCGCTTTAAAGAATGTAAGTGCTAAAGCTACCAAAGCTACAACAAAATTAAAAAGAATTCTTTGTAACACTAATATGGACATCTCTTTGGCTTTATCATTGTTTGAAAGACTCGTTACACCAATTTTACTTTATGCATGAGAAGGCTGGGGACCATTGATGATTCAAGCAGAAAAATGTTTTGCATTTTCTGATGTAAACATGCAACCATGCCGATAATAGCTTTCAAAAAATACACCTCCGCTATTTGAAATTTTGCCTCGGTGTGAACAAAAAATAGCATGTAATTTTGCAGTTATAAGCGAACTTGGCCAATGTCCTCTCTCACTGAAAGTTTTCACACAAATGTCAAAATACTGGTTTCGATTAGTAAAGCTAAATCCTGATTCAATGTTATATGATTGCTTACTCTGTAATATACATAATATGAATTCTGGGAAACCTAAATGGTTGAAAACTCTGCAAAACGTTTTTCATGTTACTCATTTTGAAAATACGTGGAATAATGTTGGTGGCAATAAAGGCGATTTTATCGACTAGACGTTTCCAAAAAAAAAATACAAAAATTATTTCGAAATCAACGGAACGAAGTTCTACTCGAAAATAGTAAAGATGATAAGAAATTAAGGACATATGTAAAATTCAAACATGATTTCGGACCAGAAATATACTTATATTTAGTGTATACTTATATTCAGTGAATAATTATGAAATTAGAAAAGGTATTCTCGTTTTCAGATCCGCGCCCATAATATTAAAATCGAAACTGGGCAGCACAAAAGACCAACAAAAACCCCTTTGGAGAAAAGATTATGCGAAACATGTGGACAAATTGAAAGTGAAGATCACATATTAATATCTTGTAAAACATTCTCAACACAACGTGATAACCTTTTTCAACAACTTACTGAAATATTTCCCTTGTTTTCTTCCCTTTCGGACTCGGAAAAATTTCTATCTATCATGAAACTGGACGATAATGATTTGATATCTTACACTGCAAATTTTTGGGTTCCATTAACGCCACCAGAGGGTACTTCTGATATACATTTTTTTTAACTTAGTTTGTATGAGCATTAACGCACATAGGTGCTTAATGCTCGTATATGTAGGGCACCTTTGTACTTTATTTGTACTTTATTCGTGTGTATGTGTGTTTGTATTGACAAAATGTCACATTGTATCATTTGTGATGCAGTCAATAAAGTTTATTTCATTTCATTATGAACAGCTCAAACTCGCTGAAGAAGACAATTGGCTTCGTGACGACTTAAACGGCCTTGCAAAAGAAACTAAATGTTCGTGGGGCACGGTAAAACACCTTTTTTAAAAAAAAACAAAAAAAATCAGTCTTCAATATTTCTTCTGTCATACATGATGCTAAGCATATTTCTCATTGCACATCAAAAACTGTTTACGTTTTATTACATTCTTCCTTCAACAATGTAATGCGGATTCTGCAAATGTCACCAATGCCTGTTACCTGCAAAGCAGACCAAGTCCCCCCCCCCCCCAAGGAGTAGACAAAATACACAGCTTGGGTCTGCTTGGAGGCAACCATACCTGAATATACTGATCCTCCTACAACCATAGGCTCATTAGCTGTCACGAAAACCGAATTTCGTGAGGTACTTTTAGGTCTTGACTGAACCAAAGTTTCTGATACTGATGGCATTTGAGCAAAACTAAACATCTAATAAATGATGTGGAAACAGACTTTACTTACCACCAACGAAGAAGCTACTCTCTTCAGTCTGGAAAAATAGGGCATGCCTTTCCACTTTACATGGAGACACTAAAAATTCATGTAACAATTACAGACCGGTGTCTCTCCTCACTTCTGTTTGAAAGGTATGTGAAAAGAATGTGTTTAAGCATATTATTAACATTCTGGGGTATCATATTGTCATCTCTGTTATTTAATCCCGTCTTATACCAAGCAATTCCACCGTAAACCACGTCCTGCTCCTCTATCATGTGTTACTATGACCTTGTGTATACACTAAAGAGAGCGGGTATTGAAGCAGACCTTCATGATTGGTTTTCAAACGATATAAAGTCATTATGAACGTGTGGTTTATGAAAAATTTGTGCTGGAGCCACATGGTTCCCTACTCGGAAATCTTATTTTTCTCATTTATATTAACGCCAATCTGAATATCGTCTGGTCTAACCTAACCTAACCTAACCTAACCTAACCTAACCTAACCTAACCTAACCTAACCTAACCTAACATAACATAATAATGAAGCTCTGCATTTATAACTTCACTTATTTAGCTAATTCATCATTCACCACGTTCATATTTATTCATTATTATGTTGGTTGACTTTGCTGAATGTTTAGCTTAGACCAGGAGCCCCTACTCAGAGAAACATGCACGGGTACAGGCTACGAAACATGTTCTGAGTAGTTACCCGCTGAAGACCCTTTAATTTGTTTGGGCTAATAGAGCCTATGTCAAAATTCTATAGCACAAGAAGTGCAAAAAGGACAATAGCACACATATATAGGTTAGATAGTGACAGGTTAGCTTAATTATGGAGAGTAAAGAGTTCGAACTGCGGAATATGGTTATGACTACCAGAAGGTGTTTTTGGACAAACAGCCACAAATACAAATAGGTATTCAATTAGCCCTCATGAAACGGAGACCGTTTTCACACGTTCATATAATTGCTGCCGCAAGTTACGGAGACCGTTTCTATGACAAAAGTTTACAAGAACTCAATAGTATGGAATTTGTAGGCTGTTTTGGATCGTTTATACTCAGAAGCAAATCACAGATACATGAAGCTGTTGGCGATTGCACTAAAATTCGTACAAATTCCACCAATTCGTTGTTATCGAGGAAACTAGCGTGATATGCTTGCGTTGTTGAATTTTATTTAAAGAGCAAATGTATAGATATGACTGTAATCGGTACCTTTTCCACCCCTGTAGCGGCCATTTTCCCTAAAATATCTGTCTGGTAACTAGAACAGACTTCCTGCGATCTTTGTCTGTTGTTGCCGCACATAAAACAGCCCAATGAGTTCTCTATTATGATCAGAAAACTCTTTAAAGATCGCTGTGATCGTATTGGTCACGATGGTGCACGTGGCAAAGCTTAAAATAGTTAAATAACTTGAGATGGAGTCCCCAGATCAGCGCATTCGTGATATTGATCTGTGGGCCTGGCAAAAAAAATGGTGAAACGTAACTGCTAGGTCCAAGTTTTAACCAGAAGTTGCGCTCCATAGATTTGGCCACGGACCACAAATCAATATAACGAATGCCCTGATCTGGGACTTCATCTCACTGTCACTTAGTTATTCTTTTTTTTAAAGGTTATTTGTTGAAAATGAAAATCTTCAAACTGGACCTTACTCTTATATACTTCATAATGTAAAATGTAATCTGGAAAGAATTACCTGCTCATAAAATAAAACAATTGTGGACTTTTGCTTCGTTCAGTGGTTAGTGTTATGGACCCAAAAAAGTACTGGCTTCGGCCTCGGTTGGTATTCTTTCAGGTCCATAAAACTAACCAGTGACCTCCGCAAAAGTTCATAATTATATAATATACGTAGAGACAACTAAAATTACAGCCTCATGCGACTCCAGCCATTTTCTGTTGATGCCAAACACTGGTGGGCTGAAGTACGGGGAAAGTGCATGTGCGCAAGTTTTACAGTTTTCCATTGGAGCATGGGACATACTAAATTGAGGCAGTTTTGCGATTTGCATAATGATGTCATTTTAACCAAAAGAAAATTGTGGCTGATGCCTAGGTTTTGTCAGTGAATATGACCTTTCTACGCACATTTTTACCCAATCAAATTACATTTAAACATTGAGATACTTTCTCAGATTAACCGCTGAGATTTCAAGTTTCAAAATGATACTAAACAAAGGAGGTAAACAGGAAGTTATCGCTGTCAGTCCGGCCATCAAAATAGCGCCAATTTTCTACAGTTTTTAGCAATTTTTGCATGGATTTACCGCTGAAGCTCTCTCAAAATGACCACACATGGTACATATAAAGTTTTTTTTCTGATAAATTGCACTTTTAATTCGGATATAGACATTGAAAATAGTTATATGGTAAACGAAGATGCTAAACACGTCCCATTTTTGTGAAACATTCATACATGTTGTATAGAACATTACGATTTTTTGCATCAAAGCTCTGATGGTTAAAATTTATTCAGTGCTGCAGGCTATGTTGTGAAAACAATATGCAGCATGAATATTGTAAATACATATATACTTCTTTTCTTTTTCGCTTTTTTCTAATAATATTGTGAACAAATGGATAATAATTGGGCTTATATGGTTATATATAGATCAAATATACATATATTAATGTGCATGTATGGAAATAAATGAATGATTTAAGCCAGGTTTATGGAAATGTATATGATGTAAACCAGGTGGCGTTAGTGTCCTCTCTCCTATGAGACTACCTGTTTTGACAGACCGCTTTTGGTACTGCCCCAGGGGCGGTCTCTCACGATAGGGACCACAATCAATAAATACTGTTGCCGCAGCCGAAGTTATAAATTCCGATCTGTCAGTTATTGACCAATGGTCCACAGATTGGCTTGTACCCTTCAATGCCTTACAAAACTGACTGTGTCCTCATCTCGCGTAAAACAAATCAAATTAACCATCCTTCTATTCTTTTTCAAGGGCATGTATTACAAAATGTTATGCAACTAAAACATCTGGGGCTAACAATACGCCCGGATTTGAGGTGGTCTGATTAAATTTCTGTAATTTGTAACGAATCTAATAAATTAACGTTATGGAGAACGTGAAAAATTACTTAATAAGATAGACAAACGTTGGAAAGCATCTTTTACTTTTGTCAGAAATATGGCATGTCAGTATGGGGTGGCTGTGCGGGACTGGAGGAAGACAAACTGGAAAGTATTCAGATAAATGCTGCTTGTGTTGTCACTGGCGTAATGCACGGGACTAGCTGGTAAATTATACGAAGGAACGGAATGATGACAGGTAAAAAGCATGTTTTCACCGAATCTTAAAATTTCTAGGCTTGTATTATTTTGGTAGTCGATTTCTTGCAGTTTAACACACCCTTCTCCGTGTTGGTGATAGTCAGTTAAATTCTCATTTGTTAAAAATTGGTACGATGTGGCTGCCCAGAATGTTCTCTTGAGGAAAACATCGTCCTTTTTCTCAGCAGTATATGAATTTATTTCGGAAACTGGTGGTTTCAAACCAATATCGGTTAATCAAAAGTTAAATGAATAGGACTCCAATGCTAATATTGTCTGCCTATAAAATCCTTTTGTTAGATGAAATCTCATACAAAATAAATGACCCCACTATTTGTCACGTCATTGTCATCTCTTGTCAAGTGTGTCCACGTTTGTCCTGTATATAGTGTTTTTCTTCTGTCTCTCTCTTTCTCACAAGAGATATTTGAATAGAACTTCTTTGACCTTTCTTCTAATTGCTGAAGTGATTATGTGATGTATATTTGATGCTTTTGATTCATAAAATATATTTAAAGTAAACTGGTAAATATGTCAATATCACAGTTGTACGCTTAATAACCTGTTCCCATGTACAAGCCTTTCAGGGCGACAACATATCAAGTCGATCTCCATGTGGTCGATCACTCTGTTTTCTTGGATCGTTTCTCCAACAAGCGTGCGCAGTGTAGTCCCCATACAACACTGGACACCAGGAAGATGACACGAATTACATAGAGTCCAGCTGGACAAGACTCGTTATGACGACACGCATAGGAGTCCGCAATAAGGTATACTGTACACCGAATAAACTCGCTCACTTGTGCATACGACCTGAAAAAGGACATCAACTCATGTCAAATATGTTTCTCAATATAATAGCTGATATATTCATTTCCACTTCCGCTACTAACGAAACAAAGTTATTTGGATTTTAAAATGTGATGAATACCCAAGTCTCAGTGATCAACACATAGAATGGTGGACAAGCCACCTGTTGTTAAACTGTTTTTGCTCCACTGATCAAACTGCTATTAAAACTTCGTCATTTAGATTCTTGCTCTGTCGACATACATGGATAATTAGGTCATGTAAATTGACCTTTTGAGGATGAGGGCACCACTTTTATTTGATGACAAGAAATACTTTCGCAGCTTTTATTAGGTACAAAGTAAAACAAAAATAATGATATGCAAATCACATTAAGTGCTGCCGTCTGGTGTCCTAAATTCCACTACTTTGATTGTGTCAACAGGTAGACTATATCCGTTGGAACTGTGAGCTAACCCATATGACACCTGAATTTGAATCGCAGTTGTATAGCCGTTTCACCAGAGAAGCTAACAGACAACGCTTGTCTCCCAATCACTTTCGGAAATAAAATACCATTGAACAATCCCGTGTTAAAATAAGATACCATTTGTCACTGGAGAATGGCTAATGAGTTACACTTATGCCACATTTGATACAAACTTTACACCTGGCTTAGCTCATTTATCACTTATGACAACTAGCAACATTAATGTCACTTCTACATCAGATAACAAGTCAACAATATTACTTCTACATTGAGGAGGCCTGCCTTAGGGACAACACAAGCTTGGAGAAGTCTCAAGCTATACATGTCATTATTGCTTTTGATCTCCAGGGATGTACCTCTAAACCCTGGGCCAAGGGCTCCTGCTCATCCATGCGGTGTCTGCAATAAAGGTGTCAGGGACAATCATCTGGCTGTTCTGTGTGAGGGATGTCTCAACTGGCACGGTAGACTTTGTATCAAAATGTCTTTACAGGACTACCGGGCATTATCCACACAACATGACTGGTTCTGTGAACAGTGCAATCCATTGCCTAACCTAAGGGACTCCCTTTTTTGATGCCCAGAACTTATCAAGTGATGACCCTACAGTGATGATGTGATGGGCCAATCCTTTGAGGATTATAATGTATCAAAAACTTGAGAGAGAAACATAAGAGTAAATTTATTTTGGCATATCTAAATGTGAATAGTATACACCATAAAATCCTCCAGATCAGAGACATGATATATCCCTCTAATGTGGACTTCTTTACACTGGCTGAGACTAAGATAGATCATACTTTTCTGGATGCTCAATTTGCAACACAGGGCTACCGTATGTTCCGAAAGGATAGTACTACATATGGAGGTGGACTTATTTTACTTATAAGAAGTGACATTCCATGTAGATTGTGGACTTGTCTTCATACTGTACATACTGAAATACTGCCAGTAGAGATAACCATTGGTAAAATTAAATGGCTAGTCATTTCAGGTTACAAACCACCAAAGGTCATAGATAATGTGTTCCAACAGAAATTAGAAGTGGTATTAAATAGAGCCATAGTGGAATATCAGAATATTATTATGGGTGATCTGAATTCAGACTTATTGCATTTAACTATGGGACTCCTAGTAAGAAATATTTGTGACATTTTTGGTCTCAAAAACACTATAACTACCACTACCTTTCAATCCAAAAATGGGAGCTCCTTGATTGAATTGTTTTTGACCAATCAATGAAGGAGATTCCAGGAGAATGGCTCTTTTGATATTACAATAAGTGATGGTCATTCAATGATGTATGGGGTATTGAGGGCTTCGGCTCCTCTGCAGAAACCCAGAAGAATTTATTATCGCAACTTAAAACACTTCAATGAAAATGCTTTCTTAGAGGACTTGAGTATCACACCTTTTTATTTATGTGATTTATTTGATGATATGGATGACTGCTACTATGTATTCCAATCACTGCATGAGGATGTTTTAAATCATCATGCCCCATGGAAATAAATAATTTTGCGTGGCAAAAGAACGCCACACATGACTGCTAACCTGCGAAAGGAAATAGTGAGGAAAAACAAACTTTGGAAAGAATATAAAAGGTTTAAAACACCAACTACCTGGGCTGTGTATAAGAAGCAGAGAAATATAACGACTGAGGCTAATACAAAAGCCGTAAGAAACTATTTCAGAAATAAATGCGCTGATGGCCCAAAGATAGGAAAAGAATTTTGGAAAACCTTACGACCTTTTATATCTAATAAGGATTATGACCAAAATTGTATAATGCTTGACGAGAATGGCAACATTGTAACTGATCCAGATGATGTTGCCAAAATCTTGAACGCATTTTGCACAAATATTGGCAATGAAAATGGCAATCAGTCATCACTCTATGACAATTTACCCAGCCCTGATATTTCTAATGATGGTGGGTTGGATGATTTTGTAGATCTGGCCAAAAGTACTTATATCCCAGTATAACCATGATTAGTAATTCTTCCAATAGGTTACAGCAATTTGAGTTTTTGGTAATCACATTAGCGCAAACGCTATATATGTTGGAAGGTCTAAAACTAATAAAGCTACTGGACATGATGGCATCTCTGCAAAAATGTTGAAACTATCCAAACATTATGTAGCACCTGTACTGACAAGACTATTTAACAAAAGTATAAATGAATGTATTTTCCCCCCTAAATTTAAAATGGCCAATGTTAGTCCGATATATAAAAAACTAGATCCTCTTGACAAGGTTAATTATAGGCCTGTAAGTACCCGATGTTCTATTTCAAAGGTCTTTGAAAGACTCCTGGATAGAATGATGACTGATGTCAAACTTGAGATTTTACATGAGGGCATATCAGCCTATCGAACAAACTACAACTGTCAATCGGTCATTATACGTGCCTTGGAGACTTGGCATGAAGCATTGGCTAATAAAAAGTATACATGTAGGTATAGTACTGATGGACTTGTCAAAAGCTTTCGATTGAATTTCACATGCTCTTGTGATAGCTAAGCTTCACACTTATGGATTTGGTAATAAAGCCACCAAATTACTAGCTAGTTACTTAATTGGAAGACAGAAAAGGGTCAAAATTCAATCCACTTTTAGTGATTGGAGTCCACTTAGGGCAGGTGTTCCCCAAGGGTCTGTATTAGGCCCGAACCTATTCAATTTCTTCATTAACGATTTATTCTGGTTTGTGGACAAAACATTTTTGTCTAATTTTGCGGATGACAACACGCTTACTACGATGGGCGACTCGGTTGGAGAGGTAAAACAGATCCTGACAGCCGAGTCGGCTGTTGCAATGCAGTGGTTCTCCGACAACTTTTTACGAACCAATGCTACAAAATTTCAAACAATGTTTCTGGGTAAAAACACAACAGATGTTCAACTTGACATACAAGGTGTTAAGATAAATAGTACTCACCGTGTCAGAATACTTGGAGTAGTGATCTCCATGTATCAGAATTGTGTCGAAAAACTGCTGCTCAATTGAGTGTACTCATAAGGTTTAAACGCATTTTGGACACTCCATCAAAATCAGCCTTAGTTAAAACTTTTATTGTATCGAATTTCACATAATGTAATGCAATGTACCATTTTTGTTCATGTAATAATGTGCAAAAAATGGAAAGAGTACTTGAAAGATCACTCAGATATGTTTATCTAGATTGTGACTCCTGCTTTGAAGACTTGCTTTCTAGATCTGGGTTGGCTTCTCTAGAAAGTGAGAGGCAGAGAGCCACTGTAATGGAGGCTTACAAAATAAACTGTAAAATTGCACCCAAATATCTAGAAAATCGTATCAGAAGACGACAAATTGGTCACAGGACTAGGCAGCTTTTTGACTTATGTTTACCAGAGTACAAAAGTGTAAAATATGGTTAGAAATCCCTAAAGTTTTTCATGTCATATTTTTGGAATGATTTGCCTAACAGAATGAAGGCTACACCTGATATATGTGAATTTAAACAAGAAGTAAAGACAAGGAAGGCCAACACTTGTAAGTGTCGACTTTGTCAGTTTCAGGAAGCTAACGCTTCCTGAGGCTGTCATGGTCACTATGTGTCATCTTTTACAATCCATGATTTTGATAGCCTCTCAAGCTACCATTTTGTGATAGCCACTTTAGCCACTTAAAATGCATCTGCTCCTGAGTATTAATTCTAATTTCAGTTACCCAAGTCATAATCATCTTTTAGTTGCACTACCGAGGTGTCTTAGTGTATATCATTATTTGATTAATTTTATTTGGTATATGTATAAGTCAGAACTTTTTGTTTAATTTTTACTCGTCATTATCTGTGATAATTTCATATTGCTTAATTTTATTTGGTATATGTATAAGTCAGAACTTTTTGTTCAATTTTTACTCGTCATTATCTGTGATAATTTCATATTGCTTAACTGTCTCTATGTTTTGAACTGTGTCTTTACTGAGTCTTTTGTGTATCTTGATAATTCTATTCTTTTATTTTGATTTATATATGTACTTTATATGTATTTTATTGTCGGTGAAAATAGCCTATGGCTAATGTTCCTGTAAGAAAATCCGACGTTAAATAAAAGAACTTGAACTTGAACTTGAACTGTTGGTAACAAATTTCATAGTTTATGTGAGGCTTCAAGGAAATTCACGGGTCATACTGTTATTAATTACTAGCTCATCTTCGTGTGTACTTACTTTCCTTCGTACAAATTACCGATGTTTACCAGAGTCCACACCAGGTAAAAAATGTAGAGTAAGATCACACTTTGGGTAAGACTCTGAAAATGATAAAATTCAGACATAAAGTTAACTTGCGAGAGCGGACGTCTAAAATTCCATATACAAAATCGTTCAATACATTTTCTTGTTTTCTTCTTTTCTTTTCTTCCTCTTCCTTGTTTTTTCTTGGTCAGATAGACCCTCATTGTAACAAATATTTGTCGCTCTCATGAGGGCCACCCTAATATGATTTCGGCTGCTTCCATTATACAGACAACATATTTAAATTGGTCTATAACAGGTATTGGCATAAGTGACGTGACACACTTTCGCATTACCTTCGAAACTATAATTTAGTGATATAAAGTACCAGATTCAACAAACTGTTTAGTGGCGTGAACAAATGTGACAGTTTGGAATAGCACACTCTTGCTCATAATCATTTATCAAGAGGTTTTTGACGTATATGGTAAATCCCTGGTAACCATGAGTGTAAAATTTCTCTTTTATTTGAGTGGGCATCGTATATTATTGTGCCTGGCATGTCAAACCTTAGACAATATTTTGCATAGCCTTGGTTGAATCTGCTAATAGACAAGTCTTGATTTTGTCTTGTATTACGTCTACCTAATTCTTGGTTGGTCCTAAATGGTAATTGTTGAAGATTGATTGGTAGCTTATGATTGATATACTGATAATAGAATTTATACTTGGAAATGGCAAACATGTCATTTATTTTCAGCATTCGGATGGTTTTGAATAAGGGGTTAGTATAGGAGTTATATTCAGAACATGTAATTATTCAAAGCTTTTTTGTAATTTTAAAATTTCACTGTGTTTCACTGACATTGATCGGTTTTTGAAGTGTTGTGATGCTACTGCACTTAGCGGATAGTATTTGGTTGACAGTGTTGGTAGGAAGATGCATGGAAAATGGAAACCTTTACTGAATGCATTATCGGCATGCAGGGGTGTTGACTTTGTCATAATCTCATACATAAGCAAGTAAATTTGTTCTTAATCTTATAAAATCGATAATTTATATTCATGGTTTAACAGATAACATACTAATTAAAAACCTTAATTTCTCAGGTAAAGGGCACTAAAACCTGAGCAGTGTTTTTTTTACACAATGGAAAGAAAACACGTGGCTATTTCCACAGTAACATTGACAAAAATGTGACTTTTTGAACCAACTATTGGAAATGTAGGGTACATATATCTAGCAAGTACACAACTTCAACTTTCAGATATTATATAGCTTTTGGGACGACTTTCCAGCTTTTCATTCTGTCTTCATGAGCAAACACTGTGTATTGATGGGTTGCTTTTTTGGTGAATTTAATCGTAAGAGGAGGAGTTTCAAACAGCAATGTAAAGAACAAATGAAGATCTCAGTATCAGTCTGTATTTTGTACTCTTGCACCAGCTATATAACATAATTTTGTTGGAAGCTTCTTGTACATTTGTGTCACGTATTAATGTATTAATCCCAAATGTTCAATAAAATGTTCTGTAGGCTTTAATTTATGGTTGATTTTCAAGCATCTGTACCATGCAATATTTCAGACAATCCTAGTTTATCAAATGTAATGTTTTAATGTGATTATCATTATAAACGTCATAAATGTTTCATTTTTTCTCAACTTGAAATTTAAAGTAACATATTATCTTGAAACCATGCGTTTTTGGGAGGTATAACGATTAGTGAACAATGGGATTAGATGTGGTCCCATCTGTCAGAACTAATTTGACCCGTCTGTCACAATAAGAAGTAAATAAATAGGAAGCATCCTTCTGAGCAGGCGAAGTTACACCTGTATCACAACCAAATTTAAGGACCCCATAATTTAAAATAATAGTGATCAGTTGCTTAAGTGTCAACAGATAGTATTTTAATCAACAATTTGGGTATACAAAATTTCGTCCAAAGCTGTCCCATCTGTCACGGTGGAATATCTTCAGTTGATACACAAAACTAAAGATACACTTTCAAATACGCATACATTTTTTAACAGACTAAAATGTGAGTTATGGATTAAAAGGTGGATAAATAGCTTACATCTTTTCATTACTTGGTTCCAAAACTTGAAAGTCACAAAGTTTCTATCAAATGTCCGATCTGTCATTGTGGAAATGACCACATTTGTTGTGTTGCGCCACTATGACTTCACATCATAGACTTTTATCTGCATATGACTGTCATAGTATATGGATGTATGTCCACAAGTTCAAATGTATGACCATCAATATAATATATATCCGAAATGTATTCCCTCTGTGACCCTGAATATTATACAACGTAAAACTTCTACATATGATACATATTTGTGGTACATCTGGCTTCAATGAGTTTATTCATTTTCCAAATATTTTAAATTTTGTGTTTTTTCAGCCCATTTTGGTCAGTATCTTCCATTACACACGTTTTGTGATCATGGAAAACTTTTCAAAAACAGCATTCTCAGAATTTCCGCATTTTGGTCTATATACTGTATAAGTGTAAATATTCCCGAGTGAAAAATTTCCCGGATTTGTTCCAAATGAACATTTCACGGTTTATATTTTTCCCGAATGGCACTGCGCTACAAAAAACTGCTAATGGTACTTTGAGATGTACACGGGACATTGATTAAGATACGCTACGACTAGTTCGCGCTAGCGGTACCTCCGCGACTCAGTTCCGAACACAGACTTAAGTCTAAACGCAAGTGATTTTGTGGTTTTTAACATGAAAGGACTCGTCTATGCCCGGGAAATATACACCTGGGATTTCAACACGTTTTTATTTTATTTCTTTAGTTTAATAAAAAAAAAAAAATCTGAACATATCCTCTCGTTTTTCTTTACACTGGTACACGATTTAGACGATGTGGTCACAGTTTGCTGCGTGATTGTTCACGCATGCAGCGTCATTAATGTCCCAACTAACAACTGCCTGCAACAGTCTGTAGCCAAATACTATCGCTTATAATTCCCCAGAATTAATTTTCCCGAGGGGTTCCTTTCGGGAAATTAAATACCTTGGGAATATTGCCACTTATACAGTATTACACAATGCACCATCAATATCTATAGCAACCCAGACTTTCATACCTTTACAAGTCCTGAAAGTTATGCGGAGTTAACTTCAAAATGTGGATTATCTCGTGTTCATATTAAAGTTAACGGACGGACAGATGGATGGACAGGAGTGGACGCTGCAAGCTCTACCACCTTTGGTCAACAGAGCTGAAAAACTTTGACCGACAAGTAAACACCTTTAAGAGTGTCAGAGTTCAAAATTAACTTTACTCCTACGTGGCTTACCTCTAGGCTTTCGAAAATCATGTTATATGACATTACAGACAAGAAGAAGTGTATCATCACATAGACAGTACCCCAAAGTGGCAATGATCGGTCATAGTACTCCGTCGGGGCTGACACCTAGTGGACAAATATCAAAGTTAGAATTATCGGTGCAATTTATGTCCACTTGACAAACTCAGGTAACATACTTATTGAATTTGTAGTAATAAGTTCCGTGTGTCCAACTGCCTTAACCGTAATAAAAGTAAACGTGTTTTGCTTTTGCCATACTTTTGACGTGATAATTTCTGCTGATGATATCGATTTCTTGATTTTTAGAATGGTCCCCCGCTTCGGATGGAATACGAACTGCTCATTTGGAGTATGGTAATTCGGATGTACTCCGCAAGCACCTTGCTAACTTTTACAATGTTACATTCGCATAGAGCATATTGTTCCGTCAGTACTCAACAAAGGTATTATTGTACCGATACTGAAAAGGCTACTCTTAACCCGAATGATTCCGTCAACTATAGACCCACAACTTTAAACTCAATTAGTTAAAAATAAACTGGCGGAACTTGGGCCTATCGTGTTACCTGAAGATAACGGGAGCGCTCATCACTGGATTTCGCAAAGGCAGAAATACTTTATCATGTTGTTCTTTTTCAATGACATAGTTGTTTATCTTAATAATGATCAATCTTCAGATTTTGTGAGCAGCCTTTACACGCTGAAAAATGCTTCGACGTCATATGGCACGAAGGTTTATTTTATAAACTTTGGAATGTAATCCCAGTCGTACGCTGGGTTTTGCTGCATACATGGCACCAGTATGGTCAACTGAATAGTGTAGTCAAGTGGAACGATGACCTCAGTCGACCCTGCCATGTGCCATGTGGGGCGAGGCAGGGAAGTATAGTCTCTCTCTCTCTCTCTCTCTCTCTCTCTCTCTCTCTCTCTCTCTCTCTCTCTCTCTCTCTCTCTCTCTCTCTCTCTCTCTCTCTCTCTCTCTCTCTCTCTCTCTCTCTCTCTCTCTCTCTCTCTCTCTCTCTCTCTCTCTCTCTCTCTCTCTCTCTCTCTTCTCTCGCTCTTTCTTTACCAGTGAATTTGTCCGACACTTTTCTCTGACACTGTTATGCATAGAAACTCCAAACTTGGCATGATTGTACCTCCATACAAGGGGTTTGGGCTTTGTATGCAAAGAAATGATATTTAAAATTAGGCAAATTACGGGCATTTAAAATTTTCAATCTTGAATAACTTCAAAAGTATAATAAATAGAGATGTCATTCCAACTTCTACTAGAGGGTTATTGACCACTGCGCATGTAATGAATTTAAAACAAAAGTTGTAGTAATTTAAATTATGCTAATGAGCAGTATTAGATATTTCAAAACTTGAATATCTTCAACACTATGATAGATAGAGATGTCATTTCAACTTCTACTAGGGGGTTGTTGACCATTGCGCACCTAATGAATTAAAAATAAAACTTGTAGCAATTTAAATTAGGCTAAATAGCACCAGTAGAAATTTTAAATCTTGAATAACTTCAAAGCTATAATAGATAGAGATGCCATTCCAACTTCTACTGCTGTGTTATGGAATAGTTGTACATTGCCATACCAATATGCTTTGAAGACACACACACTGATTTGCTATGCAGCAAATCATCTTTCCTAGTTTTATATTGTATGCATGCTGTATTGCTAAGTTTCAACACAGTATTGTTGTTGTTGTTGTTATAATAATAATAATAATAATAATAATAAATAATAATAATAATAATAATAATAATAATAATAATAATAATAATAATAATAATAATAATAATAATAATAATAATCATCATCATCATCATCACCATCATTATTATTATTATACTTTGGTCTAATAAACTATTAATTTGCTCTTTCATCCATGTCCAAGTTAGATGAAAACTGTGGAGCTCGTCTGACAGACTTGCCAAATTTTTTTTCTGTGTGTGAAAATACAATGAAAGCGTGGATTAACCCTTTCATTGTATTGTTTTAGCCTCAATCAAAGCTTGTCTTCGCCACCTTTGTCTGGAATATGCCCAAAGTGCGCCGATGAAAGCTATTGATGCTAACCGTTTACCTCCCTGAGGATATATACGTGATGTTACTAGAATAAGCAGTCTGTCACGAGGGATATGATTCAGGAACGACTGTAATGGTTAATAGTAGTGCAATTTTGTTGCGAATAACGACGACTGACGCAATATTCTCTTTACAGGCAGAACTCATATACATATACTTTATGTTCGGAACGAGTGGGACTCGAACCTGCAACCTTTGGCACCAGTCGCCTAGCTGAAATGGGAAACGCACATATCCACTCGACCAAATCCCCATTCTTAAAAAGAATGGTTCAATGGAGGTAGTTATGCCCAAAGTGCGCCGATGAAAGCTATTGATGCTAAAATATATATTTTTCTCAATAGCTTACTGTGTGGAAGCCTTGATCGTTACAATATTACAATGCGACTCACGTGACGATTCAAACAAAGAAACATCAATTAAACCATAAATAGTCAAGTAATGATTATTACACTTACAATGACACCCGCCCACCCACACCCGCACATGCAGACCTACACACAAATTGTATTTGTGTCGTTTTTGTCCAGACCCACTTCCTAGTAGTCATTACATTATTCCACAGATCCATATATTATATATATATATATATATATATATATATATATATATATATATTATATATATATATATATATATATATATATATATATATATATATATATATATATATACTTGCATCAGGTATATCTTCCAAGAGACCTGTCCTCGGCTTGCCAGGGTCCCAGCCGGGTCCTTTGAAGATGACCGATAGTTTGTTGCCCAGACCTTCTATATTCCATGCTTTCTCTATTGTATACTGTAGGTGGCAGAACTGTTAAAAAGCAATAAATATATTTCATATAATTTTGCAGATCCTTAATTTGCCATGAGATGTAGGAAGTATTTAAGAGTTCTTACGTATGCTTGGTATTTAATTTTGCTTTCCTCGCATTCCCGCAAAACTAAATATGTTGTCAGTAACAGTGTACAGTGGAAGTTATGGTAATAGTAACACTTGCACTGTGCTGCTACTACAATATTATTACCAAATTTTCCTATGACCTTTTGAGAACGTATTTTTGAACATCTTGTTGGGAACAACTTATTACCATTGATTTTCTGGAAGATGATCCAAAGAAAATTTGGAAATATTGCAGCAATTATACATACTTTTGAAATTAAAGGGGTTTCCTGTTGTTGACAGTGACATGTTTTATGGACTTACCTGCGTGTAAACAGGGTCCCACGTGTTAAGTGGGTGAGTGACACCATAGACTACCTCGTCTTTCTCTGCCTCGAATGTACCTGTGGTTTACAGAGCAACAATTCTTTACATATTTGCATGCATGTGATAAGAGGGAGCCTGTATCGGATTATACATTAAAATGACGCCCATAAAGCACTAGAGGACCATGATGATCCTGTGCTCTGCTGACTGGAATCTGCTTTTATAGTATTGCAACACACGCCCTGTAGTCTGTATACCTATATACATGAACAGTGGTACCAAAGTTTAATATGATGATGATGATGATGATGATGATGATGATGATGATGATGATGATGATGATGATGATGATGATGATGATGATGATGATGATGATGATGATGATCATTGAATATATTTATTCTGGGAGTCCGATTCAGCAGAAATGCTGTTTTTCATTCGGGCCCAGGATATGTCATAACAGAGGTCGAAAATAGCCTTAAAACACAGAAATTCAAAGAAGAGAATCATGATGATCGTGTGCATGTTCTGGACAAAGGGAGCTTGTTATGATGCCCTGCTGCCATATTGTGGTGTTGTGAATCATACATGTGATTCATGTGGCCTGACTGCATATGGTGGCCACAAGCTTTGTATCGATCATGATCAAGATATAAACTTACATGTCATTGAACTTTAATTTGATTTGCAAGGTCATGCAAGATCAAAAGAGACCATCAGTGAAAAATGACCCTAAAAATACTATTAAAAAAAATAAGAAACAATTGCAAAAACAAAAATTCATTAAAAAAATAAGAAAAAAATTGCAACATATCCATATCATTTTCGCAAACCTTCATTGTCTAAAGTCAAGTTACATTCTGATATAATTTTAAGCAATTCTGTTCAGCCGCTCTGGAGAAAAGGTACATTGCCAAAAAAAGTTTGAAGTCAATCTGGTTGACAGTTTCGGAGAAGTAAAAAAAAGTAAAATAGCATTAGAATGCCCATTGACAGTTGACTTACATAGTAATCAATACGAAAGGTGCATTTACCGATAAGTGCACGAATTGAAAAAATCATTAAAAACCAGTAAATAAACAGCAGTTCCACTTAGTGTAAAATTTTGTTTGACCCTTCCAGAAAGCACATATCCACCAAGTTTCAGCTTAATCTGAGTGACAGTTCTGGAGAAGTAAAAAAAAAAGACAAACAAACAAACAAAAAAACAAAAAAACAAAAAAAACAAAACAAAACAAACAAACAAACAACACACACACACAAAACCACAAAAAATTGAGTGAAATTGCAGCTTCTGGTGAACAAATTAAGAACTAAGAGTCTCTAGGAGTGTCCCTGTGTGATATCAAAGCAATCGGGTGAGCATTTTCGGAGATCTTTAAGACTCCCCCCCCCCCAAAAAAAACAGAACAAAACAAAACAAACAACAACAAATCGTGAGAAATTCGAAAAATCAATGAAGCGTGACCATTTGAACAAATCTGGTAGAGAACCACCTAAGGTATATTTGCATCAAGTTTAAAGTCAATCTGGATGGCGGTTTTGAAGAAGTAAAAAATGTGAATTAGCATTAGAATGCCCATTGACTGACAAAGTTATCGATAGGAAAGGTGCATTTACCGATAAGTACTTGAATTTTAAAAAAATCGTTAAAAATCATGAATCCAAGCAGTGCCACCTAGTGTTCAACTTTGTTTGACCCTTCCACAAGGAACTTATCCACAAAGTTCCAGCTTAATCTGAGTGATTGTTCTGGAGAAGAAGTTGAAAATAGCAATAACACACAAAAAATCATTAAAAAATCAGAAAAAATTGCAGCACTACCTTGTGAACAAATTAAGATTTTTTTTAAGATTTGCCAAAAAAAAAAAAAAAAAAAAAAAAAAAAAAAAAAAAAAATCATTGGAGCAGGACTATCTATATAAATTTGGTAGAGACCCACCCAAAATACATCGCCACCAAATTTGAAGTGAATCCAGCTGACGGTTTTGGTGAAGTCAATTATTCACGATGGACGACGACAGGCGAAGGACCTTAACATAACCTCAGCTATTGCCAAGTCAGCTGAGCTAAAGCATCATAAAAAAATCACCACTTGGTGGACAAAATAACAACTGGGTGACCTAATGTGATATATCAGTGCAACTGCACAATTAGTTCTTGAGATGAAAATTCTTTAAAAAAAATTATTAAAAAATTCATACAAAATAGAAAAATTATTGCATCATCATCTCCTTCGCAAGGTTCGTAGAGGTCTGCCTGGGGGAACAATCCATGTGAAAAATCTAAACATTCCAAGCATCGGTTTTTGAGAAGAAGTCGAAAAGGAAAATATAATAGCCATATTTACTATGCAGTTCCCGTAAGTGCGTAAAAAATATACATATTCATATCATTTCGCAAACTTTTATTATCTAAAGTCAAATTATATTCTGATAAAATTTTGAGCAACTCTGTTCAGTCGCTCTGGAGAAAAAGTCAAAAAAGCCTTAACATACAAAAATTAATTAAAAATACAGCCACACCTGGTGGCCGAAATAAGAACTAGGAAACCCCAAGTGACCTAATATGTAATATAAAAACAATTGGCCAAGTAGTTCTTCAGATGAAGATTTTTTTTTTTTTTTTTAAATAATTTTAAAAATTCATCAAAAATAGAAGAAATTGTTCACCATCTCCTTTGGAAACTTGGTACAGGTCCAACTGGGGAACATCCATGTGCAAAATCAAAACATTCCTTGCAGCGGTTTTTTGAAAAGAAGTCGAAAATGTAAAAAGTCTAACGACGGAAAGAAGGATGAACGAACGGACGACGGACGCAAACGGATTCCAATAGCTCTGCTGACTGACAAGTCAGCAGAGCTAAAATACCTGTACGTAAATGGGAAAAAGATTTTCTCATGTATTTGTTTGATGACAAAATATCAAATTCAAAAGACTAACTTAGTTACAAATCAACTATTTAAGTGCTAAATTGGAAACTGCAGGCAACAAAATACCTCAAAATGCATAGGGCGCATGGGCTTTTAACCTGTTGACCTGGATAATAATTTTTCCTGCGGGGCCATATGAATGCTGGCACGAGAATGATAAGCTTTTTCGACGGATTTGAATTCAGAGTGTTGAATATTTATAGGTAATACACATATTCAGTAAAATTATGAAGATCATCAGTTTTATAGTTTTTATGCAAATTTAATTAATTCAATGCTTCCGTAGGTTCTCGAACCAGGCCATAACCTTAGCGCGTTTATGACGTATTAATCCTCATATGAGAGGTGGGGTACATTTCAATTCAGTTAAAATTAAAATATGTCACCCAGTGGTCTAAATTTTTCCTCCTTTTAAACAAGCAACTAGACACATGTGTATGCAAAAAAATTATTGAAACCTGACCTCATGAAGGCGATCAAATTACACTTCAAACGTATTTATCTCTATTTTGCTCAAACCTCTATTTTGGTAAGGGGTCAGCCATTTTAATCAACATTTTCACATTATTACATTGAGTACGGAGGGGAGGAGGGGAGGAGGGGGTCAAGATCAATGTAAGTTTTTAGCTAATTTTAAAAATTTTGATCAATATTAGGCCAAAAATCAATTTTTAGAGTACCTTTTGGGGGTGGGGTGGCAGGGCATTACAAGAAAAAGTACTTTGTGTACACTTTGAAAATGTTGATAGTTTTGGCTGACCCTTGAGGAGGCATGTGTCAGGAAATACGTGCACAACATCCACGCCACCCAGAAAACAAGTCCCGAAAAAAGATTTTAAGAGAAAGAGGAAAAATTGACATGTGTGTTTTTCGTTTTACTTTATTTATTTTCTATTTTTTTAAGTTTTAGCGGGAATGAAATCATAAAAGGAATTTTGAAAAATGTACACCCTATAATTTCCACAATTTTGGAATCTTGGGGTGGTTAGAAGCATTTTTTAATTTTTGACCTTCACCTTTGACCCGGGTCACTGACCACATTACAGCGGTCAACATACATGCAGGTCAGTAGCAGTTCCTGACTTTGTTGGTTTTGAAAAAGAGTTGGACACATCGTGGCCAGTTCCATTTTAACAGATTTTGCCTGTCAAAAATCTCCAGACGTCCTAACACAAAATTTGAAACGATCAAGAGGTTTGGCAACTCTGAATTCTGAAGAGAAGAGGTATATTTCATTTGTCGTACTAATTGCAACAGGATTTTTTTTTTTTTTTGAAGGGGGGGGGGGGGGAGGGCGCTTACCAAAAATACGGTCCCAGATGATGAGTGTGCCAGCGTAGTTTTTGTCAATACAGTAGCGGTTCCTGCCGTGATGTACGCGATGATGACTAGGTGTGTTTAAGATGTACTCCAACGGCCCAAGTGTTTTTATTGTCTGAATGAAAAAAGGTGGAAAATTTGTCACTGCAAATACAAAATCTAATTTTGACGGAAGACATAAGAAGTTGGAAGTTTTAATTCAAGCACATTCCGAAGAAATCTGAAATCGAATATGTCGTCAATGGACCATGTTGACTGATGAATCCCAGAGCTACGTCAGATCCTAGACTTCAAGTGGGTAAGGATAGGGCATATGTGACATTAATGGTCGGAAATATCTTAATCAAACGAGAGCTAATTTCATTATGAACCTCATAAGGTTCAACATATGCCAACATTTATCATGAGTTTATTGGTATGAAAGCGTTCGCAACTTTAATAATTGGCCTATGAAAACACAGAGGACGCAACTACGTTTCATCCTGGACGAATACACTCGGCATACATATGGATAAGATATGTCAGGAGAATATGTCCCAGGTCGACTCATTCTTATTTTTTCATTAGTTCGTTCGTTCATTGATTGATTGATTGATTGATTGATTGATTCATTCATTCATTCCATTGATTAATCAATTCCTTTTTCCAGTAGTACCAGATTATTTAATTTCTTTGGCTTGACTTGGGAGACTATGCCCAAGTGGCCAAACGGAAAGCGCCTGACTCGACTTTGTCCGGGCCAAGGGAGCGCTCAAGCGCACCAGCTGACTTAGCTTCGTCCCGACCAAGACAGGGCTCAAGTAGTGGCTGACTCAGCTTTGTCCCGGCGAAGAGAGGAATCAAGCAGTGGCTGATGTCCCGGCCATTGAGAGGCCTCAAGCAGTGACTGACTCAATTTTGCCCCGGCCAAGAGAGGGCTAAAGCAGCGGCCAAGGAATTCAGGATTCAGAATAACTTGATTCGACGATAATAGATTATCTGTACAATCCATGTTAACATTTTGCATAAACCAAAGTGAGTGATATAGAAATTGACAAACGGTTACTCTTTTAGACATTATAGGTCGGGAAAGCTCACATTAAGACTTGGATCGCCAGCATGTGCACCACCTCACGTCCATACTAACTGGTTAAACCAATGCAATTATGAATAACGTAAAATTACAAATAGTGTAATCCCAAGATAATGGTTTCCTGAATAAAAAAAATTAGTGAACATAGTCTGAGTTACAGACATAACAATTAAAGCGGCTACGGGTAGTTTCATAATTTTTTAAAAACAAGTTTGCTTCACGTAGAATGAAAAACCTCGCAAGCTATGGGAGAAAACCTTTTCAGTTCATAATTTTGGGTGTAGAATTTAACATTCTAATTAATGCATGTCTAATGCCAAACTATGAGCAATAAGTAATTATTTCTTCTGGTATTGTGACTGTGTATTTTGGGGTTGGCATAATTAGAACATTGAAATACAAATGAAGCCTGTCATGTCGTAATTTCGAGATTTAAAAATAGGGTCAGTATGAGCATCGTATTTATTATGATCTTGCATTCGAATAGCCTTTTTATGAATTTTTGAGTCTCTCATGCCTATAAGAGGATGACGTAATTTATCTCTGATAATATCAAAGCAATACTATAGAGAAGCTGCAAAACATTTGATGGGGTAAAGTTTTTTAATCTGTTCATAATACCAATTGTTTGGTGAATTTTAGAAGAAAGTTTTTTTTAATATGATTAGGCCTATTCCAACAGAAGGCTCAAGTAGCGGCTGTCTCAGCTTTGTCCCGGCCCAGGGAAGTCTCAAACAGCGGCTGACTACTCTGAAGCGTTTCAGGTCGCCGCACGCACCTGAGTGTTGTATTTGTTTCTTTTTGCCCAGAACCACTTCCTGGTAGTCATTACCCTATTCCGCAGTCCGAACTCTTTACTCTCCGTAAGCTAACCTGAGTGTGAATCCAGAACTGGTACAGCAGGTTGAATTGCACATGAACAAGGAATATGGACGGAGGAACGGCCAGCGCCATGGGCAAATAAAACACCTGAAAAGTAGTAAGCACACAAGGTATAATACAAAAATCTCGCCTGTATAATCTACAAAATTTATTACATAGAACAGAACAAGAATAGAAGGTTCCTGTTTCCCTCCTGTGTTCTCACCACTTCCCACTGTAATTTGCAGCTTAATAACTGAAGAACCACCTCGCGTACAAATGCCATTTTTTTATGGTAAATCTAGGTGTATAACTTAAATAAATGTGAAAATTTTATTATATTAGCTACAAACATAACCCGTTTATGAAAGGTTACTTTAACATATCAGTTCGATGGGCATACGTGCAAGTCTACCCAACAAGAATTATCTACTTCAATAGATTACTATTTGGCACGTCTGTCAAGTGATAACATGTAGAAACTGGTCTGTACAATCTTGTAAATTAATTATCGGGACTGTAAATTTTTAAAAAACCTAGTCTGCTTACTCGGACCCTTTTCGTGCACGTTGTGGAGAACATTAAAAAATTTCCTACACATTAAAAAACATGAAACGACGGGTCATTTGTCTATGTTATTGTTCAGAAGGATTTAGTATCACGCCTTTACAATTTCTTTCCGACTTGGCTGTTACAGTCAGAGATATTTTCTCCTTAAAAAAATGGTCGAGAAAGTCCACTTCAAATCACTTGTTTTAAAATTAAACTTGCATCATAGGTAGTATTTTTTTGCCACACAAAATGAACATTTAAAAAAAATGTAATCTCAGTAGCAAAGTGACTGAGTAAAAGTTGCATACTGATCTCAAATAAAACAAATCCTTTCATGTCACCTGCCTGCTCATGCTCCGACCAAAACGAAGACATTTATCACTTTTTCCTGACCTGCCCTAAATTCCTAGTGTACAGGCAAGATTTACTGGATACGGTGTGTCACATCCTTGCACCTGGTGTGCATCCAAATCTCTTAGTTCATTCAGCTAGTGACATACTCATACAATACTTTAAACAGGGCAATTCAGAACTCAGTGATGATGTTAATTACCAAATATTTGAAGCTGTGCAGACTTACATGGTGAAAACAAGACGCTTTGAATTTTCAGCCACTTCCAGTTTATTATATTGATATATTAGATTTTTTTTCAGCTGTCAACGCTTCAGATTTGTCTTTGATTCAATTGTACCGAATTAGATACGTCATACCATATGTCAATTCATAGATTGTATGTCCTGTGTGTATATTGTAAATACTTTGTGCGTCATGTTTGTTGTGGAGAGCCTCCAGATTAGTTCTTTGTAACTATTTAGGCAATCCATGTGAAATAAATATGTTTAAAACAAATATGGAGCAAAGTGGGATTGGTTGCAACAACACCACAGTAATGTCCAGTGACGTCACCTTTAATTGTGAGCACCTGTCCAGGCTATCGCGCATCACAATAATTATAGATGCTGTAATAGACTAGTTCATAGGACTCGAGGTTTATTTAGTTTACTTCGGGAAGCGCACCCTGCTTTGTTTACATTTTGTACTCGACCAGGCTGACCCGGAAGGATCAGAAAGTAAAACATGGGATGTGCTTGGGTTTAATAAAAAATCAAACCGTCAGCAAACTAAACATGCATATTTCACCACGGATGTGTGACATTTTAGGTAAAAGATTTGCACTGTTCAGCACAATCCATGCTGTAATCACTAGCGTTAGCCGTGGCACTCGTTGTGAACGTATGAAAGCGTGGGCCCGACTCGGCCACTTGCTGCTTGGACAACCAGGCCAACAATGGAATGCATAATTAGTTAGGGTCCGGAAAAGTTCGGTACAAGTCGGTATGAACAGGGCTATTAGGTAAAGCTTCGTCTGTGATTGGTTGTGGAGCTTCCGTCAACTGTGTATTATTTTGCAACAGAACATGAACAACAGTTATTTGTACAGGAACATGATGGCAAGCTCACATATACTTCACAAGGAAGCCCTGCATGTCATAGTAGAGATCTAAAGGCAAAAGACTAAAATATCAATCTATTAGGCCTAAATGATGATTCTATGCTTTCATGTCATTCATTTAGGATAAACTTTATAACATAGACACATTCACTTTATCATAAAGTGAATGTGTCTATGTTATAAATAAATATAGCATGTGGCGGCCTCCTCCGTTGTCGGCCAGCCATCTTCGAGGAGAATTGGCACAAGGTACTGCGTGCCACATTCATAAAATTGTCAGTGAACATCACTGAAGTCCAGGAAATGGGTCACAGGCCTAGATTAGAAGGTTACATGTCGCCTAGAAATCTGAAGTTTAACTCAGGTACCACTGCACAATGTGAATCCGAAGTATGGGCAAAGGCAGACCTTGTGAAAAAAGGTTGACCTAACAAAAAAAAGGACAGGATATTATCATTTCATTAGTTTTTTGCCAGATTGAGGCAAAAAGAACGCAGAAAGTCTGCTGGCAAGTCCGCCATACACATGCCTACACGGTGACAGCCAGTGCTTTGGGGGTCCTTCAGTGGCTTTCACCCTGCGGTAGTGCAGAGTGAGACGGGTTGTCCTCGATAAGACTAAGATCAAGTCACCACTCACACTCAGATAATAGTGCACGTTCATGCAAGTTGGACCACTTTGATAAAGAGCTCTTCTCAGGAATGGTATATAGGCCTATGATTTTTATCCAACCAAAGACTTACCAGCTGTGCCCCAAATTCTGGTAAAACTACGAAATGAGATCCAAAATATTTTCCTTTTTGTTGAGGAGTGTACTCACAGAGCTTGGATTTAAGTGGGCAAATTACTACAGAGGAAAGGAAATATTTATTCACAGACCTGATATTGTTGCAACCAGAGCAGATTTTTGAGATCTGAAAAACAATATCGATGAGAGAATTAATAAGGAGTTAATACAGCCAACGAGGGGTTTGTGCCTGTATCCTGACCCGGTCACCAGTACTACACCCTCGCCTTCGGGTTTTGTGCTGGTGGCCGGGTCGGGGTACAGGAAGGCGAGGGCCCGGGGGGGGGGGGGTACTCCCCGGAATTTTTGGTGGGTAGGCTCCACCGAGGGTACAAAACCCGGACCCAACGGGAGCGGAACCAATGTGAAAATGGGGGGTCTTTTGGAGCTTGTATTGAAAAAAAAATGAAATTTTACATAAAATTTGGTGTATTTTGGGGCAATTTGGAGACAGGAATTGAAAAACACAGGGGTCTTTCGGTGAGACAAGCGAAAAAGGGGGGTCTTTTAGAGCTACAAGCAGGAAAAAGGGGGGTCTTAGAGAGCGACAAGTACCGAAAATAGGGGGTCTTTTCCGCGGCGCCTACCCGTATAGCAAGGTATAGGAAGTACCCTCCCCCCCCCGGGGGCGAGGGTGTGATGCTGGTGGCCGGGTTAGGGTACAGGCACAAATCCCGAGATAAAGGTTTTAATCATTTTTTGTATCATCATGAACCGCCTAAAAGGCTGAAAAAAATCACATTCTGGGTCTGGGAGGTCGCTGCACTGGTATTACGACCTGCGAATACTGTGGTCCGATTGGTTGGTCCTTGGTAACGGGGTAACATCATGATAAAATACCACATTGTGTACGTCAATGAGATTTGGGTGAACACAAATCGCTGCCGGTCTCACAGCTGGTGTCCAGTGTTTTTAGATGCAGGATTTGTGCACCTGCCTAGAGGACGTAGAGCTACCTAACACCCTATGCGAAAAGGTGGTCGCTCGATTATGTGTCAACTTTAACAATTCCAGATTTAACCTGTTTACGGTTTGAACTTATCTCTCATCCATCAATTTTTAGATCCAAGGTGGGGCTATAAATTTTAATCCTCTGTGGAATTTGGGGCTATCATATTTTAATCCCCTGTGGAACGTGGGGCTATCATATTTTAATCCCCTGTGGAATGTGGGGCTATAATATTTTAATCCCCTGTGGAATGTGGGGCTATAATATTTTAATCCCCTGTGGAATGTGGGGCTATAATATTTTAATCCCCTGTGGAATGTGGGGCTATAATATTTTAATCCCCTGTGGAATGTGAAGCTTAGTGTACGAAAGCAGAGCTATTTATGCTAATGAAGAGAAAAAACAATAATGCAAATGATCAAATAGCAAGAAATAATGGTCGCAAAGTCTTGCGCAATCCAGTCCAACAAGGCAACAGTGTGTGCCATCGAGGTCATTTAAGCATCTATATAGGCCTAAAGCATGTGGCAGTCAAAAATACAACATTTAAGTCAAAGATGTTCCAGAAGCATATGAACAACTGGGGAAGATTGGCAGAAACCTGTAGCACACGCCATCGAAGCGGAAGTCCGTGTTATGGAAGCTGACACATTGTCGAGCAGCTCATTGATCCTAACTACAGGCCTATTGTGAGCAATCTAGGAGAAAGCGATAGCCAGTCAGAATATGACTCAAACGAATCGACGAGGAGTCGTCAATCTGAGCAAAGTGTGTGGAAATGAATTTTGCACATTTGGTATCACAATAAGTCATAAATGATCATTTGACCAAGTATCAAAATATCAATGTAAAGGGACATCTTTATCTCAGGGAAAAAGTAAGCGAAAGAAGTATCCAGGTAGACAGGTATCATCAGTATTTAATATAAAGAGAAACTTTACAAACCCAAATCTGCAAGCCTATAATAATTGCCGTTTGAACATTATCAAGTCCAAGATTCAAAGAGCAAAGTCCTGTTCCGTACCACTCACTGAAAAACCATAGCGTTCTAAATCATTAATAGCAATTTATTTTGTGTCAGGAGCTAATCATACTCACAGAATATGGAATCTAGAAGAAAGTTTTAGGCAAATGTAATAATGTAACGTAACGTAACGTTAGAAGAGTAACGCGATTTTTGTTAGGCCTACAATTGGAAACTGGTCAGATCAGCGTTGTTGTGTTTCAGTATTAAAAAATCGACAACTTAGTATTAGAAATGTTAGGTTTTGGATGAAATAGGCCTATCTACTTTCATCAAGTGTCCAAGTGCTCGAAATGTCCAAAGTGGCATGTTTACTGTATTTTGTCGTACAAATAAGTTCACATTGCCTTACAGAGTGGCACCTCCTATTCAGCATTCTGACTCCAGAAAGCCATTTTATAGTCTTATTTATTTCAGTTTACCTAGTCACAAATGATTACTAAAATACTAAAGAGCACAGAGAATACATTTCGAGGTAACATCGGTTGAGCTCTGCGAGAGCTTTAGCTGTGTGAGCTGTAGACTTTAGAACCTCAAAAGGAGACTTGTAATGCTTGCTGGAATGTGTGTGGCAACAAAATACTTGTCACTTGAGCATATTTCATATATATTAGCAGGCCAATATTGCTTTTCATTTTTTTGACATTTTTTTTTTCGTTATGAGATAATATTTCAGACTTCAAACCACGTATATGTATGTTACTGTATGTATGTATGTATGTATGTATGTATGTATGTATGTATGTATGTATGTATGTATGTATACCTGCAAAAGGCGGCATCACACTGCTCATTATCTCTTGTCATTTATTGCCACTTTCCCGGCCAAATTGATCGACAACGGCCAGTGATTTCAAACAAAAGCCTTTTGAATGAAAGTATGAGAAGGTCATCAACAAGGTCACCCGCATCCGAGGCACTCGGAACATATTTAGTAACAGTCGGTGCTTCTGGGGTGCCAAGCAAACATATTGCCTATGCCCACCTTATATCATCATCAGGTTGGATTTAAAGGCAGAGTGCGTAACACAGAATATAAAAAGATTGATACAAAAACAAGAGAAACAATACCCACCCATGAGAAGTATTTCTGCAGAATGGACTGTCTGAGTGCTGTGGACAAGTTGTACTCCTCAGAGCTGTGATGGACTTGATGCGCTGCCCACATCAAATTTACCTCTGAAGCATGCATAAATAAAGGGAAGCTTACAAAGTGCGTATTTTTTGCTTATATATATATATATATATATATATATATATATATATATATATATATATATATATATATATATATGTATGTGTGTGTGTGTGTGTGTATATATATATATATATATATATATATATATATATATATATATATATATATATATATATATATATATATATATATAATATATATTGTCACCTGGGGCTTTCTTTCCTCCAGGTTGAAGATATTTCCTGCTCCTGTGGTGCTAATTGTAGTAATACGATTCCGCATAAGGGTTCTTAAATTATTTGTCATTCCTCGAACAATTTGCACACAGTATATATATAGCCACTTTGAACACATGCAGAAAGTCTTTTAAATTGTTACTAGTTGTTGAAAGCCATATTTTCAAATTTGATTGAACAATATGAACATACATAGTGCACGGCATTTCTCGTGTGAAGCGCTTGTCGCCATTAACATTTGGTTGCTTGGTTTGCTGCCCGTCTGGGCAAGCAGACTGGAGAGGGATGGGGTGGGAGTGGGAGAAAATGGGAAGGGGCAGCGCACACTCGCACACAGTTATAGCGGCGGGCATTGTGGGTCCATTGGCATTGCAGCTCCAGGAGACTGATATTTCGTTTGTAGTGGGCTAGGGATTCAAATTTTAGCCCAGTCACATGCGCGCGCAAGGTAAATCCGTCTTTTTTTCCGGCCATAAATTTGTAACAAATCCCAGCAACCATGCCCTCTCGTGCATTGCTGACGTTCTTGTTACGTCAGCAGCCAGCACATTGTGTTTCATCGATCTTGCTTTCATAAACAAAGGATAACGTGAAGTCTGCTCTTAGAACAGCACGCGCCGCACGCACCGCATGATAACCCAGGTTGCAAAGCTTATTTCCGTTAAAAAAATAAAAGGGGGGATGGGTCTGTCACTTGAGGCGTTTTTTGATATTTAAGTTGATCAGGTTTGCTTGTTTGTCTCTTGCAACATTACTATGTTGTCGGAAACTGGGATAGAATGGGGTTTAACTACTTCTGGGGAGGATTGGACGTTCAACTAAGCCCGCACCATGAAGCCAGGCTTGGCAGCCGTCCATGCCCTCCTTCGTCGGGCATGGACTAAACCTGCCAAGCCTTCATGGTGCAGGCTTAGTTGAACGTCCAATCCTCCCCAGAAGTAGTTAAACCCCTAAACCTTAGAAGACAGTGCGCTTGGATAAGTCTTACTTCGGCAAGGAACAGTAGAAGTTACACTGCCCATGTGAGAGTACCAAACCACGGTTGTTTTCAATAAAGGTGCAAATCATTGCCATTGGTCCCATGGCTTTTTGTTTTTTTTTTTTTTGGTCAGACTTGTGTCCAGTAATGACGAATATATTGCCACTGTGAGAAACAAAGACTTTAAAGTACGACTTGTCAAATGGTTTTCCCTAGGTGGGTGCTAAAATAATAATTAATTGGGTATAATATTTAAGAATTAAACTTCCTCTCTAGTGTAATTACGGGCGCATAGTTGCAGTTTGTGTGACAAGCATTTCTGATGACGCGCGGTAGCGCGTCATCAAAGAAATGCCTGTCACACAAACTGCAACCATGCGCCCGTAATTATACTAGAGAGGAAGTTTAATTCTTATATTTACATTTAACATCAATTTCTATTGACATAAGAGTAAGTATTATCATTGATAGTTGATTTCAAATCGTTTTTAGCTTGTTAATTTACAAAAAATCGCCTTTTTGTTTACTAGTGGGAGGAGCCAAGTAGGCGGGGCTACTACATCAGCCATCAGTTGTCAGGGCAACTCCTGGAACACAAAACTAGGAAAAAAATAGTTCCGAATAACACAATAACTTTATTTCAATAAAGCTTGCAAAACCGGTAAAAGAAAACATTTAGGCAAGTTTTGACGAGTAGATATGCAATTCTTGATCATCTGATACCGTCTTCCCATTATGCTTAGGCCTATGAATCAAACGCTTCGGCAGTACTTTCGGCGGAAGCTTAAATAATGACAAAGCGCGTTAAGAGGATATTATTGCGCAGCACGTTGGTTGCACGAGATGCTCTAGTGTAACCATTGCCTCATGAACTACACTACCGTTCCTATTCTTTCAATGCTAACAAAAATAACAAAGGTAAATATTCAAAAATAAAGAACATGACGGGTCTTGTGTATTGTCAGTGTGCATGGTTTCCCGAAACAAAGCTGTCGAGGACTGCAGTGTAAACACACACACACGCGTGCGCACGTACGCATGCACACACATAGGCCTATGATGAGCTTACCAAAAATGCAAGCCAAAAAAAAAAACATGCTGGCACGTGCGTGCATGCTAGTACTAGTAGTAGAGCCAGGCGAGAAAGTGCAAACCAATGCCATTGGCATTTCAGGGACAAAACATACACAGCGAATGGCTAGGCACATCATGTTTATAGCCAAACGCATTATGCTCATCACCAATCGCACCATGCGCTGTGCGCACTTTGTGACCAACCATTGCATTGGCCAACCACATTATCTATGCGTGTCACCAAAAGCATTGTACCAATGCGCCAGATGCTTTTGGCATATTTTGGTTGTTGAGCATAGCCATTAGATGAAGCTCTGCATGGTTTCAACTCTGCAGCTTCTCTTTCGAATCAACCCACACACCACAACCCTCCCTTTCACCCGGCCGTACAAAAACAACAACAAAATAAGTCAAATATTTAAGCTGCAGCTTTTTTAGTGATGTAAATTGTAATGGCGGACAAGAAAGAACATTACCATGGGCCAGTCTGTGGAACCAATAGTATCCCAAATCAACGCCGAAAAAAGCCAGCCACCAGGTCCACGGCGAGTCCCATGGCAGATGGACTATAGACGCGTGTTTGTATAGCCAGATATAAACACTTATCTCTATGCTGCGTACAAGTAAACTGAAACAATCAAGTTTTGTTCAAGATTTGACACAGGTAAAAGCTCTGTATCTCAAGCTGGATTTCAGTGTAATATAACATGTTAGCGCACTGAAGCAATCCACTATTTCATATCTTAATAATTGTTATTTTCTTAATCAATGATTTAATATATATATATATATATATATATATATATATATATATATATATATATATATATATATATATATATATATATATATATATATATATATATCTTGTCTTGTGTATAATATGTAAATTTGTGTATCTTTTGATGAACTTATTGGTTGGTTAATTGAATGATTAACTTTATCTTTCGATTGGTTAAATTAACCAATAGATCGGTTGATGTGGGTCTCACCGATATGATTGGCTAATTTAACCAACCTATTGGTTCATTCAGCGAATCTGTTGGTCAAATTATCCAACCCATATTGGTTGGACACATATCAACCAATTTATTGGTTTATTTAACCAATCTGTTTTAAGAGTGTAGACATCGTAATATACAAGTGATTTTCATCTTCAACAACTTTCTTGTTACAATAAATACATTTTGTTGCTGTAGATGGTTTGGTTACAATATCATCCAGTTTCAAATCTCAGACAATGGTTAGGCCTACTCAGGCGCAGTTCAGATAGGGTTCCACAGAATTTAAACGCTTCACATTTAAATAATATTCCATTCTGTAGGCCTATTCGTTTTAACCCTCGGCCTTATCGGCCGACGGGTGTTGTCTCATGTCCGTTCGTCCTTTACCCTTAGCCTTGAGGACGCGATAACTTGAGAAAACTGAGCTACCATAGTACCAGCATAAAACTTGCAGTATGGAAGCATATCATGAAAAGCTCGGATGGGTTTGACATTCAGCTACCTTGACCTACTTCCAAGGTCACCTGGGGGTCAAGACGTTGGTGACCGAGGTATCTTAAGGGCATTGGCTCGTTATATTTAAAATTTGCACACGTGTGTAATTTTGTGCTAAAATCGTAAGCATCACTCGAAAAGAGTGACGAATAAAACGTTTTACATGTGTGTTGTTGCAAGCAAGTCTATAGGCCTAAACGTTCGCGAAAACTGATTGACTGAAGGTGTCGCGGATTCTATCTGGCTCCAGGCATGAACTTCACTTACTTTGGTAACTGTGAGATCATACCGGCTGCCAGAGATGAGAATGCATCATTGATTCGGACAAGGCCTGTGCCTTTCCCTTGAATCCGCAACACAATTCCTTCCAAGAGAATAGCCACGACGAAAAATGGAACTGCCTGCAACAAAAGAAAGTTCAAAGGTTATTTACAACATAGAATAGCCGTAAGGGAGACCGAAGTTCCTGCAGAACAAGGGAAGTCCAATCTTGTTACTAATAATACGTCGCGGGCGTTGATGAAGACCCAAACACTCGTTCCGTGAAGACCCGAAAAGGAGCCGAACTGAAGACTGGTCTTGGCAGAGCGTGGTGTCACTGGAGAATATGAATAGACCTTTCTAATGCTAACTTGAATGACATAATAAAGTGGTAGTTCCGGTGACAGAGGTGCCTTATTACGAGACTAGGCATGCATATTCCTCCGCATGTAAATTTCTTTGACTCGACTTGAATGTTCTTCCTTATATTGTGTTAAAAATGAACCTCAGAAATATGGCCTGTCGTCACATTGACTCTTTGCCTTTATGTCATGGGGACCTGGTAAGAGCGTCTGAAAAAATAAGTGGCTGCTATTACAACTGGTGATCCCATGCACATTATCCTTGGGAAACATTGAATTTAGGCCTATGCATAATTTAAAGCGCAATGTGAACTGGAATATATAGCCATACTTGATAATCATGAATGGTTATAGATTAAAAAAAATGCACCCGTTTGAGAATTAGCGCACAGAATCTAAATATTGAGTTATAGGGAGACACCAGCGAGCGATAAAAGTGCCCATTGAGGAAAGAATATATGACGCATGAACACTTATAGAAAACCAAATTCATAATCTATTGTTTTGCAGAAGATTTTCATATCATAAAAACATTTTAATGGCTGATATGTCAAAGTTTTGGGTTAATTTGGAAGTTCTAAATCCAGAATATAAATTCAATACACTAACAAAATGCGATATGATTCTGAAATTACACTATTGGTAAAAAATTACAGATTACGCCGTTAGTACATGTATCAGAGGCCCCCTATGAAAATGTTGAACAATATATATAACTTCTTTTGTGAATTGTAGTAATAGTCGGTTTGATTCAACATTTCATGTGTAAGCACCTCCCTGACATACATATGTATATGTAGGCCTATAGTAACATCGGGGAAGGATGTGGGAACATGCATAGGTCTCTCTCTCTCTCTCTCTCTCTCTCTCTCTCTCTCTCTCTCTCTATATATATATATATATATGAGTTTTTCCTTGTTTATATATTCTGTATATGTATTTATGTATGTTGTGTGATTGAATTGTATTGGTTCGTGGTTGTCTTGGGCAAAATGCCTCCTGTAATTTTGGAGGCACAGTCTGTAAAGATCATTCATTCATTCACATTGAAATATTTCAATTTGGCATTTGATTGTGGGATTTTTTTGTGATGTGTAGAGAGAAAGGTACTATGTGATGCTCACAGTCAAGCACTATTTCCACTCGTTTTGTTTTTGTTTTTTTTGTTTTTGTTTTTGTTTTTTTACCAGACGCAATAGCTACATCTAAATCCAACCCCTTGCCAACCAGGACTGAACAAAATAGCAGGTAGAGCAAGCAGGTAAGAAAGTGAGTCCGTGACGGCTCTGCGTGCACATACTGTTCACCTCCCCAGTGCGATGTTTGAAGGGGATATCCCAACCTTTACGAACCCGGGTATCAAGGTTCCTGATAATGTGTAACAAGCTAGTTGCAAGTTGAGAAAATGGATCAACTGTAAAAACTAGAAAACAAAGATTTGCTAGACAGCAAATCTACTGTGTGGAAACATTTTGCACATTTTATAGCAATGATGGGTATGTCTATATATATATATATATATATATATATATATATATATATAGCACAGAGAGAATTTTATTTTTGAATTAAACCTCAATCTATAATAGTCTTATAGTCGTTGTGTTCTGGCCGAAATTAGTATAAATTGAAATCTTACAATTTTCAGTCATAGTTGATTGGATGTGTCAATAGCACAGACACACAAATTGAAGCTGGAATGGCACCTCTATATCTATACTAGTTTTGATATTTGTCATTATTCAACACCTCAATTTTGTGTATTCAATTTTGTGTATTTGCCGAAATTTCTCTTATTGTTCAATGGGTGCGCCCACAACACAAACATTGAAGTGGGAATGGCATCTCTGCCTATAATAGTTTAGATGATTTTCATCATCAATCAACTCTTCAATTTGTAAAATGGCGAAAATTGACATAAATTAAAAATCTGGCTTTTCTTGCACTGTTTATTGGATGCATCCATAGCGCAAGCATAGTAACTGAAGTTGGAATAGCACCTCTTTGAAAGAGTTATCGAATCAAGATCATGATTTAGTATCTCAGCTGCTTCTGTTGGATCATTAACTGTAATGTACAAAGCTGTGTCATCAGCAAAAAGGCGTATTTCTGATTTCACAATTTCGACAATATCGTTTACATAGATTAGAAAGAGCAAGGGCCCTAAGACTGAACCTTGTGGGACGCCTGCAGTAATGTTCCCCAACAGTTTGTATTTTCTGACATGGGTCTACAGTTATTATATAAAACAACTCAAAAATTGTAAACTATCACCGCAGTACCCTTTCAAACACATGAGAGTGATGAAGTTTACAGAGAACCATATACTTTTTATAATCCTGCCCTAGGTGATTTCAAGTCCTTGCTGTTTCTTCCCCTTGACAGTTGTTACAATTCATCCTAAACGTTAAGGTGGAAGCTGTGAAACTCGTGCGCAGTGAAACTGGCAACTTTGGATCGCAATTACCCATTTTATTTTTTCACAAGTACATTAAACCTATATATTTTCTGATTACTACATATCCATAGATTTATATCCATAGAGTTTATTTTTAGCAAGATTGGAATTTTTTGAGATTTTTTAGCATACTTTCTGACTTGGTAGGATTTTCACATATTTCGCGCAGAAGTCACACAATTTTTTTCCAGTTGAAATCAGAAGAAATTTAAAATATATATCCATGTCCAGGATCGAATTCAATGGTTAGTCCTGAAATTGCGTGAATGAAAAGTTATAAAATTTTTAATTTAGTCCTGACAGGTTGTTCATTTTCCTTCTGTAAATTGCTCCAAAAGTCATGGAAGGGGTTGTCAGAAAAAAAAATCCTGGGAACCGTTCCTGAATAGGATATTTTCTTTAAATTTCCATTGATTTTATCGTGATAGGACAATTCGCATGTTTGTAAGGTGAGATACAAATTGTACAGGTTGACAGTTCCGAGAAAATCGCATTGAAAGAATAAGTTGCCAATTCTTTCGCATTTATGGCTGTAACACATACTCATTTCTTCTGTCTTGTGTTTTAATTATTGTGTGAAATAAACTTGTAGCTTTACCTCTGTGATGTTGTCATTAAAATAAAGTATATTTTGTAGCTTAAATCTCGACTTTTTTAAACTTGGGAACACCATACTTGGCTTGCTCGGGTGTAGGTTCACATGCGGCTTTCCATGTTTGGGGACCGGTAAGTGGATTGTGCTGATTAATTTATTTTTACATCAATAGAGAATTTCAAAGTAATCAGAACATTGGTAGTGATTAGTCTGAACTGGCCCATTCCTCTATGCATGGCTAATGGTTTCCTGTGGGTGACCCTTGTCAATGGATCAATTGGTTTCCAGGGGTCATGGACAAGTGACTGTGCAAACAATGACATGGTTCATTATCATGCCCATGCAAACAAACCCATGTACCTGGCATTGCTTAAACTTTTCAGTGTAAACAAAAGTTTTGAGATCAGTTGTCTCATACAAATTTTATGTTCACACATCTGAGTTTTGGGGAGCATGTAGTTTAAGAATCAGACTATCCAAAAATATGAAAAAGTGATTAGAGGTTATCCAAAGGTGCCGGCTTCAGATCTTCCACCTTAAGATGGAGATACCAGTTTAATATATGTATATGTTACCACATGGTTGTAGCTGTACCAACCCCACCCCACCCCCACCCCATCGGCCGCCAAGCACCCGTATCGTTACATGGGACAAGGGGCTAATGCAGGGGTGATACAACTACAACCATGTACTAATTTTTATATTTCCATACGGTGTGAATAATAAAAATTTTAATGTAAGACACATTTAGTAGATACATCACTTTATTGCTCTGTAGCCAGCTGAAAAGAAGTTTGACACCTACCAGTCTTCCTTCTTGTGATTTCATTCTTCTGCTCATCCACCAATTTTTTAGCATATGTTAAACTGTTTCATTTGCATCTACAAAACGACGCCCAGTTTTCTGGGGGAGGAGGGTTGGTGCAGTGCTGTTATAACTTTTTTCGATCAGATGTTCCAAATTCAAAATTCTGTTGCCAATAGATTTTAGCATACTTTCCGTTTGGTTGGCAGCCATTTTTCAGGACGATATTAATTAAAGTGTGGGTGTCAACACACACTTTCTTGTCTTTCCTGAAATTCTTTCTTTCTTTCTTTCTTCTTTCTTCTTTACCAGCAAATTTGTTCGACACTTTTCTCGAACACTATTATACATAGAAACTCCAAACTTGGCATGATTGTAACTCCATACAAGGAGTTTGACCGTTTTATACAAAGGAATGAAGATCTGTAAAATTATGCAAATTAGGGACATTTAAAATTTTAAATCTTGAATATCTTCAAAAGTATAATAGATAGAGATGTCATTTTAACTTCTACTAGGGGGTTATTGACTATTGCGCATCTAATGAATTTAAAACAAAAGTTGTAACAATTTTAATTATGCTAATAAGCAGCATATGAAATTTTAAAACTTGAATATCTTCAAAACTATTATAGATAGAGATGTCATTTCAACTTCTACTTGGGGGTTGTTGACCATTGTGTATCTAATGAATCAAAAACAAAAGTTGTAGCAATTTAAATTATGCTTAATAGAAATTTTAAATCTTGAACAACTTCAAAGCTATAATAGATAGAGATGCCATTCCAACTTCTACTCCTGTGTTATGGAATAGTTGTACATTACCATACCAATATGCTTTGAAGACACACACACTGATTTGCTATGCAGCAAATCATCTTTCCTAGTTTTATTATTATTTATATCAGGGAGCCTTCTTGCATCTCTGATTGGTGACTGCATGGACCTACTATCAGACTGTTGGTCCATATGTTGAAGAGAAAAGTTGATAGCAACCATTTTGAGAGCAATTTCTTACCTGTGATTGGGTATATATATATATATATATATATATATATATATATATATATATATATATATATATATATATATATATATATATATATGTGTGTGTGTGTGTGTGTGTACTTGTTTTTCGAGAATTTACATATAACAACAATAGGAGATATGCACACTAATTTCCCGCCAGAACTGCATACCTGATTGCCTAGTCTCGCTTGGCGAGATATGGCAAGATACGGGTTGGTACCTGGGGAGACAAGCGGGATATCACTAATATTTTGGAAATAAAGAATACTTATTAAAGGCAGATGAAAATTTTTCTTCAAATGTGACTCGGGAAGTACTAAATGGACCAGTTTGGCATTTGTAAATTTAAATTTCTCAAAAAACCCCGCTAATTTTGTGAGAGTTGAACATCTGGCCCTATCTGTAACAGTGATGTGACCAGCACGTCCCCCGTGATTACCTGGCAAAAAAACAAACAAACAAAAACCAACCCCCCACCCCCCCCCCAAAAAAAAACAACAACAAAAAGTGCTTTGTGGCACGAAATTAATGTGCATATACGGCATATTTCGCCATTAAGGTCTGTCTTTCAATCTGCCTTGACGGCCTGTCTGCCAGGCGCAAAGTCTTCCTTGCTGCCTATAGTCATGTATAGTATTCATTGAAATCTATGTCCGCCAGATAGGTTGAAGGCATATGCTATATTCTGTCCAAGCCCAGGTCACAGTGTTGCCAACCTGGTGAATGTATATTTTCGGGAGATTATGAAATGACCAGCGGCGTAGGCAGTGGAGCCCTCCTAGGGGGGTCCGGGGGCATGCTCCCCGGGGAAAAAAAAATAGACATCAAAATATGCATTTTTGTGGCATTTGAGGGTACTTGGATTCAAGTTTCAGTATGCCGCGAGATGCACAGCAACTTAATTTGCCTTTAAAATGTCACTGTGTAAAGTATATGTGTTAAAAAATCACCATATTATGTTTTTAGAATGCCATTTGTGGTTATTTCAGTGAGATTCTTGGATTAATTCGGGAGTAGGGAGGGTAGACAGCACATGCCTGAATTTTCGGGACACTCCCGGATAATTTAGGAGGGTTGGCAACACTGAGGTCATGTACGTTCCTACCGTCAAATGTAATAAAATTTTATGGATATCATAACCGACAGAGACTCGTGACAATGCCATATGATACGATATCGCGTTAATTTCACGTCAGTTTTTACACTCATGGCATACATTCGTGTGCTACTAATTTTGAAAAGTCACTCGGTCACCCGGCTCGGTCAGCCCTGAGAGCTGACGGAAATTGGGGAGATTGTAGGAGGCTCTGAGCGGCAGGTGCAGGCGTGATCAAGCCATGCCTGCCAAGGACAACTTACCTGATCAACAAACCGTGGAACATCCTCGATTTCCGGGTATGATGTCTCGGCCGGGGTAACTGCGTAGAACAACCGCCTAACGCCAGCAAGTGCCACATAGGGGTCCTGAGCCGCCTGGGCCACGCTGATATTTTTCTTGTATATCATGGCTCTTCAAAGAAAAAAAAAGGATCTCATGATAAAGGGTTCACTATAAAATACAATCGTTTCAGCACACGGAAGTCCACAAACGTTCAAAGCGAAATGGACGTCCCATTTACCTGAACGGTTTGTATAACGGTGCTAAGTCTAAGGCGATCAAAGGTTAGGATTTTAAGGCCAACGTAAAATGCCCGTGGCCGCTTGTGCAAGCATGGCTGCTCATTGGAGTCGACCTGGTTTGACTTTGAGTAATCGCAGTCACTCTTCCTTTAAGCACATTTTACTTGCGGCCTGTGTCACTGGTGTCATTCGTTGGTGATGGCCTCGTCTGTATCTCGTCTGTAAGCAAGTTGATAGTTGCTTGAAACAGGTACCTGTCTGTAACACGTCCCTGCTTGAAAAGAGGCCTACATCATGAAAATAACACACACTGGTTATGATTTAAACAATGTCGGTCACACACACCAAGGACTGATGGCCAGTTGACAGTTGCAGGCGCATGAGTTAACTTCAAGGTTAACTCCAGGCTAAAATGGTCAACCTGAGGTTGTCAAACTACAGGTTAACTGCAAGTTAACTTGAAGTTGGGTCCATCCAACTTGGCTTGCACAGGGTTCAATCAAGTGCAAGTTACACAACCTCAGGTTGAAACCAGTCTTCTTCCTCTCTGCCTTCTCAAAAACAGTTGGTTTCTCTTATTGTTCATGTTTACTGAACAAGACCTGCTGCCCCAGTTCTGGGCCCGTATGCATAAAGGCGGTTTAGCTGTGGTTTAGCTTATTCCAGGGAACAACCATGGTGTAAAGTCAAATTCGTATGCATAAAGGTGTTACAAAGTTACCCCTGGTGTAAAGTTACACCTGGTTTAAGAATCCGTATGCAAGAAGGAAGTATAGCTTAATCCATGGTGTAAATGGCCTTAAACTACCCTAGATCTCTAAACCTGCCAGGGGGGTAGTTTAACGGAGATGTAAGTCCCAGTGGAAGTCTATTTCCTTGTATACGAGGGACCTGTTATGATATGTAACGTAAATACTTATAACACTGAAGTGAGGGTTCATATATGATAAAATGTCAAATAGTGATATCAAAAGTACGAAAGATCAGCTCCATTTCACATGCCTTGTGCTGTTACCATGAATAAACAAAATTGTACTGTGTGTACATTAGTCAAACATGCCAAACGTACGCACTATCTAAATATTAAATGTGTTTTCTCTACTGCAAATCTATATATGGAAATACTGTAATTACAGAAATCCACACTGTATCCATTACTAGTATGAAAAACAATGACTAACAGTTTGCGTGAAACTGAATGTTTTATTGCCTGCAAAGCAAACCAAGTTCCGTCTTACTACACTTGGAAACCATGTATGTCTTAATTAAATGCATAGAAAAACAAACGTCAATAAATGTTACCCTTTATTGGTCAATGTAGCCGCCCAGAAACAACCAGAGATAAAACCTTTAGAATTATATTATTTGGCCTAAAAACTCTGGGAACCTGTGTTTGGGGCATGTAACGTTAACCTCGGGAGTGAGATGCCGAACTCCACCTCAAATAATAATAATAATAATAATAATAATAATGATAATGATAATGATAATGATAATGATAATAATAATGATAATAATAATAATAATAATAATAATAATAATAATAATAATAATAATAATAATAATAATAATAATAATAATAATAATAATAATAATAACAACAACAATAACAATAATAAATAAAATAAATAAATTAACAAAACTCGTTGCAGAAACTTCCTTTAAAATTGAAATCGTTTATAAATTTCGAGTGTATATATTGAAGGTCCGAACTAGAGTGACTGAATACCTGCATTGCAACCGTATCCCCCCCCCCCCAAAAAAAACCCACGTGACCATGCTCCGCACTCCCTTTTCTTAATTCACCCCTTTTCCGTCACGTAAGCTACTTTATTGCGTTACACATTTAGAAAAAACAATTCCCGCTGTGCTTCGAAACGGGGGAATATTTCAATCGTGTTCCATAATACCTAATCCAACGCCGTTTCGCTGCTGTATATTTCACGGGATATGCCTGTGTCGTGCATTTGGGTCACTATGACCTTTACCTTTGACCTCCTCATATGATTTTACCTTGACCATGCCTAATATTCTACACCCTTGCCCCAAGTTATCCGGAACTTGGTCTTCTTTGCAGACAATAAAATATTTAGTGACTGGTCAGGTATTTTAACAGTTAGATGATATTTATAATGACTTCCACTTATTAAATCAGGCTAAGTTAAAATCTTAGTTTGATTCTATTTCCATTCAAAGCAATTTTTCAATGAAAGTAAAAGAATTGTGCCTTCATGTGTGCCTTGATCAGCGCAAGAAAAATTCTGCAATAAAATATTTTGCCTCCAAAGCAGGCCCAGGCTGCGTATTTTGTTTTCTCCGATGGTTTAAACAAATACATATAAACATACATTAAAAGTTGTGTTCGAAAGAGGTGAAGTTTGTTTCAGATAAGTTAAATGCGTTTCGTATATTGCATGCGAAAAGTTACTTTTTATAAACATGTGCAAGATGAAGATTTTCTGGCAAGATTTTGTTAACAAATAAATTTACTCCAATGTTCAATCATTTTTTATTAAAATTTGCCCGCAACCTAGTCTCTCTGTCCGGCTAAATGCAATTTGATTAGTAAGTTGTGCGTTACATGTCTTTTAAGTATAGTTAAGAAATATGACTTGCACAAGCCGAAACGTCTTGTGGGGTTAAAGGTTGAGAAATAGGTCACAGTGACCCAATTTTGACACATGACACTCCGCCATTCAAGGAAGTGTGTCCACGCAACATTAGGTTAGTGTGAGCCTAAGGGTATAGGAAATATGGTAAAAGACTAGGCCCTACGCAAGAATGCACAGACGAGCAGACGGGTCTAAGTTACATATAGTTCATGCAACATATAAAACACATATTATGTCTTAACTCATATTAATGATCAAAGCAAACTGTTTGGCAAAATGAATTTCAAATAATTGAACCATAAAATGACCTTGCCTGCGTTGACATATTCTAAAAGTTAGCATACTATTCCTTCTTGAACAATGCTTCTAATATTATTGCGAAATGTGTGACATTTCCTCAGATCTTTTGCAATAATATAAGAATCTTTGTTGTAGAGTGAAAAACATTTTTAACACTAGAGTCCACAGTCTACACATTCAACAAACACAAAGAAAAACTAGACATCTTCAATACGAAACATTGACTGAATGGTCCGCATTAATAAGGCTTTAATTTGCTTCAGGTGGTCTTGTTATGCCACAGTATAATCAGTGCAAATATCTCTTTTCTGGCTCCATAAAGTAAATATAGCGTATAGAGAACATATTACTCTCGGCGCCCACAATTTTTTTCCTCAATTATGCATTTTTGTAGACTTCGCAGAAGAATGATTTACATACAATTTCCATATCATTGTCTGTGAAATGAAAGAGCACTTTTGAATTTGTTCTTGGGGCAAGTTCTGGTGACATAGACCACTGTACTGTGCGTCATCCGGTCAAATAAACACTTCAAAAGTTTCACAACAAGTATAAAAATAAGAAGTTAGTTTTCAATCGGAATGTGGTCCATTATGATGTGCATCTGTGAAAAAAATGGGAAAGCTGCGTTGGATCCTTCTTGAGATATCATGATAACATCGTCCCCATGTGCACCACTCAGACGGCTTAAAAGATAAATACATGTACTTTAAAGTTTCATAAGAATTTTATAAATACAAAGAGGAAGCTAGTTTTAAATTGGAACCTGCCCATCATAAGATGGATCTCTGACATAAGTTGGGAAAGCTGTGGTAAATATTTTTGAGATATCGCGGTAACGTCGACAAGACGGGCGGACGGACGACGCAGCTGACGACAATACCCTCCGGAACTTTATTTGCCGAGGGTAAAAAGTGCGCATACAAACATATGCAAAGTATACATTTGATGAAAGTTCATTCACAGAAGTGTGATCAAACGAACTGTTGTTTATGAGACGATTAATTGCAGGATCAAAATTTTTGCCTCTTCCACAATCTACTGACCATTACATGTTTAAAAATGTATACCTTGCATATGTCTATTTGAATACTTCTTACAATATGCAGCTAACAAAGGGATAGCGCACTGATAACAGTGGGGCATAGCTAGACAACGTTCTTTTTTTCATGCTGCCAATCCCCCCCCCCCCTCTTGTTTTTGGCTTTGCTGTCTATGCCTTGTGCAGCCATGGTTGTTGTGACTGGACTTGGAAAAAAGGGGTTATATGAGGCAGATAGAAATTTTAATGTTCTATTGAAACTCCAGTGATCACTTACATCATCATGTTATCCATAACACAGACATATTTTGAGGATAAGATACATACATATAAGTTTACTGTTTATCACGCACAGATATAAAATCAGTAATATTTCCATTATTGACCACTGTGTGTACACTCAATTTCATTTTGACAAACATAATTCCGAAGTCCCTTGCCCCCCCTCGTCACGTAATCCAATCTGTCAATAAAAGGGGACAGCAGTCACACGACTGTCTTCAGTGTGCTCACCTAGGACAGGTCAGCTGGCCATTGTCAGGAAAGGGGGTTAAAACTTTTATCAAGGTCTTCAGTTAAACAGTGGGGTAACTGCCCCATGGATTAGTTACCCCAGTTATAACTACGCCAGCTTTTATGCATACCAATTTTCTTACACCATGAACTGAGGGGTAACTAAAACTGTTATAAGTTATACCATGGGTAAGTTACACCTCCTTTATGCATACCGGCCCAGATGCTTTTCATTGAATAATTTAATTTGCATGCTTAGGCGTGGTAACTTGTGTCACTGGTCGTGCAGAAGCGTTCATCAAGGGGCGAAAGTTGTTCATTTTACCCCCCCCCCCCCAATGAAAGCCAAACCGTCTTGGAGCTGGTGGAGTCATTTCAAGACATACTGAAAAAGAGACAGATATTGAGAAAAAGGATACAAAACCTGGGATACGTCAACACAGCAGTTTAATGCCAGGCATGTAGTAAACAAGCATAGCAGAGGAACGCCTGAAAACACGCCTGGCAGAACTTGAAAAATAATTGCCCAACTAGAAAGGAAGATTTGCTTCAAAGCAAATCTGTCTGTGTGCCTTCCAAAGTTGTATATATTAAATGGATCTACTTTTGTGCTTTGGTACTTCACATTCCATTAAACTTATGGCTGGATGAAAATTTCCAAGTCCAAATGACCTTGACCTTTGACCTTTAACCGTTAACCTTTACAGGTTACATGTAAATTACAAAAATGTACCGTGTTACAATACCCACAATTCAAGTCCAACATGATTAGAAGTGAAACTTTCAAAGGTTCACATGACATTGACCTTTGACCTTTAGGGGTCACATGGAATTTTCAAAATGTGCAGTGTTGCAATAGCTACAATTTAAGCCCAACATGATCGAAATTGGATAAAAATTGAAGTTATAGCTAGAAGAAAGCCACCATCGAAAGCGGACTTTGACCTTGAGATGACCTGTAGCTAAAGTGAACTTTGACCTTTAAAATGATATTTTGACCCAAAATTGGCCTTTGACCTTGACATGACCTTTGACCTTGACATTTGAGATGACCTTTGCCTTGCTATGATCGAACTCCTATCCACTTGGAACTATATCTACTATAGTATATAAGATATTGAAGATTTAAAACTTTGATTAGCCCTCGCTTGCATAATTTTGAAAAGTATGACCTCTCCTTTTTAAAAGGCGAGACTCCAAAAATGTGCAGTGCTAAAATAGCTACAATTTGAGCCCAACATGATCAAAATTGGATAAAAATTGACCAAGTTATGGCTAAAAGAAAGCCACCATCGAAAGTGGCCTTTGACCTTGAAATGACCTTCGACCTTGAAATGACCTCTACCTGAAGTGGTCCTTGACCTTTAAAATGACATTTTGACCTAAAACTGACCTTTGACGTTGACATGACTTTGACATTTGAGATGACCTTTGCGTTGATATGATCGAACTCCAATAAACTCGGAGCTACATCTACTATAGTGTATAAGATATGGAAGATTTACAACTTTAATTAGCCCTCATTTGCATAATTTTGAAAAGCATGACCTCTGATTATGAAAAAGCCAGACTTCATCTATAGAAGTATAATTGTGCCAAGTTTGGAGTTTCTACGTATAATTCTGTTCAAATGAAATGTCGGACAAATTTGCCTGTAAAGAAAGAAAGAAAGAAAGAAAAAAAGAAAGAAAGAAAGAAAGAAAGAAAGAAAGAAAGAAAGAAAGAAAGAAAGAAAGAAAGAAAGAAAGAAAGAAAGAAAGAAAGAAAAACGATAAGTCTGTGTTGGCACACAGACATAGTAAGAAGTCGCAAAGGATAAATGCTCACGGTCATATTTTCGAAAGGGGTTGCTTCTATCTTGAATGTGTGGACTTCTTTAAACTCTTTTTACCAGGTCAATAAAATGAAGGCGAGCCAGGTGGTGAGCCATTATTCTTCCCACATATCCTGTGAACATCATCCACTGATGTGTCTTATGGCCAACCTGGCCCCCCAAAAAGACCACAAACAATGAATAACGATACTTTAAAGCCCTCATTTACATGTATTTAGACCAGAACCTCGAAAGAAAGAGTTTTTGAACTTAAATAGGAAGGTCACAAAATGATAACTCAGAGTTAACCATGCCTGGGGCAAGTTCAAATAAATATGAAAACTCAGTAAGACCAGTGATGGAAAACGTCCTGTTTGTGAGAGTCAAACAAAAATATAAAAAAACAAAAAAACAAAACAAAACAAAAAAAAACTCGAGGTTAACGTTGAAGTGCATGTGTACAAGCCAAAATTTTAGTTAACTGTTGGTTAACCTCAGGTTCTGATAATCTGAAGTTTACTCAGACGTCTGCAACTGGCCATGAGTGTTGTTGATGGCCTTTGATAGCTCATGCTAATAACTCCAGAGTGCATCATGTAATTGTACTGGCATCCTTTAGCTTTAGGCCTACTTGCATGTCATCTCCCTCTCATCGTCGGGTTTCTTCTACCACCGATGCACAGTCGGGTCGGACTTACTGAAGTATAGTTATCGTATACGTATAGTGTATCATTGGTCCGATGGTTCTCCAGCCCGACGCTTCATTGGTCCGACGGTTCACTGGTCTTACGGTTCGCTATTCCCACAGTAGCTTAAACAGTAGCTTACTATATCTAAGCCCCTGTACCCTATATCTAGGCCCCTTATTACCCTTAGAACGTACGACGTTTAGGAAGTAATATTATGCAAAAATGACCGTGACAGCTGTTAGAAAGGACTGCCATGTCACCTTTGGATGCCTCTAGCCAGCTATGACCTACAGACCGAATGACTTCCGTAAATGGGTCATCATTAAACTCTTATATGAAGGTCAAGCTCAACGAATAAAAACATGCTTCATATCACCCCAAGATTAAAAAGATGCCAGAGCTACGAAATTTATTTTGATTATGATTACACAGGAAATTGACACCACCACCCCCCCCCCCTCTCTCTCTCTGGGCTTTTTTTTTGTTTCTTTTTTCTTTTTCTTTTTTTTTTTGAAAACCTGCAGATTTTTCCATGACTTTCTACGTCTGGACTAGAAATGGCAGCCGACCAGAATTTTTAAAACCGGCTTAAGGTAAACTGTGAGTCGGTGTGCTCCGGCGCGCTCCATTTGAGCCGATGGCTCGGTCGGCCATGGTTCATATTTCGAAAAATTTAGTATAGATTAACGAAGAATTTATGTTTAATTTCACATAAACACCACATGTCATCATAGAAATACGTCTGACGTCCGTTATATATATATATATATATATATATATATATATATATATATATATATATATATATATATATATATATATATATATATATATATATATATATATATATATATGGACCGGTGCTAAGGAAGGTGCCTAATAATTGTCAACGTACTGTTTTCACCAAAGGGGTCGCCTTATTTTATATTTTGTCCACAACAGTCACGGTTTAGTCGATGTTAAAAAATTTGCGCTGGGGCTCGGATTAAAAGACATTAGCCGGCTGAGCCACAGCTCGGCTAAGCCATTGCCATCTTTAGTCTGGACCTTTGGGTTTGTGGTCTGAATAGCTTGCAATGTTGGGCATACAACCCCCCTTCCCCCCGCCCATTGCTTCCTGAGCGTGCTGCATGGGGGAAGTTGCTGGGGCTCAGTGGCAGTGAAATTGATAACATGAGGTTATGTACAGACAACATGTATATGTAGCAAATAAGCTTGCTACTTTTTGTGAATTTTGTTTTTCACTTTATACATATATAAATATAAATATATATATATATATATGTGTGTGTGTGTGTGTGTGTGTGTGTGTGTGTGTGTGTATACATATACATCAATGTGTAATATGGTGTAATTCATGTCGTAAATAATGCCTTCAAAATCTGATAAATGCATATATACAGGTGTGTTGTGTGCATTTTCTATATTATGTACACTGCAGAAGCAAATCGGCGTTTTTGTGTCACATTTTTTTTACTGGGATGGACGATTATCGGCATCTTTCAACGTTTCAACGCCGTAAAATGAACATGTATGGAATTGAACAGTTGTATTGAGCTGTGTTTAAATTTCATATATATGACATTTGCGGCTAACAGGTATCACCAGTGTCCCTGTTCAGCTTGGAACGGTGATTCCCCCCCCCCCCCCCCCATATTACGTGGCAATCAAAACGTATATTGGCTGACTGAACTTAAAAATTATATAAGGACATAATCACAAAATTTCAATCTCAGATGATATGATTATTGCGCAACAATGTGTTGAAGAACAAGAAGAACAAGCCGAAGCGGGAATAAAATGGACACAAACACAAATGCCTAAATATATGCTTAATTCACTTAATTTCCCCAGAATACACATCACTACTTCCACTGCTTGTTACAAGCTGTATGAGCCTCAGTGGTGCTAGGCAACCATTTTTCATTCATAATAAATGAGCTTGAACCTGTTTTGTAGACATCTTTCTAATCATGCATGCTAGGTGTATGATTTGGAAGGTTTTCTGTCTTGTAGCAACTGGAAAGGGGGGAGGACTCCCAACAGCTGTGTGATGAGGTTCTCAATAAAATACATGTATAGAGAATCTCTTTCTGTTGATGCAAGAACATATCTGCTCCACGCTGTTTTATGTACCAGGCAGGCTATAGTTCTCACTTGTGCTGGACAGAGCTGTCGGTGCTCTGTGACTGAGACTGGTGTCCTAGCTGGTTTGTTTTTGCCTGAGGCTATCATGAGCTTGCTGGCTTATCCATCCCAAGGAACTGCAAGGTCTGGGCAGAATAAACCTGTTTTGTGTACCCTCTATTATTAGACTACATACAATGCTGAGTTGGCTACACCCATCAAAGTATGGTCTTCCAGTCCTTAAGGAATGCTTTCACAACTTTGTGAATTTTGAAAGAGTGTGTGGATTTTGTCATCTCAGTGGACACTTTCATGTCTTTGTTTTCTTGTAACCAGTGAGATGAAGCTTGTTCTTCATAGCCAAGCTTAAGACAAGGAATCCTGAGACAGTAAAGTGTTTGTCTCAGTTCACAGGTTCATGTACAAGTAATTTCCTGACAGCATCTGTTAAAATTTGTTTATGTTATAAAGGAACAAATACAGTACTGTATTGCATGTGTACACATTCCTTTGAATTATAACATGTTCATGTACATACACTGTACATGACTGTATATATGGATGTGTAGATAATATACATGTACATGCACATATACCCATCCATACTGCCCAGCCGGGCTGACCCTCTCAGGAGTGGGCGCTTTTCTCTGGTCCCAAGGGTGCCCAGTGTAGAGAGTTTTCACTGTATAAGAAAACACTGACATTGTGTGTCTTAGTATTGACTATTGATGTTATTCAAGTTTTAAAATGTGAATTTTCTTTGATTAGCACATTTTCAGATGCTACAAGTTTCGTATTTATCCTTCATATATATATATATATATATATATATATATATATATATATATATATATATATATATGTATGTATGTATGTATGTATGTATGTATGTATGTATGTATGTATGTATGTATGTATGTATATATATATATATATATATATATATATATATATATATATATATATACACCACACTCATGACTGTACCAGTACCAGTTGAAATGACATCCTCTATTATGGTTTTGGGCGATATTCAAGATTTTTGAAGTTGGAAATATGTGTACTCTTAGTATACCTACCATTTATTAATCATGATGATTATGTGGGTTTGTGCTGTTTACAAATCCAATGGCGGAAAACATAGATGTGTACGTGTATATTTAATATCTTAAAATACAGTATGCATAAAAATGTCAATCAATATTTTCTTCTCATGGTTGTACTGTGAGCGCATTTGATGAAATCATAATGCTAACTGAATTGGGGACACTTAAAAAATTAAATGTTGAATGTCTTCAAAAGTACATCTATTGTAGACAGAAGTGTCAATCTACTTCAATTCATTGCTTTATACTATATGTGCATCTAATGATATTAAAATGAAAGCGGTGAAATTTAATTTACACTAATTAGGCACATTTGGAAAACTTTAATTTTCAGAATTATTTCTCCAGTATAATTATGTCTGGGTGCGAATCCAGCCATTTTGGGTTTTCCAAGAGTTCTTTTTTTTCTCTTTCTTTTTTAGACCAAAATTTGTCATTTGAGTTTACTGTGTGTTTAAAAAAAATACGTTATTTACTACAAAGGGAAACTTAACAAACCTAATTCTGTAAGCCCATGTACCGTTTGAACACTATCAAGTCCGATATTCTAAGAGCAAAGTCCTATTCCGTACCATTCACTGAAAAACTGTATTGTTCTAAATCATAATAGCAAATTAATTTATGAAAGAAACAAATCATATTCATAAAATTTGAAATTTAGAAGAAAGTTTTAGGCATTATTAGCCTTTAAAAAATCGGGTCATCAGCGGGGAACCAGCGCAATACTTGTTTCGGTGCCATTAATCCCTGGACAAGTCATTCTGCTAACTGGCGGCACCATGTTTGCATTTCCGATACAAACATCCCGAGCTGATGTATCACGGAATAAAGCGAATATGATGTTCCTTAATTAATAGGCCTACTTAAAATGTAGCCCACATGACATAAATATGATGAAACTACACCTAACACTCATGATTAGGCCTAGCAAAATTGAATAATAAAGTAATAAACCATCCCACACTTACCTACAGCGCCTGGTCTTACAACTGACCCGACGAGGCCTACCTGACGGACAGATCAGATCAAACTGATTAAACCAGCTCTTCAACTTCAAGTCAAACGCAAATATAACAAGTGGAGGGCCAAAGACAATTATTATTATTATTATTATTATTATTATTATTATTATTATTATTATTATTATTATTATTATTATTATTATTATTATTATTATTATTATTATTATTATTATTATTATTATTATTATTATTATTATTATTATAACGACGTGACGTAAAATCAAAAGGATCAATGAACAAAACTACCAGTCAAGTTAAAAAGTATGCGGCAGACAAGTGTGCATGTAAATTATGTTACGAGCAAACCAGTTGAGGTGCAGGACTGCTAATAATCACACCTTTGGTACTAAAACCAGCTTGATATCAAATACTCTTTGCTTCGATGTCACACTTAATTTTATCATTAACAAAAAAATTTCTGACTGAAACGTAGATCAAACCTACCAAACCAGTATTCCCTTGGATAACAGCTGTTTTAAGCTCCTAACTCATAGAAAGTATAGTTGTTGTGTGCCTGACTGATTGCAAGGGAGGGAATTACTTTACTTTACTTTACCTGTTGTATTGCCTATCAGTGGCAAGCAAATGGATGTACACTAGTCATCGTTTCTGGTCCACCCTGCTACTTTTCAATGATATATGTACCACAAATGCTTATGGATCTCTTCCTGGTGAAAGGATGGAAGCCTGCATCATATTTTACTGCGAAACGAGCACTTTCCTCATAAAAGTCACCATAAAAACAGAACAAACTAGAAAAGATGATTTGCTGCATACCAAATCAGTGTGTGAGTCTTCAAAGCATATTGATATGGCAATGTACAACTATTCCATAACACAGGAGTAGAAGTTGGAATGGCATCTATATCTATTATAGCTTTGACGTTATTCAAGATTTAAATTTTCTAATGGTGCTACTTAGCATAATTTAAATTGCTACAACTTTTGTTTTTAATTTATTATATGCGCAATGGTCAATAACCCCCCGTAAAAGATGAAATGACATCTCTATCTATAATAGTTTTGAAGATATTCAAGATTTTAAATTTCAAATTCTGCTAATTAGCATAATTTGAATTGCTACAACTTTTGTTTTAAATTCATTAGATGCGCAATGGTCAATAGCCCGCTAGTAGAAGTTGGAATGACATCGCTATCTATTATACTTTTGAAGATATTCAAGATTTGAAATTTCAAATGCCTCTAATTTGCATGATTTTAAACAACTTCATTCCTCTGTATAAGAAGGCCCAACTTCTTGTATGGAGACACAATCATGCCAGGTTTGGAGTTTGTATGTATAGTAGTGTCCGAGAAAAGTGTCGGACAAATTCACTGATAAAGAAGAAAAAAGAAAGAAAAAGAAAGAAAGAAAGAAAGAAAGAAAGAAAGAAAGAAAGAAAGAAAGAAAGAAAGAAAGAAAGAAAGAAAATTCAGGAAAAACAGAAAAGTGTGTGTTGACACACACACTTTAATAAGCTGACCACTAGTTTTCCTTCTTAGTTATGCAATATAAGCATGTAGTTCTAAATGGTTACTTGAAAAACTGAGCTTAAGATTTTGAATTAGGAACACTTCAAACAGTCATTTCGTTTGCATGTATATGCAGCATATATTCATATGCGCTCTTTTGAAATGCATTCAGATAAAAATTTAGAAAATAAAATTATACTTTCAGTAGTTAAATGCCAATTTTGTATGTCATTAATACAATGGATGATCACTGAAAACTATGGGATACAATCAGTGTTATGTTTACAGTCAGAACTCGAAAGATTGCGCTTGTGGGGTATAGCACTTGCTACATGCGGTTCATGCCTTCCTGTGAAAGAAACCATCTTGTTCTGTCTGTAAACGGTATTCAGGATGGTTTGTAGATTTCTCGACAAAGCTTCGGTTTTGTTTCAATGGGACAATGGAAGATGTTTACAATAAATGCACTGTGTGTTGACTATGGATATTCTCCATTTGTTGGACCTTAATTTCATTTCAAGCTTATACATGCACATGTAAGTCTATTGGTGCATATTTGAGGCAAATTTACAGTGATTATGCCACCAATACCATCTGACCTATGTTTATGATTTTATTACTGAGTCACTGGAGACCTCAAAAAGGGTAAAATGTTGGGTTCAGAGTATGAAGCTATATGGAGGTCACACATTTAAAACCAAGAGACATGAGTATGCTGTGAAATATTTATTGACAAGGTGTAAAATTAAAGACTGAATTTACACATAGATGCACAATTATAGTTATTTTCACGTGACTTATTTCTCACAAATAAGGCCAAAATACCTTCATGAAAATATGCTTTTTGAAATCACTGCATTAGCAAAACATGGTGTCCCATGTGGTGGACATAATTGCTAAATTTACATGATGGTACATTGATTGTTGCATTGCTAAGATGAGTATTGAGTGAATCTATTTGTGTGATGCACTAACAGCTTCATGTGGAGATCTTGTCACAAATACAAGTACATTTTAAGCAGGGTGTTGAAGACACAAGAATTGAAAGTAAACAGAATTTTTACTGTTGCATTGATTTCATGTACATTTATGTTTAAAGATGATGAGAGTATTTTCTCGGGGTACATCAAAACCTGGCTGGGAGGACGACCCCAGGCCAATAAATCACCAAAATGTGTTCTTTCTAACCCATGGCCTCTCACAGGAGACATGCATAACGTGAAAACACATCACGAAATATCCCAAAAGATGGGATTTGGAGAACGGTGGTCTTACATAGCAGTAATCTTTCAAGTGAGGGATCACTGTCACAGGGAAAAGGCAACCCCAGTGGCTGAAGGACATTTTCAGTAAAGCTTCTGCCTTTAAGATCTCATTTTGTGACTCAACAGTTTATATTCAGCGTAAATACCTGGTAATCTAGAGCCCTGTTGATGTAACGGAAAGGCGGGTTGAAAACAGAAGTGCTGATGAGTTTAACCCATTCCCCCGTTAAATCAGCCAAAAACCAACTGGTGGTCAAATGTTGTCTGCTTCAATGTTTTCGACTAAAGTCAACAGCAATGAAAATCAGTTTAAATAAAAATTGTAGATGAGACATATCAAAAGAACATTCCCCAGGTCAACAGCTTTTCCTCGTGTAGGTTGGCTAGGCTAGGGATATATGTTAGCCAAACAGCCAGTGGCTACAAATGATGTGATTTGGTAACAAATTTTGTAAGCTTTAGCCAAATCAGCAAAGGATATTTCACAACTCATTTGATTTGTAATGTATATAGTCATGGTATATTCTACGTAAATCATGCTAATTGCTTAGATTTATTGAACCTCATTTGGAAATTTTAATTTTGCTTATGGTTTTGGCTAATAAAACCAGCATTTGGCTAAAGAGGCTACCATTATTTTAAATAAATTTGTGAAAAATGTTATATCTGTATGCCAAAGATGGTGGCCTCTGTGTGATACACAGTTGTGGTTGGTGCTGCGGTAACTTGATCCACATTGAGAAAACATGACCACTGTTACACTTGAATACATGTGCTTGGTAACACTTATCATGAGACAGATTGACCATAACTTCCAATACATTGCATGTACTCTTCATCCTGTCATACATGTATTTCTGTAATTCTTATATTTAGAGAAGTGATTGTCATAATGGCATGTATTTCATGGATCCCACAATCAGCATTAAACTGAAAGAAACCTGCAATTTCCGCATTTTAAATTATATTTTCAAAAGTATAATGTAAATAAAACAAAGCTACATACAAATAAATTTGAGTTCTATTTGCAAGGTAAACATAACAATGACAGTTTATGGATACCTCCACAAACAAGCAATTAAGTTAGTCTGCCTAACAGTGTGAATAGGCTATTCTATATTTTTATTGTTTTCACAAATGTCATCGGAGTATACATGGGGTAGGGGTGTGCAAGACTCAAGCTGTTGCCCCTTCATGTAAAAATAGTGATCATGATCAGTGGGTCAAAATGAATTGGACCCTTTCTTCCCGACACCAGCCACAATCACCTGATGGTCAAATGTCATCTCCTTCAAGGCTTTCACTGATTTCAACAGCAACGAAAAACAATTTGAATGAGAATTGTAGAAGAGACCTTTCAAAAAAAAATAATAAAAAAGAAGAAGAAGAAGAAGAAGAAGAAGAAGAAGAAGAAGAAGAAGAAGAAGAAGAAGAAGAAGAAGAAGAAGAAGAAGAAGAAGAAGAAGAAGAAGAAGAAGAAGAAGAAGAAGAAGAAGAAGAAGAAAGAGCCTGGACCAGGCTCAGATTCTTTTCTTCTTCTTCTTTTTTTATTATTTTTTTTATCATTTCTGAGCCAAAGGGTTAATGCTAAATGATACTGTTGCTGAGTGGAAGTGGGTTATGAATAGACATAACAAAACAAAACAAAAACAAAAAACAGAAAAAAAAAAAAAAAAAAAAAAAAACCCTAAACAAATAACAAAAAGAAAAAACAAACAAACGTATTAGCCAGGGAACAGCAAAATGATCTCTGGGTCACTATTCTCTTTGACACATCACAGTCCTGAAAAATCAAGTCATAAAAATCGAACATAAAAAAACATGCAAATGAAGCTGAATTTGTAACATAGCAGGCTGGCAGCTAAATATCCACACTCTCCTGACCGGTGCTTGTCAGCTAATACTAGCCTAAGGGTTTTTTTTTAACTAGCCCTGAGCTAGCAAACTAGCATTGATTTCAATCCCTTTCCACTGCTACTGATCTGTAAACCCATCAAACAAACTGTTCGAAGGTAGTTGTTCACACAAACGTAGGTTGTAACCAGTACCTCATTTGGTCAATCATAATCTACCTTAAATCCAATATTTTTTCACCTTATATTCAAGCAAAATAGAATGTAATTAAAAAGAATGGTTGAAGGGATGGATGGTCAGCATACATGTACACCTGCTCACAAAAACACTGGATTGCAAAAGTATCATTTTATTTTCTTGTCTTCAAAAACAAGAGATTTCCATTTTAAATTTTCATGAAATTTACGTTCTCGTATGGAATCACAAACATAAGACGTTCAAATCATGATGTTTCATATTACACAGAATTTATTCTGCAGTAATTGACAATGATAGAAAGCCTTCTTTTGTTTAATTTATTAATTAACTGTCTGTGTGTTGCTTTGGTACTGCATAGTCGGAAGGCATATGCACTTTCACGATGACACTAACCTGGTGTAAAAAGCAACAATGCTGCTGCAGCTAAGTACATGTGATGGCCAAGGGTAAAAAACAAACATAGCTGATGCAGTTCATTTAGGGTAAATAACCTAAAATACTAGTAGTAGAAACAGTCTTACAATGTGCAGTGTACTTCAATAAATTTATGTGCATCTTTGCCTCAATATGGATGGAGGATACTTCATATTCTGCACATGTTGGTGGGATCAAGGATGCTCGGACTCTTTCAGTGTCAACTGAGACAACAGCTGAACAACTTAAAATGAACTGCTCTGGATTACACTCAAGTATAATTGTAAAAAGACCCTTTGTTCCAGTACCAGTATGCCTGTAGTTACACAGAATATAAAAGTCCAGGTCAACAGCTCTCCTCAACGAGCTTTGGGCACAATGCGTCCACAGTGCGTCAAGGAAAGCTGTTGAAATGTGGCACTGAAAGTGCTAAAAAAATAAGAGAAGCACATGCCTGTAGCCTGCTATATGATGGAAATTAATCCATGTCTAGATATTTGTAATGATACCCACATATTCTGTGCAGGTAAACATTGATTTTGTACAACTCAGTGTGAGTTTGTTCAATTCATTAGTCTCTTTACCAACCCTAAGCCCGAAATAAGCTGGAGTCCCAGCAAATGATATAGACATATAACACAATATTTCACTTAAATATTGCTTTCAAGTTTACTGAGTATTATACAAACTGCAACCTGTTTGACAGATGGGCAAAGCTCAAAAGTTTATATTATCTACAAACCTTATAGCCATATAAAACACATATACATATATTATCTACACTGCACCATCAGACCCAATTTTCAAACATATACAAAATTTGTCCGCAGTTTTTGAAAGTAATCTGTAACAATCTTGTTAATGAATATACAAAGAGTAATTAAAACAGCTTCTCAATTTGACTGGAAATGCAGAGATGACTTTGCAAAGAAATGATAATGAAATTATTTAAGTGGCAAGACGTAATTCTACATTATACAATTGGATTTTCTTCCCAATGTGAGCCTGCTCCAACACATGACACATCTTTCTGGGCTCATCTGATTGATTTCTGTCTGTAGAAGTTTCTACTTGCTGCCTACCTTCAGTTTCCGAGACCTGTGAGCTTTAATAGCAACGGCGGTTGTGGAGACTGTGCTGTAGAAGACCTAACTGTGTGTCCACCATTGTCCACTGCCACCTTCCCCTGTGGCTTTGTTTCCTGCGTCAACAGCAGGGGCTCTCTGTTTATGCATTATAGCACCATGAACTGGTGGATCTTTGTCTGCCGTACGAGTAAAAGCTTCAGCTTCAAGATCAACATTGTCATCAAAGTCAGCAAAATTGTTCATACTTGGTGTCAGTGACTTGGTACGGAATGCTTCCCCATCTTGGGCATCAATGGAACAGGCCAAGCCGCGCCCTCTACCCCTACCTTCTGCTTTGCCCTCAAATGGAGCATCGACTTAAGTGTGATACAGCCACACTTAATGGGGGAGTGCTGGGCCACAGCAATCCCTGACTAGTCTGGCCACTAGACCCTTTCAGCAGCGGGGTTCTCTCGGTTTCCCCAGATATTGGTCTCCGCAAAGGGCCTTCCTGGTCGCAGTAAGACTAGGTCAACAGCTTTACTTTGCTCAGGTTGGGCATGCTGTGCTCAACGCACTCAAGGAAAGCTACTGACCTGAGGCATGCCATTATCATAGGTTTTCTCGGCAATTCTCAACAAAAAAACATTCTCTATGAACATGGAATTTAAATACAAATATTAACTCATACGGCAATTTACATCCCGGTACTTTTGGGCAATTTGACCAGGAGAGGGTTTAACTTAATAGGTAAACATTTTCATTAGAAATTGTAGGCAATACCTATAATGATGCCTTGGCTGGAGTTTTCCACTTCTTTCTTTATACATTTCTTTCTTTTTTCTTTACAGCCAATTTTGTCTTAAGTTTTTTTCTGACACCATATCCCCAAAAAATACTTAATTTTGCACAGTTATTGATAAAGCAGTGAAGTTAAGCACCTGTTCTGGAATAGTCAACATGTTGACAGTTATGCAAATTACGACCATTTGAAATTTTAAATGTTTAATACCTTAAAAACTATTAAAGTAGAGGTACCATTCCAGCTTTAATTCACAGGTTTGTGCCATGGGCACATCCAATGAATCACAACCCAAAATTGTAGAATTTTAATTTACGCAAAAAGGGGCGCCTGAGAAGTTCACATGTTGAATATCTTCAAAACTAATACAGGTAGAGGTGTCATTCAAACTTAGATCCACAGGTTTGTGATAATTAGGGACACTTGAGGAAGTTAAATGAGTGAATCAATCCTTAAATTCTTAGGTTTGGGTAACAGTAGCATCCAAAACACAGGCAGATTTGCTTTTGAAGCGAATCTTCTTTTCTAGATTTTTGTTTTTGTTCATCAAGAATGACACAGTTTCAGTGATGAGTTAACAGCTTTATCTGGTGTACTGTGGACACAACACTTCCACAGTGCACTGAGAAGGCGGTTGAACCAGTTCCCAGAGGGTCAAGCATTGACTTTCTGCTCACTATACACATACATAAGCCTATTATAGGCAGTTTTGAAGAGCCAGTGGCCATACTACACAACAAACAGAAAACAATCAGGTTTGGGCTCACGTAATGTGATTTCCCAACATGGCAAACGTGGTCAACCACATCGTCACGGACATCAGATATATGCCACATGGGCATAAAGCACACACAACAGTCCGTGTTGTTGTCACCAATATAGTCAATAAATGGTTGGTGCCAGAAGGAATAATAGTGGGCAATGGCTGCCAGAAACATCTCGACGCAGATACAGAAGTCCTGTATGACCAGATAAACACTTGCCTGCAAAACAGACTAAGTTGCACTTGGCCAGCAAAGCAGACAAAATAACCAGCTTGAGTCTGAGCAGCTTGGGTCTGCTTTGGAGGGAAGATAAACACACAAATCAGTTAAAATTTTAAATGCACACACACACACACACACACACACACACACACACACACACATATATATATATATATATATATATATATATATATATATATATATATATATATATATATATATATATATATATATATATATATATATATATATGTATATATAATATATATATATATTTCTCAGTCACTATGTGGGGTAGGCTTATCAATCAACATCCAAATAGATAATGGCTATACATATAATACATGTACATATACAGTGTCACTTCTTCTGAAGGACCTCCTTTTGAGAGACCACCTGCAGAACCTGTTCGGTGACTACACAAAATGACCACAAAAGCCCATTTACCAAGCAACAACCACACCACATCAGATCTGTAAAAATCCACCCACTTTGCAAAAAATCAGTAAAATAATGTGTTAAAAGGAGCAAACAAAAACTAATATATGTAAGTACCAATTCCTGAAAATGTATCAACACATAACTGCAAGATTGAATTGGGTCTATAGTAAATAAACATGCATGTAAATAGACATATCCAATATGGATAGGGCTTCAAAGTACAAGTGGGATGTTGGCCAAGAAATGCAAGAGTCAAACCTCCCTTGGAAGACAACCTGCTTTATATGACCACTTTTCTGTGTGCACAAGGGGCAGTTTCTCAAAAGAGGGACTACACTCTCTCTCTCTCTCTCCCTCTCTCTCTCTGTCACACACACACACACATACACACACACACACACACACAAACATACATACATACATATATATATATATATATATATATATATATATATACATACATACATACATACATACATAAATACATACATACATACATACATACATACATACATATATGTAGCTCCGATGAAGACCACATTTGTACTAATTCTATTTCTCAATCACTTTGAGGTGGTGTAGGCGTATCAATCAACATCCAAATGGATATTGGTTGTACAATTATGTCAGGGTACTAACTCAGACATTTTGTTTTTCCAAGAATTCTTTCTTTCTTTCTTCTCTACCACCAAATTTATCCGGAGTTTTTTTCTGACACCATTATTCAAAAAACCACCAAACTTGCCATGGTGACTGACCTACCATTTGAAAAATTGAGATGTACGAAACTAGTAAGCAAATGCAATGAACAAATTTTTTCACACTTTAGTAAAATTGCTCTTTACAATTACTTGCGCATTTTTTTTTTTTTTTTTACAAAATTCAGCCATTTCCTTAAATTGTAATACAATTTCTTATAGAATCCCCTTAGTTCCTTACGCAATCCTACATATCTAACATGCAATAAAACGTAAGGAATATGCCTATTCCCTTACATTACAATTTCTTAAAAATTTCTCAATGTCTCCTTACTTTTTTCATTATTATTATTATTATTATTATTATTATTATTATTATTATTATTATTATTATTATTATTATTATTGTTATTGTTGTTGTTGTTGTTGTTGTTGTTGTTGTTGTTGTTGTTGGACCTGGGTTCTGCTAACTGATTCTGGTTAACAGTAATTTAAATGTGTTTTCCAATTCCCTTTCTTATAGCTGATTTTTGCATTTTTAAACCACCAGAATGCACCATTTTAACTTTTTATTTATAAAAATGTCTCGCGTGGGCGGGGGGGGGGGGGGCGGCCCCTCCCGAGTCCTCTCAGGATAAATCAGGAACGTTTCCTGACTTCAGAGAAAATAACTTGGAACCTCTATACCATAGCGAACAAAATGTCAGAACACTGAAGACAGTTATGACAAGGAGACGTAAAAAGTCCCGTAGCCGTTGTACAATATGATCTGGTGCGGCTCCCCGGATTGCCTACAATATGCCCAATACATATAATTACATTTAAAGAAAAGAAGTATAACAGATCTAACTTTGTACACACTGCGTACTATTGAAAGTAAAGGTCTGTACAGCTCGAAACTTTGATCAACATACAAACTTATTAGATTCAGATCAAAATAACTTATAACTCGTTCTTGTACATGAGGAGAAAAGCGCTGGAACCGGTATGTAAAATAATCATTACTAATGTATTCATCCATATAGTATTTGAAGAAAAAAAACAATAGTACGTACACTGTAAATTATATACGCAATTTGCATGATATACCACCTCTTCTGTAACGACAAGAGAAAAACCGTAATATATGGGTACAACTTTTCGTACATTGGTTTAAGCGTATTAATTGGTAAAAAAAACTCATATATTTGATTTATGGTCATTGTTCCACACCAGAGATGAAATCGGAAGAGTTTTTGTTTTACAAACAATGTAATGATGAGTGCAAGGAAAGCTGGCATTATAAGATCCATGAACCTGTACAAGTGATGAATGTTTTCCGATGAATAACCAAGTTCACAGTAGGTCTTATACAAGTAATGACATAGGCCTATATAACGACATATTGCAAACCAGTACTTCGTACGTAGTAATCCTCTGCACCTGGGTTTTACTGAAGATGTGCTCGACGCGAAGCATCGCTGCGATCAACAAAAATACAATAAAAACAAAGATGGAAGACAAGTAAACAAATAAGTACTGTAGCTGGAAGTCACAGAACCTAGTAAACACAGAAAAGCAAACAAATATGTATAAGGTAAGAACATTTTACTAAAACACAGAGCAAGGAACGGGTTATTTAACCAAATAGAAGTGCGTTGCAAGGACAAAGGCAAGTTACACCGGATCATAATGAACCATTCTTATAATTTTTTTTTAAAGTAACAAGTGCCTCCAGCCATGTCCAGGTAACAAATTAAACTGACGTCAAAAGAGGCAATGTGTAAAAGGGGAAAGAAGATAAATTTTTAACATGTTTCAAGAAATGTCCAAGTTACCCAAGGCCTAACAAAAATAAATGTGTGGTTCCGGTAACCTGATAGACCCTACTAAAAAGGACCAACCCTAAAATTAATGGAACAAAACAAAAACAAAAAAAACAAACAAAAAACAAAAACAAAACAAAAAACAACAACAACAACAAAACAAAACAAAAAAAAAAAAAAAAAAAAAAAAAAAAAAAAAAAAAAACAGAAAGTACCTTTAGCCGCCCTTCCCTAATAAATACTGGTCGACCCAGGCCAGTGCTACAAACTCAGTCAGAGACCCAAGTGGCCCAAAAATGTCCGTAATTTTTTTTAGTCGCCCTACACGACCCAAGGGCCGAAGGCATGCTGGGGCGGGGGGGGGGGGCTCTGGGGGCATTACCTCCCCCCCCCCATTTTGAATTTGAGCGTGCAAAATGGTCTATCTGAGGAGTTTCGAGTATCTTACCTTCACATGGTTGACGAAATCACAACATTTTAGTCATTATTGTACTGATTTGGATATATTACATCAGATTGTACAAAAATCTGATGAAAATTATCAAAAATTGGTAAAAAATAAATTGAAAAAAAAATATCGCCATGTTATCTACTTTTCATGGTGGACCACAACATGAAAATAGCAGAAATACGAGTATGAAATCGTGAATAATATTAAGTAGCTTTGCACAGGTTTGTGGCTGAACTGGGTTAACTATTTGTGAATTAAGATTGATCTAAATTTTCCACAAATTAATATATAAATAAATATAAACACCAAAGGCGTAATTTTTATAACTCCAGGGACCTGCTATATAAAATTTGCAGGGCCCTGATACCACTAAGATACTTAAACTATAAATATATAAAGCGTTCCCTCTCCAGTACTCCCATCTCATGCATTAAGAATGATTTCACCTTATTTTTGGAAATGTTCTTACATTTATTTGATATATCCTGGCTGGTTCTGCATAAGAATAGGTATAATCATGGTACTGTAGAAGCTGCAATTACCGACCTGGCCAAATTCTGTAGCATTTTTCAAGAACTGTGATGCAAAATTTTGCAACAATGCTGCAGTTGGACAACCTTGGACGAGCTGCAACACGCGACCCACCAGCTAAATCACCTCACAACCCATCACCCCCGCCCGTCAAAAAAACAAAAAACACACAAAAAAAAACATAAAAACAAAAAAAACAAAAAAACAAAAAAACAAAAAAAAACGGTCGTTCAAATCAACGGTAACCAAGTTGTAAGACAAAGCTAACAGAAAAGCTGGCCAACGTGTGCCGTTATTTTGCAGTAAAGTCAACTCAAACACAGCAGTTTATTTCAACTTGTCTGGACGGTCAACTTGAGCGCCACGATGAGTGCGGTATGGGTATAAAGGCCTAGTATCGCTAAGTTTCAGGTGTCCGTTCTCCGAGTTACAAATGCAAACACTCGTCAACGTATTTTTAAAAGATGACTTACAATCTAAACTTTAATCTGCCTGCTCGGTTGTGTTTGAAGTAATTATCATCGTTAGTTGTAAATCCAAATGCAACACGAAGGCATATGCATAGGCCTAATACACGCATATTGAGCGCCCATTTAAACATGGCGCAATGCATTGTGGGAATGGAAAATCACAGGGAATCGTGGCCACGTGTTTTCAGCACGGTTCTAGGTGTCCGTTCATCGAGTTACCAGGGCAAACGGTCGTTAAAATACTTTACGCATTGCGTACAACGTATTGCGTAGTTGGGGGTGCGTATTGCGTACTGCGGATACCATTCTCCATGTATCCGCAAACCAGGCATATACTGTATGTATGTATGTATGTATGTATGTATGTATGTATGTATGTATGTTTACTTTCGTAGGATTTGGCGCCATTTTGTGTATGTTACGCGCGTTACCCTGCGTGATGCGTACAAAATCGCTACACAGAGCGATTGAAACGCATAGGCAACACGCAGTACGCACTACGCACTACGTTAGTTAATTTTAAGTCAATCAATTATTACACACTATGCACTACGCAGTACGCGCACATGGAAACCCAACTTTACTATGTTAACTTTAATCTGCCCGCTCGGTTGTGGCTGAAGCAGTTATCATCGTCAATTACAAATCCAAATACGACACAGCACGCTCGGGCGCCATTTAGAGCATTGTACAATATTATTAATGCATGGATTGACGGACAGTCTCACAAAAATATACTTGATTTGGATTTCAAAGTGAATCGCGGCCACAGCATATATATCATTATTGATGGTCTGAAATAATTGCAAAATAAATATTTTTGGTTTCATATATTTTAACCCTCTTCTCACCCCCAATCGGCAAGATCGTCCCAATGCTCATTAACAAACCATTGGCTTTGGGTGCGGAACTCACTATTTTCACAAAGGCAGCCATGTCGATTGGATATTTTGAAGAGGTAGCGTCCAGAATATATGTGTGATTACCGTTAAGGGATGGTTAATTTGTCGAATGAATGTAATGTACAATATATACCGGGACTTTTCCAGAGTGAGCATTACCTGAAAATGTAAATACAACGACAAACAGTGACCAGTTGTGGGCCCCAGATATAGTATCTTGTATCAGACGTAGAAGTCGCCCTGAGGCAATAAAATAAGGGTCAGCAATTGCACCATCAAAGACAAAGCCCAATGGAGAAGATTGCCCCTTTAATGGATACAGGTCCGAAAGTACTGGCGAGTTTTTATATAAGTGGTAACAACAACATTAACAAAGCGAAGTAGAAAACGTTTAGATTATGCACTTGGAGTATTCAAACTGCTGCTGGTTTACCATTCTGCACAGAGTTAATAGTTTATGTTATTGTGGACTTTGACTGCTTTTGTATATTCCAAACTTACATCTAATTTCCTTCTTAAAATTTTGGGTATGAATGTACATGCACATCCTCGCACAGAAGATCTGCAAAAGTAACATCTGTAGTAAGTTACACATGCACATTTGAACCTTCGTAACTCAGCATAAAGGGATTACCATTGAAGTGAAAACTAGAAAAAAATATTTGAATCACGGCAAATTTATACATTTGTACCTAATTTGCATAAATGAAAATCCCATAACTTTGAATCATGGTTCATTGGATGCAGCTTTGCCACAAACTTATTACTGAAATTAGAATGACATCTCTATCTATAATGGTTTTGGAGATATTCAACTATTTAATTTTCAATACACCTAATTACCATAATTTAAAATTCTACAACTTTCATTTACTCTCTGTTATATTGGCAAATGTCACAAACCTATACATGCATTGAAATCTTGTGTCTATCTGCAATTGTTTGGAAGATATGGAGCTTTTAAAATTTTAATTGCCCCTAATTTGCATTATTATACACATCATGACTATTCCAAACGAGATGCACAATTCACTGGCAGGTCAGTGACCATAGCAAGTTTAGTGGTTTTCGGAATAATAATGTTTGAGAAGAACTCCGAACAAATTTGGTCGTAAAGAAGAAAGAAAGAAAGAGAGAACGTAGGAAGGAAGGAAGGAAGGAAAGAAAGAAAGAAAGAAAGAAAGAAAGAAAGAAAGAAAGAAAGAAAGAAAGAAAGAAAGAAAGAAAGAAAGAAAGAATTCTTGGAAAAGCAAAATGACTGGGGGTTGGCACCCAGTCATAGTAACTGGAGGGAGCAAAGGGGAAGAGTCTAGTCGGCTTGCGTGTTCGAGAGGTACATGTAGGTACGGGAGGGGGTTACGCCAGTGTTCAATCCAATAGCATTTTCATCCCTGATACATACATTCCTACCCTGCAAAACAGACTCTGCGGCTAGTCAGTTACACATGTTTGTCTGCGTTCTTGTGTTATAATAGTTTTGGGAAGTAAAATTAACATGAATTCATTGCAGTTTGGTTTTAAACCAGAAAGCTCAACAACACAATGCACGTTTGTTGTATCAGAGTGCGTTAATTACTACATTAAATATGGTTCAAATTGTGTATTTAGTCTTTTTGGATGCCACATAGGCATTCGATCTGGTGCATTATGGCAAGATTTTTCGTTTATTGATTAAGAGAGGCCAATGTCCTATTGCAAGTCGTCTGCTTCTGAATTTATATACCCGTCAAAAGGGTAGAGTCAAGTGAGAGAAAACATTATCCAATACATTTTCATGTACCAATGGTGTCAAGCAAGGTGGTATGTTGTCTCCAATATTGTTCCGTGTCTATATAGATGAACTTCTAAATAGACTGAGACAGAGTGGCTTCTGTTGTCGTATCGGCAACACCTTCCTTGGTGCAGTTGGCAATGCAGATGACATTACCCTGCTCGCACCAACCACCACCTCAATATCTCGTCTACTGACTATATGTTCCACGTTTGCTAAAGAATAAAATGTCTTTTGCAGTCCTGCTAAATCTAAACACTTATTATTTAATTAATGTACCAATGAGAGCACGAGAATGTCATTTGAAAATTCGGAAATAGAGTTGGTTTAGTGTTTCAAGCACCTTGGCCACATTGTTGACCCCGGTGTTATGAAGATAACATACAAGAGTACATACGTACATTTAATGTAGTTGCTAATCTTTTAATGGCTCAATTCAAGCATGTATATTCAACAACAAGGTGTCAATTATTAAAGATATATTGCATGTCTCCTGTACGGCGCCCAGTTATGGGATTTTTCAAGTAAAGAAGTTGTAACGTTTTTCACCGCATGCAGGAAAGCGATTCGGCACATATGGAAATTACTCTATACATGTCACCCTAATTTGCTCCATAACATTTGAAACAACTTTGGTATTGAATCGCAAATGCATATTCATTTTCTGATTTTTTTTTTTTTTTTGGTCTCAGTGTTATTGAAAGAATGCAACAGACCCCAAATTGTGATGGACAAAGTTTCGCTTTGGGCCATCTTATACGTGAACTCTGTGAAAAAAGAGATGGGAGTGTTCAATGCATAAGGACCAAATGTGAGCATATGGGAATAATAAATGAAACTAGGAAAGATGATTTGCTGCATAGCAAATCAGTGTGTGTGCTTTCAAAGCACATTGGTATGGCAATGCACAACTATTCCATGACACAAGGGTAGAAGTTGGAATGGCGTCTCTATCTTTTATTGCTTTGAAGTTGTTTAAGATTTAAAATTTCTAATGGTGGTATTTAGCATAATTTAAATTGCTACAACTTTTATTTTTAATTCACTAGGTGCGCAATGGTCAACAGCCCCCTACAAGAAGTTGGAATGACATCTCTATCTATTATATTGTGAAAGATATTCAAGGTTTAAAATTTCAAACACTGCTAATTAGCATAATTTAAATTGCTACAACTTTTGCTTTGCATTCATTACATGCGCAATGGTCTACAACCCCCTAGTAAAAGTTGAAATGACATCTCTATCTTTAATAGTTTTGAAGATATTCAAGTTTGAAAATTTTAAATGCTGCTAATTAGCATAATTTAAATTGTTACATCTTTTGTTTTGAATTCATTGGATGCGCACTGGTCAATAACCCCCTAGTAGAAGTTGGAATAACATCGATATCCCTATCTATCATACTTTTGAAGATATTCAAGATTTAAAATTTCAAATGCCCGTAATTTGCATCGTTTTAAACATCTTTATTCCTCTGTATAAAACGGTCAAACTCCTTGTATGGAGATTCAATCATGCCAAGTTTGGAGTTTCTATGTATAAAAGTGTCCGAGAAAAGTGTCGCACAAATTTGCTGGTAAAGAAGAAAGAAGAAAGAAAGAAAAAAACTAGTAAGGTGATTTGCTGCATAGCAAATCGGTGTGTGTGTCTTCAAGGCATATTGGTATAGCAATGTACAACTATTCCATGACACAGGGGTAGAGTTGGAATGGCGTCTCTATCTTTTATTGCTTTGAAGTTATTTAAGATTTAAAATTTCTAATGGCGCTGTTTAGCATAATTTAAATTGCTACAACTTTTATTTTTAATTCATTAGGTGCGCAATGGTCAACAACCCCCTACAAGAAGTTGAATGACATCTCTATCTATTGTAGTTTTGAAGATATTCAAGTTTTAAAATTTCAAATGCTGCTAATTAGCATAATTTGAATTGCTATAACGTTTGTTTTAAATTCATTAGACGCGCAATGGTCAATAACCCCCTAGTAGAAGTTGGAATGACATCTCTATCTATTATACTTTTGAATATATTCAAGATTTAAAATTTCAAATGCCCCTAATTTGCATAATTTTTTACATCCTCCTTCCTCTCTATAAAACGGTCAAACTCCTTGTATGGAGGTACAATCATGCCAAGTTTGGAGTTTCTATGTACAATAGTGCCCGAGAAAAGTGTCGGACAAATTTGCTGGTTAAGAAAAAAGAAGAAAGAAAGAAAAAAAGAAAGAAATAAAGATGGAACTAGGAAAGATGATTTGCTACATAGCAAATCAGTGTGTGTGTCTTCAAAGCATATTGGTATGGTAATGTACAACTGTTCCATAACACAGAAGTAGAAGTTGGAATAGCATCTCTATCTATTATACCTTTGAAGCTATTCAAGATTTAAAATTTCTAATGGTATTATTTAGCATAATTTCAATTGCTACAACTTTTGTTTTAGATTCATTAGATGCGCAATGGTCAACAACCCCCTAGCAGAAGTTGAAATGACATCTCTATCTATAATAGTTTTGAAGATATTCAAGTTTAAAAATTTTAAATGCTACTCACTAGCATAATTTGTATTCCTACAACTTTTGTTTTAGATTCATTACATGCGCAATGGTCAATGACCCCATAGTAGAAGTTAAAATGACGTCTCGATTTATAATGGTTTTGAAGATATTCAAGTTTTCAATTTCAAATGCTGCTAATTAGCATAATTTAAATTGCTACAACGTTTGTTTTAAATTCATTAGACGCGCAATGGTCAATAACCCCCTAGTAGAAGTTGGAATGACTTCTCTATCTATTATACTTTTGAAGATATTCAAGATTTAAAATTTCAAATGCCCGTAATTTGCATTATTTTAAACATCTTCATTCTTTTGTATAAAACGGTCAAACTCCTTGTATGGAGGTACAATCATGCCAAGTTTGGAGTTTCTATGTATAATAGTGTTCGAGAAAAGTGCCGGACAAATTTGCTGGTAAAGAAGAAAGAAGAAAGAAAGAATTTCAGGAAAAACAAAAAAGTGTGTGTTGACACACACACTTTAATAATAATAATAATAATAATAATAATAATAATAATAATAATAATAATAATAATAATAATAATAATAATGATAATAATAATAATAATAATAATAATAATAATGATAATAATAATAATAATAATAATAATAATAATAATAATAATAATAATAATAATAACTACTACTACTACTACTACTACTACTACTACGATTAATTCTATCAAGTCTTTGGTTATAAACTTTTAAGATTTTGCTTGAGACTCAGATCAGTTTCGGAATCAGGATTAGTACACTTGAATTGCTTGTACAAAGTATCGTGAAATTTAATGGAGCTTAAGACGCCGTTTGTCATCCATGTTGAAACTTGTGTTTATATTTGTTAAAACGTGCAGTTTTGGTAGGTTGGTGCTTATCTTTTGCACTACGTATTATATTATCAAGCTTATTCTAATTACTATCATGGCCGTGAAGCAAGTCCGAATTAAGTGATGACATGATATCGTTGTTATTTAGTTCCTAGGTCTTTGGATAGATTGTTGTTGTTTGTTTCCACTTCGAATTTGTTTAGGAGAACGATGCAGATTTTAGTTTTTGGTCTAAACATGTCAAGTAGGGTAGGTGATCAGACAGTCGCGTGAAAAAATACTTGTTAAACTAGCTTTGTTGTTGCGTTAAACACAACAGAAAATATTGTCTATTAAAATTGCACTCCTCTCAGAAATAAAAGGTGGGTAATGTTATTTTCGGAACACTGGTTAATTTCCTTTCATCGGTTTTTGTTTCTGTGCAAACTGAAGGCCGAGTTTCACGATGCTCAGTTGCGGGTGCAAAGCTGTGCATGCCAAATATTGCTTCAGCAAGGCAGTGTCTACGCGATGCAATAATGGGTTGAAGGGAGAGTTCTTTGCTTACATAGTTTTGCAGGAGCGGTCACATAATACAGCAACACACTGGCCATTCGATGCAAAACGTTGCGAGCACAGCTTTGCATGCCAGAAAGTGCATCGTGTAGCTTGGCCTCAAGGGCCCGATTCTTCATGCAGTGGTTTCCCTTTTGTTATAGAAAACTGGCTTTCGTGGAAACAACACGTTTTTGAATGTAAACATTTAATTCAATGGTTTCATAGAAATAAAAACACCATATCAAAGTAAGATTGGCAGGTAATACAAACTACGTCATTGTCGCCCAAATACAAGAAAGTGTTTGCCACGTGCCTTGCGCAACAAACCACAACATTTTTTGTCCACCTGGTTGTAACATGGTCACATGACGCGGAGAAACCAATAGAAACCTAATAAGCGTCTTGTCCATGACCAAAATTTTTTGAAACCTCAGTTCCACTTCATTCGACCTGTGAGTACACACGTTCATTTATGTCTATGTTTTTTTCTCGCCTGTGCCTTACGTTGGCAATAGGCATTTTCTTGGGTAGTAGCCGCAAAACATAAACCAAGGTGGTCAGTGTTTTGTATGCTAACACTACTTATATTCCATTGTCAAAATTAACCATGAAAAATTATAAATTTTAACTAAAATCTTTGTGACCTATATAACGTGGCTTCCAGCTTTGGCGCCACACAATGTCCATGTTTCCGTCCACTTGTAGTACTGAATTGCTGAAGTCCTTCGGAGAGTTGGGGTTTAAACCCGGGGATTAACATGTTGGAAACATTGCATATTCGATACCCACAAATATATCGTTGTGCTTTCTATATTGTCGTGTTTTAAAGAATGCATGCCCAAGAAATAGAACACAAAAGGGACGGAGACAGAGAGAGAAGGTAAAGGCACTGATTAATTGATTGATTGATTTTATTCGGTGCAAGTCATACATAGTAGATGATAGATACAGACATGATAAGATAAATGATGATAAGGCAAATTATAATTTGTTCAGGCAATCAGGTGGAGAAGATGGATAGATAAATAGACAGACAGACGGACGGATGGACAGACAGAGGGCGTTTTCGCCAGCCGCCACGTTGAATGAAGGCTTATGGGATCGTGGTAGCTCTCGACCGCCATATTTACAGTCAGCACATATAAAACTGTATGATACAATCTGACTTAGACTATCGTAAAATCCCCTGTAAAATGCCAAGATTTACATGTTATGTGCCAGGGGGTTTTCATAATACTGCCTCGGACAAATATATTTAAAGCGTGTGTGTGAACACACACTTTTTTGTTTTTCCTGAAATTCTTTCTTTCTTTCTTTCTTCCTTTCTTCTATACCAGCAAATTTGTCCGACACTTTTCTCGAACACTATTACACATAGAAACTCCAAACTTGGCATGATTGTATCTCCATACAAGGAGTTTGACCGTTTTGTACAAAAGAATGAAGATGTTTAAAATTATGCAAATTACGGGCATTTGAAATTTTAAATCTTGAATATATTCAAAAGTATAATAGATAGAGATGTCATTCCAACTTCTACTAGGGGATTATTGACCATTGCGCGTCTAATGAATTTAAAACAAAAGTTGTAGCAATTCAAATTATGCTAATTAGCAGCATTTGAAATTTTAAATCTTGAATGTCTTCAAAAGTGTAATAGATAGAGATGTCATTCCAACTTCTACTAGGGGGTTATTGACCATTGCGCGTCTAATGAATTTAAAACAAACGTTGTAGCAATTTAAATTATGCTAATTAGCAGCATTTGAAATTTTCAAACTTGAATGTCTTCAAAACTATTATAGATAGAGATGTCATTCCAACTTCTACTAGGGGATTGTTGATCGTTGCGCACCTAATGAATTAAAAATAAAAGTTGTAGCAGTTTAAATTATGCTAATAAGCAGTATTCGAAGTTTTCAATCTTGTATATCTTCAGCACTATAATAGATAGAGATGTCATTCAAACTTCTGCTAGCGGGTTGTTGACCATTGCGGACCTAATGAATTTTAAATAAAAGTTGTAGCAATTTAAATTATGCTAAATAGCACCATTAGAAATTTTAAATCTTGAATAACTTCAAAGGTATAATAGATAGAGATGCCATTCCAACTGCTACTCCTGTGTTATGGAATAGTTGTACATTACCATACCAATATGCTTTGAAGACACACACACTGATTTGCTGTGCCGCAAATCATCTTTCCTAGTTCTTTATTTCTTTTTTTCTTTCTTCTTTACCAGCAAATTTGTCCGACACTTTTCTCGAACACTATTATACATAGAAACTCCAAACTTGGCATGATTGTATCTCCATACAAGGAGTTTGACCGTTTTATACAAAGGAATGAAGGTGTTTAAAATTATGCAAATTACGGGCATTTGAAATTTTAAATCTTGAATATCTTCAAAAGTATAATAGATAGAGAAGTCATTCCAACTTCTACTGGGGGGTTATTGACCATTGCACGTCTAATGAATTTAAAACAAACGTTGTAGCAATTTAAATTATGCTAATTAGCAGCATTTAAAATTTTCAAACTTGAATATCTTCAAAACTATTATAGATAGAGACGTCATTTTAACTTCTACTTGGGGGTTATTGACCATTGCGCATGTAATGAATCTAAAGCAAAAGTTCTAGCAATTCAAATTATGCTAATTAGCAGCATTTAAAATGTTTAAACATGAATATCTTCAAAACTATTAAATATAGCTATGTCATTTCAACTTCTACTAGGGGGTTGTTGACCATTGCGCATCTAATGAATCTAAAACAAAAGTTGTAGCAATTTAAATTATGCTAGTTAGCAGTATTCAAAATTTTGAATCTTGAATTTCTTGAACACTATAATAGATAGACATGTCATTCCAACTTTTACTAGGGGGTTGTTGACCATTGCGCATCTAATGAATTTTAAATAAAAGTTGTAGCAATTTAAATTATGCTAAATAGCACCATTAGAAATTTTAAATCTTGAATAACTTCAAAGCTATGATAGATAGAGATGCCATTCCAACTGCTACTCCTGTGTTATGGAATAGTTGTACGTTACCATACCAATATGGTTTGAAGATACACACACTGATTTGCTATGCAGCAAATCATCTTTCCTGGTCATTCAATGGATTTTCAACCGACAAGCCATTAGCACTAATGCCTATTATTTTTCATAGTGCTGACTAAAGTATTTCTTCTATCTAAAGCAGAATTTATATTCTTATTATTATGCACATATTTGTCATCTCTGGATTGCCTAATAGTATACAGAGACTAATCTGGAGGCTTTCCAGTACATCAAAGGACGCACAGGAATATATACAATACACACTGGACGAGAACAGAAGACTAAATTCACAGCTTGTACGGGAATAATACAACTGATGCCAAATAATGGAGACTTATAATTAGATCATATACCAAATTAGTAAATAAAACGTCTAGATTCTGTTAGGAATGTCTGAACAGCCTCAAGGATGAATACATTATCGGTGTCTGGCAAATCCTCACTACCTTTCAACAGAATATTTAATAAAACATCACTAGAGCAATGAACTCTTAGAGTTGGATTTAGACCTGGAGCGAGTAAGTGACACACAGTGTTCAGTAGACGGACCCTTTGCACAGTGAACTTGGGGCAGAACAAAAGGTAATGTTTCGTATCTTCAGTAGGATGAGAGCAATCACCCGTTGAGACTGGAAGGATATTGACATGATATAGATGGGCATTAAAACCAGAGACGTTAAGACGTAGCTGCGTGTGGCATAAGTTTAGGAAACGACTTCCATGTTTAAAGTATGGGGGCTTTTTGTCAACATTTAAGAGTAATAGATTTAATTTAGATTTGAAATGCGGCAGGGAATCAGTGACACGTGAGGTCATTCCATAATTTGATAGCAGAAGGGAGAAATGAATCGCCGAAGGCTAGCGATTGGTGGTAAACCTAATTTGGAGTAATTTAGTATGATTTCTCAATAGACGTCCAGTAGTGAATGCATCATTGCGAAGAACGATATCATGTAGGTATTGTGGAGTCAACCTATTATACATTTTAAAGAAAAGAATAAGTTTAAAGTATTTCCTTCGATTTGCCAGAGCTTGCCATCCAAGCTTTTCGAGAAGTAAGACACGTGGAGCGTATCTGGTTGCGCCAAGGCAGATCCTGGCTGCCTCATACAGCTTCTATAGATTGCGACAGGTTTTCAGTCAAACAGGACACACCCATATTCGGGGATAGGACGAATCATCGTGTCATAGAACCGTATGAGAGTCTGGCGGAAGAGTTTGTATTTGAGTCTGCGTAGAAGAGCAAGCCGTTGGCTGGCTTTACTAGCAATGCGTGTTATATGTTGGTGCCATGACAAATTGCTTGAAAGCGTAACTCCCCAAGATTTGGCTTGTGTCGTTTAGCCGAGGAGGTCATTGAATTAGACTTTATAGCATGAAATATCATCCGCCAGAACTTGCCCCAACGATGAATTTGTACAAGATTAGAATTAAGGCTTTCAGCTATGGCAGTTGGGTTGTGGACAATTTCAAGAATACTGGTATCATCCACAAATGAACGGATGTCACAGGTAATATTGCCAGTGATGTCGTTAATGTAAACGAGGAAGAGTAGGGGACCACGGATGGAACCTTGGGGCACTCCAGCCTCTATAGGGAGCCAAGATGAGGTCTGTCCTCCAAAAGTAACGCATTGAAATCGGTTTGAGAGATAGCTATCTAAAATAGTAACACAAGATCTTCAAAGACAGTATCTAGCATTCTGGCATATATTTAATGCGTTTGCGCGGTTCGTAAGTAAATTATTCAAATTTTGAATCGCAGCAAACATAGTCAGTTTTAGACTACTGAACTCAAATACTGGTATTCATTCATACAAGAAAGAAAGAAAGAAAGAAAGAAAGAAAGAAAGAAAGAAAGAAAGAAAGAAAGAAAGAAAGAAAGAAAGAAAGAAAGAAAGAAAGAAAGAAAGAAAGAAAGAAAGAAAGAAAGAAAGAAAGAAAGAAAGAAAGAAAGAAAGAAAGAAAGAAAGAAAGAAAGAAAGAAAGAAAGAAAGAAAGAAAGAAAGAAAGAAAGAAAGAAAGAGTAAAGTGCGTGTTGACCTTTAGCTAGAGAAACAGGTTTCTGCCTTCTGGGAAGGAAAGGGAAATGTGGTAGCCCTTATCGGGGCTCCCATGATCGTGCTCAGGATATGCGAGATGCCTGAGCCTTGGAGGCAGGAATAGGGTCAGAGGGAAAGTTATACAGGACCAAGGCAAATAAGCGGAGTGCCACAGGATTATTAGATAAAATAACTTTATTTCAGGCATTTAAAAATAGGTCCATAGTATAAAATACATAGTACACATTAAAAAAGAGTGTTCAAAAGATGCCTACAGTCCAAAGTTTAAAGAAATTGGTTAATTACACGACTGCATTGCACTTATAAAAGTCGGCACCATGTGTTCCACATGCTCGAGCACAATCTTCCATCACAATTTATTGAAGTTTGTAACACAGTGTTAACAGATGAGTGGGGTCTATTTAGAAAATTATATATCACGTGACGTAGTAATTCCTGCAAAGATTTAAAACGATTCTGGGCAAGCATAGCACTTGCACTACAGCTGCTAGGGTATCCAACAAAACCATCTCAGGGAATTGTTGAAATATGTTCTCATTTTATACATTTACAACTTAATATATTCCTACCAGAGCTGGGCTGTATACACTGACGAACAAAAAGTTTTGAAGAGGAGAATCTTCGTCTCATAACTGTAACTATGGACTTTACGACGCAGCATAATAGCCCTTGTCAAATATATCTAAATTGACGCTTGTTGTCTGAATCGTCAGAAAAATCATGTGTTACAATATGACCAAGATGCTTAAAACTGCCATTTACATATGTCAGCTGTTCACCGGCCATATACATGGTAGGGATTATATCAAAGGATGAGGAAGGTGGCTTGATATACAAACATTTTTTTTTTTTAATAAGGGTCCACCCCATGGCGGGACTCTTTTCGTATTTGGTTTGTCTGCGATCATCTCAGAATCATATTTTACAAGACTCGTTAATTTTGTGAAATTAGGAGGGAAAGATGTTTATGTACTGCCATGTGGGTTGACTGGGTGATGAAAAGGCCATTCGCTCAAGCATGGGGCTCTTACGTAGGTCCATGGATCAAGGTGAAATAGGTAAAGCTGTGAAATGTTAAGGAACAATCATAGAAGCGTTAGGAAATTCAAGATGCATAAGCACCTGGACAAAATAATGTTAGTAAGTACCTCGTAATGTTATTTAAAAATTGCCATCTAGGTTGTTTCTCAAATTCATGTAATTTGAGATGTTTGTTTATATTTTTGAAAGTGTTTTCCTCATTCTTTGGTATCTCATCTTTAATTCTTACTGTTAATGTAAATATTGAGCTTAATAGGTATACGCCATTC